>NWSH02000560.1:3849219-3916106 GCA_002382865.2 Heliothis virescens
GACAGACAGACAGACAGACAGACAGACAGACAGACAGACAGACATGACGAATCTATAAGGGTTCCGTTTTTTGCCATTCGGCTACGGAACCCTAAAAAGGTTAAATTGTTTGTTTTGTAAGTTTGTTTGTAAGGGGTAATCTCTGGAAGTAATGAATCGATTTTGAAAATTCTTTCATCACTCGAAAGCTACATTATTCGTGAGTGCTATATATATTCGTGAGTGCGAGTGCTATAGGCTATATTTAATCCGGGTACGGGCAGTATTTCCCAAAGGACACGAGTGAAACCGTGGGAAACCGGCTAGTTCTTATATGAAAACAGAATCCACAGAGATGGACAGGAACGCCTACTTTGATGATAATGAGCAAAGGACGTACATTTCAGATGTATCAACTTCTAGTAATTATTCATTTAAAATGCAAAATTAAACAAGTCTACTAATTAAAGAGGATTATAAGTGCAATAATTATAAAAGTCGGTAGATTTTACGAAATAAACGTTAAATATCGCTATTAGCAGTAGTGCAATTTTCATATTTGTAGTATGTCTGAGTTTCGCCGGAAAACGCTTTATAATTAGCATTTATGCATTATTAAATACTTTGGGAGATAAATGAGGCATTCTAATTAGGCAGTATTTGTATACAAAACATCTACGACTTACGTACACAAAAATGTTTTTTTAAATGTCTGAGTGAGAGAATAGGGAGTTCACCTGTGTCTGCGCCATTGGTCTGCGCAAATGCTTGTGCACTATAATTTGTCCTAGGCAGCTGTCTGATGTCCTTATATGAGAACTACCACCGTGGCCGACAGTCGGCTAGGATGCTATCATCCTAGAATAGCTTTTTAAATACGTACTTAAAATGAAAGAATTATTGTAATAGATTAACTCAAAATTCGTTTTTTTTTTCTTTTTTGACCTTATTTACACAAATTAATCAGTCTTTTGGCTTAAAAAAATATGTAAAAACATTAATTACTTAAACCTAAATACCGAAGATTGATTTCAGATCATTATTATGAAACAGTACATTCGATAAAGCCCTTGCACTTTCATGTCACCTCGTTTCGATATTTCGTAACGGACATTCCTGTTTTTTTAAATAATAATTCGAACAAAATCTCGAGCACAGTCGAAAGTTACATTTTACGCTGTCCAAAAACTGGACGCAACTACATTCACCGACTTTTGTTTAATAAACCTAATTGTACCTACTTATACTTATATGCAAGTGTTGCGTACATATTCGTAATAATGCTTTGAGACGCAATATTGTTATTGATCCTACTTTTGCGAAAAATAATCATTTTTGGAAACGTGTATATGATTTGAGCACTTTCTACATCGATTTTAGAATTATTTTCGAAGCTTCTATAAAACAAAAGTATATATATATTACGATATATGCCTATTTACTCTCTAAAACCTTAGAATTCAGTACACGAAAAAAGAAATGAAATAATAATTGTTCTCGAGACTACAGCTCATTAAAAATATCACTTTAAATGCTCGTTGACTCAGGAAAGGTGAACTTGAAGTCACCCCAGTTATGACTAAAATATTTAATGTTCTTTTGAGTCATTTTGAGAACTTGGAAAGAACATTAAAAAATATTTTGATGTGGTTTTAGTATTACAAATCCGTACGTTTTCGAAATATTCTTTAATTTGGAGATAATAAAAATAAAAAGGCTTTTAGATATATTTATCTGAACCTGTGATTTATTACTATTGCATTGGAAGTCGTGTGTGCATTAAGAAAAACGCAGTTACATTTCGCAAGTTAACCTTAAGACAAAAATTAAAGTGTAAGCGAACAAGCACTTCACAACTAGTATAGAAGAAATAAAATGCGAATTATTATTGCGAACATAAGTACTGAAAACAAGTGTGTCTAAATTATGAGGTGTTACTCCGTAAGTGGTAATAAATTGCTCCGTAATTTATAGCGTGATTGCCCTTAATGTGGCGGCACGTGGCTACTTATTACATACAAACCTCGGAATTTCCTAAGCTTCACACATTCTCATTACCATATCATCAAGGAGCGTGTGTTATTGTGGCCAAGATGGAAATGAAAGTAGACGTCCTACCTGAAAAGAAATACAAGGGGTTTAATGAAACCTTTAAATTGTGTGCTTTCTCTCTTGCCTTCGCTTTCCTGTACCCAAATAGGACTACAGCTCTTAGGCGATGCATTACCATCACTCTGATTGTGACCTTCTGCGGTGGCCAACTGTTCTGGTTCATCACGTACACCTTTAAATGTCTGTACACTTTGGACATTTACAATTTCGCCCGAAACATGACACTGGCTGTGGTCCTTGTTCTCTTCTTCATCAAAACCTATTACGTCATCTATGCGACGAGCAAGTTCGCTCCTTTGCTGGATAAAATATCTGAAGATCTCTTAGAGGCTAATAATTTAGAAGAAGAGTTTCAAGTGCTTTATGATGATCATATAAAAATTGCAAAAGTTGGCGAGATCTCCTGGCTTCTGATCCCAACTATAATGAGTGCTCTGTTTCCTATTTATGCTGGAGCTCTGATGACTATAGAGAGTATCCAAACTGATGACTACGAAAGACGAATGGTCCATGATATGGAGCTACTCTTCGTGGAAGATATACAGAGTGAAACTCCTTTCTTCCAATGCATGTTTGCGTATAACTGCGTCCAATGCGTTGTTCTCGTACCTAACTACTGTGGATTCGACGGCTCCTTCTGCATAGCCACAACGCATCTACGACTCAAACTGAAATTAATGACCCTGAAAGTGTACAAAGCTTTCAAATATTCGAAAAGTCGTCAAGAATTGCGAGTTAGACTGTACGAGTCAATCAAAGATCACCAGGATGCTCTAGATTTTTATGTTCAGCTCCAAAACGTTTATGGGCCGTGGCTGTTTGCTGTATTTCTTTTGACGAGTTTCATGATATCGTTTAATTTGTACCAGATTTATTTGCTGCAGCGAATTGATCCAAAATATACGTCATTTGGGGTGGTTGGCGTCCTACACATTTACCTGCCGTGTCGATATGCGAGTGATCTGACAAGGGTAAGGTGATTTATTTTCTTAATCAGTTTCGTGAGCTGCCTATGTAATTACCCGTAGGCAACACTTAATCGACGGAAGTACTATGAGCACATACAGTGCCAGTAATATCAATTAAATGTTACTGATACATGACCTTTAAGGTGATTTAGTAGAAATTTCCTTGTTTCACCAATTCTTTGTTCTTGACGGTGTTGAAACATTTAGGCGTCATGCGTACACGCCTTGTCATGTCACGAATATTGTACTACAAGTAGAACCCAATGATGATTCTTATCTCTACATGTGTACATTATTCTTCTGTACATGTGTTTGTCATGTCTCCTAAATAGTTAGACAGGTTTTGATGACAAGTGTGGTAATGGAGTTTTAGTTTGAGTCATTATGCTTTTTGATTCATGCAGTCCGGTGAAGGAGCGACTGGACAATAGAAAATCTGTTAGACATGGCGCTTGTTATGAAATAATTCGTACACTTCATTACAAATACGCATTGTACAGACGACAACATATCGAGTTACCACAATCTGTCAAATTTCTGCAATAGATTTTCAACCTTATCACAATAGTGGAAGGTTAAAGTTCGATTGGTAACATCTGACTGATTGTGGTAGGTTGACCTGCATGTCATGTAAAACATTTTCATGTATGTACATGAAAATGTTTTTCTGTTGACACAGTACTCTATCAACAATTATATGTAGATATAGCAACATATCTATCATGTCAGTATTAATACTGACACGTACATAAGGATACAAGTCGACAATATATCCAGCGCAGTAGCCGGTAGATCAAATAGATAGTGTTTATCCAGTAGCTAATGATACCTGCTTGTAATGAGAACATTAGCAAGACCGTAAGCTTTGTGTTCAGAACATTTATCAAGATATGAGCACCAGTTATATTTGTGTTTAGGGCTGTGATTTATTAAAATTGGCTTCCCTTTTTAATGCTTAGACTTCCGTGTGACTCTCGTATTGTTTTGAATTATAAGGACAATCTCATGATCAAAGGTTTCCTTGATAGGAACGTCAATTACTCCTCCGTCGATCAATATTATTATACAAGACTTTGCTCATCTTTTGTTGGCTTTAATAGGAGAAGCATTTGGATAGAAATCAGAAGCAACTTATAAATTACTTGACACTTGAAACAACTTGAAAGTGTTGTGCATATTTAAATAGGTACTTTTAAATCCGTCTCTCATTATTCTTTTCCTCCATTTCACTCCTTCTTTTCAGGTCAGCGAAGAAATTCCGGACGACCTATACTTAGCGGAATGGGAGGCGTGGGCTGACCCCTCAATAACCAAGATGCTTATGGTTATGATCACCAGAGCTCAGAAGGAGATGATAGTCACCGGCATGGGGCTTGTGGTCTTCAACATGGAGATGTTCAAGTCCATTCTGCAAACTTCTTATTCTTTCTTCACTTTGATTACTGCTTAATGGAAATATATTTCCTTATTTTGCACCTATAGTTCTCGTCCCTGCACAGAAGTTGGCTTCTATCTTATTTGAAGGACTATTAATTCAATAAACTTCAAGCTTCATTATACTTTCTTCGTAAAGTTGGAAAATTGTGTTCTGATTTTAAGCCCCCATTACGCCACCCCCGTTTATGTTGGTTAGGGATTTTGGATAGCTACCCACATTGTTAAATAGTTAAACACCTTCTTTCCAAAACACGTTATAAGTCATGTTACTAGAATTTGCAAAAAAATGCAATTTATTGGTATTTAGTATACCCACTGCTATTATCCACGAAGCATGCTGACAAGTTATGGACGAACATTTTTAACCGATGTAAATACCAGTATTATTTGCTTCTTTGAACCGAATCAAAGCGCAAAAAAGGTTTATGCTACATCAAACTATAATACATTAACGAATGCCTAATTCGAGCACATTATTTCTATAGGTGCTTAATAGAGCTATCAAAGGTTAATTGCAGCGTTATTATAACGCTGATTAGATCACAACAGTGCATAGTTGCATGGGCAGTTGTGAATGATCTGCAAAGCTTCTGCTGAATACTTTTGTGGGACGAAGGTAGTATTTTTATTAGTACTTACCTTGCTAGCTTCTACCAGTGGCTTTAAACGTGTCCCATACACCCAGATTATCCAGACGAATAGTAGCCAATAGCCTTTCTCAATAATCTAACACTGCTAGAATTTACCAGCCGTAAATCGGTCCAGTGGTTCCAGTGGCGTGTTTAAGATAGCAAAGAAACCCTTCAGCTTTAAAATATCAGTTTAGATTTAACTTTGGCCAGTTGAAAGAGAACTCACTGCTATGGCTTAATAAGTTTCAGCTTTGCTGTGAGCTGCCCTAAAGTAGGAGCCCCTGCATTTTAACGATAAGCGAAGGTCAATCCTTGTAATAGAATCATCAAGAAGTAAAAGTTTTACTGAACTTATTGAATGAGTAGTCCACTTTAATTTAGACAGACCAGCTAAAGCAATTAGCATGGTTTCTCACTCTTTCTTCAATAAGTATATTCTCCAAAGCATTACGACACCAGCCCTTCAGCAAACAGTAAAAATCTGATATTATTATTATAACAAAGATATCATCCGAACCCATCTATTACATTGTTATAAATAATACTCGCAGTATGACGAAGCGAGTTTCACATTAAATTAAAATTGATATTATCAATTAAAAGCATCGCGGAAATAAAGAACAAAGATAAACAATGGAAATCGAATGAAACGCAAGATCACAAAAAAAGAAATTTGTTTAAAACTAAGTAGTTCTGTGTCACGTTTTTTTTTTGTTAATTTACTACACGCACCTAAAGTGATTCACATTTTTACTTGAACGTGTGTCTAACGATGATACTTGCCCTGGTTTTAGGCTAGTGGGAGGTACTACCTTATAAAATATTCTTTTTGCTTTTTCGAAATATGCGCTTTTTGTTGAACAAACAGCTGTAGATTATTTACGTAGACTTAAAAGTTAGCTTTTTTTATAACTTCATGGGAGCTTACTTCTACGTGTACATAGTCTATTTATTTACACACATACATTCTGATATGATACGTATATACGTTTTCAAAATAAAGGGTCATGAAAACTGACGAATAGACGAATAGACATACCCACGTTTGAAAAAAAAATTATGTATCCTAAAAGACAAGTTGAAAACGAATCAGCGCCTCTTATTATGCGCATACGCATTTTATGCTCAAATTACATGAAGAAATCACTTCCTGGTTTTTGTTTTTTTACGTTTTTTGCACATCGTTTTGCGGGGACTAATTACTGTAAAAGGATTCCTATGTTGGTTCCGTATTTTTTTATATAAATGCGGGAGTCGTTAAGATAATGGAAGTTATGTATAAAAGAAATGCGATCAGTGTTAAGTCTTTGCTTAATGTATTAATTGCTTGTATTGTATCCTTAAAAGCGTAATAAAATCCATATCAGTAAGTGAAAATTGTGAATTAAAAAAGGCGTTCAAGTGATGGCATAGTATTGGTGAAATATTCAGCTAATAGACGAAGCAGATGAATATGAAATATGATATAGACCAAGCAGATAAGAGAAACTGCAGAATTTTAGTCTACGAAAAGAAAATCTGTATTGCTTCAACTTTTTCTTGGTAGAGATATTACCGCTTCAGAACTCTACGCTTACAAGATACCTACTTATTTAAATCAAGTGACAACATTTCGTAACCTATTCAGTATCAACATAGAATCAGATACTTAGTTATTCATTTAATTTTTTGTAACATTTCATCATGGAGCGGTTCTTTTATTTTTTGTTCCACACCAGATGCCTCAATCGATTTGTATTAGCGAGTCAATCGCGCGTTCGTGTGACGTAATAATCGGAGCACAACGGTACAGCCTCTAGAGCATGATAGCTATCGCATGCCGTCGATAGCAAAAGTGTCTGCCGACCCTGGCGTTCCCCCTCTACAGGTGGTGGGGCGCCACTCCAGCTCCCTTCACCTTCGAGGCGCACGCCGCGCGCGACCAATGACCGCCCGCCCCGGCCCGGCGAAAGGTTTTATATACAAGTGGAATTCGCACTGCCAAATTGCTATAAGTCAAAATATAGGGTAGTCGGGCGGTTGACTCGATCGTGGAGCACTGAGCGCGCATGAGTCCGTACCGTCGTCTGCTACCAACGAGTTAGTGCTTTCGTGCGCGTGACACGCGGATTGGGATTATACGCGTCCTGAACACTCGACCCTCGGGCCAATGCACCGTCCCTGGAGGCCTTTGTAGTCATTTGTTTAATAGGCGCATCAGACTTTGTGTGATAACATGGGGTGCAGTGGAAGATTATATTTTCTGACTCTGGTTTTGTGCGTTGTGACTGAACTTGCGATAGGTGTGAGAGTGGTGCCCAAGAGAAAGAAAGGTAAATAAAAATGCATATATCTATATCTGTACTCTTTATTACACTTCCTTATTTTGAGCGATAAATCTTCGTTGTGTAAAGTATAATAATAATATGGCGGTACGTAATGTTTTATTATGAGTGGCTATAAATGCTTCGTTATGCACTAAAACGTGGTTTAAAGCCTTACCACATGTACCGAGCCGTAGATAAATGTGCAGATTTCATATTGCAGCTGTATGAACCAAATACGGCTGCACTTACACAATGTTTTGGTGCGTTATTTAACTCTACATATTATTCGTCATAGCTTTATCAAAGCAGTTATTATTATATAGAGAAGATACCAGTAAGATATAAGTTAATATGTTTGAAAAATTAATTTATTTAGCACAAATTTTTATTGTTGGATTTATAAATTCCTCATAAAAAAAAATTAACGATTTACTTGTTTAACACGAAAATACTAGCCATTATTATTGTATAATTAAGATATAAATAAAAATTCATTCATAAAAATTATTGGATAAAAATTGTGACACGGTAAATATAATTAAGCACAAAATCACGTAAATAAAAATAAACTAAAAACGAATAGAAGTCGTTAAATCATTAACGTTTGAATAAAACTGGAACATGCGCGTACGCATTTTTTGTGCATCCGTCTACTTTTGAGATAACAGTTGTTTTAAATAGCTTAATATACTTTGGCCCAAGTTCACTGACGACTTAATCGGCTCTTTTTCTTAAAACGTCTATTTGCCTGAAAATTTAAGGTGAAAATTCATGAAAATCATTTTTAAGAAACTGACGTTCATGTTGTCCCTGATTAAATATCCCAACTAGACATTAACCCTAATAGGCAAACATACGAAACAAATTGAGGTATATTATGATGACAATAACTCCTGTAAAATTTTTAGATAGCAGATAAACTCTCCATTTTCAGTTCAAACGTCTGGCATATTTTCAAAGTTGAAACTTATAACAAATAATTTCAAATGTCAGATAACAACGTACCTATCATTAGGTATATACTTACGAGTAATTGAAAAAAAAACATCAAAGCAATGTACCTACTCTCGCTTCTGTTACATATAAAAGCTCAAATACAAATGCCGTTACCTGTCCGAATTACACGAGTGTGTACTCACCTTGACAGCTAACATTGTTTTTATTTTTCACATAAATGCTCTATAACAATGCCTATACTAAATACCACTTTACCGTTGCATGAACAGTTCGTTTTTACTTTTATTTTTAATGGTTTTTTAACTAAAAAGATGAGGAAGATATAAAAAATTGGGTCATTAAATTGAATCGTGTTTTTCTTGTAAAGTGTAGAAATATCTTCAATAGCTGTCTTTCGCACGAAATAGGTGATTTTCGCAGTTTCATCTTCTATTCTCTGTTTTTGTGACTAGTTTTGTAAAGCTGTCGTGAGCACAATATTCCGAAATATAGTTTGCAATCGGATGACACCGATCTTTCTAGAAGCGTCAATCTTTGCGCCATTTCACTGGAAAAAAAAATAATGTAACTGTATAACTTTTTCATTTAATTAAGCCTATAGTACCTATCGTGTATGTAAATAACATTAAAATACCGACTAATTAAATTAATTAAACAACCGAACAAAAAAATCATGTTACAATTCCATTTGCTCACGTAATTTTTTGCATTTTCTAACCACAGTGCTCTAAAAACTAGCGCCAACATTAATTCTACCTTAAATGAGAACACTAATTATTTACTTACGGTAAGTTACTTAGAAATATGCAAAAACTGCCTGCTGCGTTTAGTTTTTGCTTAAGCAAGATTCATGCTTTTAAACATCATTTAAAAAATGCATGCGTTCACTTCGGAACGTTGAGAGTCTCAAACCGCGTTCGGTATTTGCTTAAGTATTTTGCATAAAAAATATCATTCTAATAGAGAAAACTTGTATTCAAAAGACTAGGTCCTTTATTAAAACTCAAGCAAAATAAAAGAAGTCTCGGTGAGTATTATAGATTTTGAATCTGACAATTAAAGAGTCTTGGCTTATTTCAAAATTTAATTAATTATGATGAAACCTTACCCCACTGATAACTTATTTTTCGTGTGTTCATGTGATCCAAGAGTCACTTAAATTACTGCCCCTGCACTACTTTACGCAACATTTACCTACATAATAGCCTACAATTATTAGTCTTATTCATACAAGTCTCACCATAATTAATGGTAAATTTTTGACGTTACTCCCATTTTCTCACTTCACTAACGAACGCAGCAAGGTTGCTCGCATAGTGTTGCAACTCGGATTTCTCAAGTTCCACGGCAGTTCTCACACATCCTGCTATATCGATTGAACGTTGCTACATGCTCGTGAGATTCGTAATTTCCGATTTAATTATTAGTTCTCGGTATAATACCTGAGTGGAGAGTACTTGCTAATGAACGTAGTTAGGCAAATTCTGTAAGAAATTGCCCGTGTTCATTATAATCGATCACTCTTGGTTTTATTTAGCAGGCTTAAGCAGACATTACCTATGTCTTATTTAAACTACATTAAAATATGACCATGTATTTAATTAACAAAAAGCTCTTATTCTTGGGACAATTCGAGGTTTTTCACGTTGTAGTTCCGTCAGCTATACCATATTTTGCAACCGAACAAAGTGGTCTTAAAATCTCCCGACATAAATGGACCAATTAGTTCGCTTTACCAACTAAAGCCTTTACGTGTTTTTGTGAGCTCAGTATTTCCCATATGGCTATACTATATTCTCTACTGCATACCCAACATTATTTCCTTCCAATTCTGTTCAAACAGTTTTTATAAGACTCGCAACAATGTATCGTAGAAAACGTCCTTCACAGACAACTGTGACAGGGCAACGCAAGTTTTTAATCTGGTTTCTCGTACAGACTTGTAGCTATGCGTCCGGCGTCCGGTATTCGTATCCCCTGTCCGGATCTTAGTATCCGGCTAATCAAGTACCGTAGACGTGTGACATCTCACACTTTTGCTAAGAAAAGTGTGAGAGAGAAAACGTGTGACGCCATGAACTTACAAAGTGGAATAACTGCCGGTATTAGGCGACTTCGGCCGTCTCTCGCGTGCTCCGTCCGATTTTCCACGTTTTCCAAATAATTAGTCTCAATTGCATCTTCGCAATGCAACTACTGGAAAATTAGTATGAAACTAGCTTTGAAAACACCGCCATCTGATGTGTTCTTACTCTCCCCTTAAGTGATTAATGACAATTTATTACACATCGTGAAGGATATTAATCTTAGCCACGATTGCTCACGTATTGAGAAAGTTAAGGGTCTCATATAGGCCTTAGTAAACGATAGGCTTATAGTTAAAATAAATAAATATTAAACATGTAATTGACATACATACACACATTTTCGGATGTTACTTATCAGGTAAATTTCTTATTTACAATGTTAAAATCCTTATCATGAATTGCGAGCCTACTAATTGTTTGATCATTGACTTACTTTCAATGAATTTTAAGTAAGGTAAAACACGACTTATTAATCAACACTATCCTCTAACTTTGTTTTAATGCTAATTGTGAGGGCGTGGACGTACTTCCAGCATATTATGAAATCACTGATTATTCAAAACTGAGCAATCACCAGTTCCTTAGCCGGAAGAGGGGCAAGCAATAAAAAAATGAAGTTCGCATAAAATATCCATTAGTACGCTATCTATGCTGACGTCGGTTTAAAACTTAATTAATATGCTTAAAGAATAATTATTTACGAACTGTTAATTGTTGTTAAGTTACCCTGAGTAGTTCTTGGCCTTATTTTTAGGGCATGTAATTTACCGTCAAAAAACCCTTCATCCTAAACCTTTACTGCTTGCACGTTTAAATAATTTTGAAACCATAAATTTAAGACCTTAATTAAATAATGCAAATTACGTTCCACATAATAAAGTATATTTTTAGAATAAATCCTCTTTCCGCGTTTCGCCTTGGGCCTACAATTTTAATGAAGTGACCAACATTGTGTAATCCGAAAGTGAAATTGAATGAAACACTCCTAAGCTACTTTAGTAACGTTTTCCATGCATAAAACGCGTAGTAAACATGAATTTACATTGTATGACATCTTGGAGCGTGCTGGTCATTTAAAGCTTATATTACATGAGTATTAAATTGTAGCAGGTTTCACATAAAATATCATGAAAGTGGAGATATCTTAGCGTCAACATTTTATATAAAAAATAATGTAATAACTAATAAGGAACTCGAGTTTGACTATTGAGACTTGGGACAGCAGTTTGAAGAGAAAACAATAGATAAAATGACTTTTCTGAGTAACGGTATTTAGACAGGTCATCTAAAATTAAGACATGTTAACTATTTGCATTGTATATTTTGTACTATATACCATTTTTCCATCCCATCACTAAACTAGTCAATCGCCTAACCGTCATGTCAATATCAGTCATTTGTTCGCGTATTTTTTATTTGTTCTGTCTGTATTGTCGTAACTCACAGGTGTTTAATGTGGCTAATGCATTATCTGGACTGACCACATTTGTGCTAGAGAGCGGTCAAATCGGATTCACTTCGCGAACTAATGCTGGCTGGTTCTACATTTTTTATGTAACTCGAGCAAATAGTTTTAAAATGTGTTCGAACTCATTTGTGTGTTTCATTCTCGATTTTTTATTTTTCGAATGTGAGAGAAACAAAGTTCTATTTTTAAATTCTATCATCTCAAAAGGTCTACGATTTTTTTTAATACATATTATTATATTATTTTTTATCGGTTGTATTGTGCAAATACTTAGCGACTTGTCAAAAAATTCTATGGTTTACAATACCTAAAAATGATAATAATCATTGACATATTTTAAATGATACGGTACTTTACCACGAATAATAATTTTGATAATAGTGCAAATAGAGTGGAACTTAAAAGTAATAAGTCAGCAACAACTATTCGCAAAGATATTAAAACTAATTCCCAATTAACCATACAAGCAAAACACGCCTAAATTAATAGTTCAACAACATTTTGTTCAACATACTACGACAAAAACAGTATAATAACTGTACTGACTTACGTCATTAATGTGTGCCGATACTTAATGGAATAGTTTTTGCTTGATATTTGAGCAACGTCCGCAGCATCCGTTTAAAACCGGCTGCATCAAGATGCCGTAGAGACTTAAACTGATCAGCCTTAGTTACCCACTCACGCTGTCAACGATGTCTCTACATGTAGGTGACATTAAACTCCAAACTTTTTGTAGGACGAATAAATCGGGCGGACTTTTTGTAGGACGTTCTGACTAGGATTTTCAGTCCGACTTTTTTTAGGAGGTGTACTTGCTCTTTTGTTATCAATATGTTCTATTTTTCGCCTACAAAGAATCGGTCATCGATTATTGGACGTGGGCGGGCAGCCTTACTTGTGAACTTATTCGCATGTCATTGGTAATCTCTAGAAGTACTTAATAATCAGCTGGTATGAAAATCTTTATAGAAAACTGATCATACCTTAGTAATGAAAGTGACACAAGAGGCTAGATTTAAAATTAAATCGTTATTTTATTTGAAATAAATAAACGAATCCTACTATTTACTTTGACTTTTACGACTCAAATTGGTATCATTGAATTAGTATTTCTTTTATTACCAGTATTTTTTATTGATCGTAAACTAAGCTTTGAATCGAGTTTAAAAATCGATTACGTTTTAGCCTATCGATCATATAATATTAGATAAGAATTGGGTAATTAGCTAGCCGACTGAATGAACGATTCAAAACCTGAACTTATGTTTTGATGACCTGATAGGCTATAAATAACGCCAAGTTAGATCGATGCGCACGCGCAAATATAAGTTCTAGTAATAGACTACGTAGTACGTAACATTTATTTATTTCTCACATATTCAGACAAAATTATTAGTGTCAGTTAAAATCAAGTTCAATTTTGAGACAAAACTTGTATTATACATTTTTAGAGTGTAATCTCACCTGACTCTGATTCTTTATAGCTTAAAAACACTGAAAGGGATAAAAAAATAAAACTTTTCACATGGCTCTAGAAGTCGGTGTCTGCAGGTCTGTTGAATGTGTTTATTTTGCCACCGACTTCTAGAGCCATGTGAAAAGTTTTATTTTTATACTAGAGATTGCAAACCGGGCCCGGCCGGGCCGGGCCCGCCCGGGCCCGGTGCCCTTTTAGGTACCCACCGGGCCCGGCTATTCTTACCGGGCCCGGTCGCCGGGCCCGGTAAGTAAACCATAGCGCTATCTATCTAATTAAACATAGGTTATAATGGCACTTTTAGTACTTTAAACTGCAGTATTAGTTTCTTATTTTAATACTATGTTTTCAAATAGACACTATAAAGAGTAAAGAGAAACACCTGCTTGTTTAAACTTATAAAAATAAGTAATTGCTAATGCTGCATATCCGTCCATAAGTATAAGTAATCAATGTTGTATTAAGTGTGATTTTGAGACTTGAGTGAGACTGATTAATGTGATAATTGTTCCTAAGCCAGTTTGAAATAAATATTAATCCTGAATCATTGTCTTTTTCCATTAAAACGTTTAAAAAAATCATTAAAAACTTTAAAGGTTTCATGGCTAACACAACCCGGCCGGGCCCGGCGGACCCGGCCGGGTTGGCGACGAATGCAACCGGGCCCGGCCGGGTTGAGAGACATACCGGGTTGCAATCTCTATTTTTTATCCCTTTCAGTGTTTTTTTGTGAAGTCGGTTTTGTTTTTTTGTTAAAAAGTTTTTTTATTTTATGCTTTTCAGTTTTCGGCTCTAAAATAAAACTATATCTTTAATACCCATACCCACCCACAGTGACAGTCGGGCCGACTGTTATAGTATCATCGACGTAAAAAAGCGTACGAAATTTGAAGAGTTCTCTCAATTTCTCCAGGATCCCATCATCAGATCCTGGTCTCCTTACCATGGGACCACCTGTGAAGAACACCCTTTCAAACAAAAAAAGAATTTTGAATATCGGTCCAGCCATCTTCGAGTAATCGGTGAACATACATAAAAAAAAAGATACGGTCGAATTGAGAACCTCCTCCTTTTTGGGAAGTCGGTTAATAAAACAGACTCCTTCACATGATGTTTTGTATGGAAACCACAGGGATTATACTCGATACTCGATGATCTATCTTTCTCGAGATATCTATTCGATTGCTGTTCGCAGTCCTATACTATACCTAATCTACAAATTTTTATTTGTTTTCCTAATATGTACTTTAAAAACCAATATTCCATTTTTTTTATCGCTATAAGAATTCAAATTTCATCATACGAGTTTACCCTTGTGGATAAACAAAGATTTCGTAACGGCCCTCATATTATGGAGTCATTACCTCCATCATATTAATCTACATTGCAAAACAAAGTAATAGATGGCTACCACTAGCCATTATGAACAAATTGTTTCTAAAAATAACATAGGTAATGTTTTTAATGAACATGCGAAGAGTATTTTTTCATCTTAAAATAATCCCTACTAATATTATAAATGCGAAAGTAACTCTGTCTGTCTGTGAAGCGGGTGAAACCGCTGGCGGAAGCTAGTTATTGATAAAATTGATGTTAAAAATTGGAACAAGACTGCAAATGGTTTTTGTTATTTTTATTATGACCACCTTTTTATAAAAAACTTAAATTAATAAAGCTTTGTAATAGAAAAACTGTAGACCTACTTTAACGGTGATCTAATAAGTCTAGGCTTCATTCTTTTTGCTTAAAATAAGTGTAGATTTGAAAAAACTGTTACGTCACTGTCGGCTGCAATTTATACTGTCCAGCGAACCGCATCGTAATTGATCTAGTCATTAATTACATGTATACCTAACACTGATAGCTATCAAATTGTGTATGTTCAATCAAATTTTTTTTATCCGACAAAAGGAACATGTAATTATGAATTATCTTTGATATAAAAACTATAGGTAAGTCGTGATAAGGTGAGCTCTTGTTTCATGAAATACAAACTGTTGATTCCACAGTTCCCCTTTTTTTCAGTAAAATATCATGATTTTTAAGTTTTTAATGTACATCACAACTATTAGTTTTTAATTAATCTGAATAGTGTTAATTAGCTATTTCCGCGCCCACAATATTGCCACTTGATTCAATGTGTAATAAATCAAGCTATATTAAAATTCATGTGCCAATCAATATAATTGTTACAAATAATCAGACGTGTTAGCACAAAATCAATCAAACGTTAACACCTTGGCTAGAGAAACCTATTTGAAATAAAATATTCATTACGCAACAATTAACGAAGTTAGAAGTAGGTATTATATAATTCACATATCCTTTTTTGTTAGAAGAACAATGTTATTAACAATCATATTTAACGGTCAAAAATGCTTATAAATCAAATTACGAAATAAGTTCAGTAGCTTAACAAAATCTTAATTGAAGAGGCGGTATATCTTATCACATACCTTTGCCTAGTTGATGTTGGGAAATCATCAAATGCCATACGTGGAAGCCAACAAAATATTTTCTGTTGATTATTATCGACCAACCAATTCAAAGAGTTCATATTTATATAGATTGAACCTGAAAGGAAGCATTATTGCGACTATTAAACCAACTAACCGATCAGTGTTGTGATATTCTCACTAAACACAAGGTACACAAGTAAACTTGCAACAGATACCAGTCTAATTATCGTTCCAAGACCAGGGTACAGGTGGTCATCAAACCTTACTACACGTTCATGTAAATAGGCAATTAGTCTGTACGTCCGTCTGTCTGCACGAAACACCGGATTAATGTCGCTCAAACTCGACTCGGTAATCGGTAATTCGTCACGTAATCGATTGAAGGAATTAGACACTTTCTTTTGATCGATCTCGATATTCTAATCACACGTCGTTTTCACCAAAAATCTGATAAAAAACACCTTTCTAGTTAATGGGTATTCATTGCTCGTTTCCACTTTTGGAATGAGTGTACATGGGACAAATTGGTAACACATAGCATTAGAAATTTATTCAAATTAGATCCATGGAGTACGAAAAGTAACCGTAGCCAGAATTTTCGGGAGACCGAAATTATGTTTTTACTAGCTTCTGCCAGCGGTTTCACCCGCATCCCGTGGGAACTACTAGGCGCACCCGGATAAGAAGTACCCTACAGCCTTCCTCGATAAATAGGCTATCTAACACTGAAATAATGTTTCAAATCGGACCAGTACTTCCTGAGATTAGCGCGTTCAAACAAACAAACAAACTCTTCAGCTTTATAACATTATTATAGATTTATAGATTTATATTATAAATCCCGCCAGTGGTTGCACTCTCTTTTTGAGGGAACAATTTCCCGCACCTCAATAAAGAGTAACCTAAATGCTAATTCGATGTACACTCGGTATTACTGCCAAGTTTATCAAAATCCGTTTGCGCGTTACGAGGTAACAAACATACACACACTCACAAACTTTCGCTTTTATAAGTGTGAGCTATCCACGTGTGAGTTTTCCAAATATTAGTTAATACTTAAACTTTAACATAGTATTTAATTTCTTAAACGAAGTTGCATTACATTATCGTTCCTTCCGATAAACGCAAAGAATGCTTGTAGATTTTAATTAGGATAACAGTAACTTTTCACGGCTTACTAATAAATAGGAATACCTTGTAGATAAAGCTAATTGGCGTGTATAATACCTGTGAAAGATTATCGTAGTATTTTATCATTAATATCCTTCCTGGGTTACAAATTAATTAGTTTTAAAAGTGGCTAAAGACTTAGCAATAGATAGGAGCTTAGAGATTACCTACTGGACATTATTGCAAGACTAGATCAACTTGGAGTATTTTTTTTTCACCTTGATACCTATTAAAGTAATTGTAATTAATTTATGATATTAGCTAGCTATTTCCTGGGGCTTAATTAACTTAGGAGCACTTAAAAAAAATGGTGTCATATTTTTTTCGTTTTTTTTTTTTTTTTTTTAAGTCACGAGTGGACTCCACGCTTAGTGGAGTCCACTCGTGACCAAGGGGCTGGCCTATACTTCGGTCAAAGAATTTGCATTGCCATTCAGCGTGGCAATGCGGCCAGCCTTTTGGGCACGATTCCCGCTGACAGCGATGCGGATGAGTTTTTTGATACATAATTTTAATTTGTTTATGTTTTATTAATTTTAATTTAGTAATTTAAGTTTGTATATATGTAGATTGTATATATTATTGAATAAAAATTGATAAATTTTCGTTTATTGTTTCTTTCTCAATCTATCTCTGTTTCAAGTTATAATCAATTTAGATTATTTTTATCAATAAAACATTAATTTAAAGACTTAGTAGTAAAAGTGGGTATACGTAATACAAGCTACTGAATGAACATAGTCGTACAATAGCTATGCGGTCAGCAGGGCGGGGACCACGCATGCGCGGCGGGCAGCAGCCGAACCGCGACTCTTGCGCAACTCGCCCAATCATAACACGTGTCATATTATGCAGATTGATAGAACACACACGTGATTAATTAAAACCGAGTTTTATTTAACCCAGTTTGATTTTGTGAAGAGAAAACCTATACTAATATTTTAAAGCTTAAGTTTGTTTGTTTTAATGCTAAGGAACTACTGGTCCGATTTGAAAAATTCTCACAGTGTTAGATAGCCCATTTATTAAGGAAGGTTATTTATCTGGGTGCTTAGAGTAGTTCACCCGGGACGCAGGCGAAACCGCTGGCAGAAGCTACTTTGATGATATAAGCAATGCAAATCGTATAGCTGATTAGAGACACGTGCTTTCCTAGCAAGATTTATTTCAAACGGAATTAATTTATTTGTCGCAATTAATATCTATAATTAACAAATGTACAACACAGTTGCGATGTTCAACCTGCTTTATGTAATAGATATGGCGACAACAATGGAATTATCGCAAAACTACCGCTTCCCTATTTAATTAACGATAAAATCAGTAACTAACTAGCTAGGTAACAATATGAGTATCAAGAATTTACTCAACAAACA
This sequence comes from Heliothis virescens, assembly GCA_002382865.2. Classification (NCBI taxonomy): domain Eukaryota; kingdom Metazoa; phylum Arthropoda; class Insecta; order Lepidoptera; family Noctuidae; genus Heliothis; species Heliothis virescens. The sequence continues at coordinate 3,867,651 of NWSH02000560.1, forward strand.
AGACATCAAAAACCAATCACTGTACTTCTGACAACCATTTCGAAAATCAATTTTAATCTCCACAGTCACTTAACAGACAAATCAATCAATCTTTCTGTCACATTGGATCACGTAACAAACAAACATACAAACATTTTTTGTCAAGTTTAATTCGCTGCAATAAACTCGTGACGTACGCCTGGCCTACATTAACGCACGAAACGTAATATATCATTATGTTATACAACAAAGTCAATATCGTTATAATCGTTTTCATTCGAATACTTAATTAATGTAAGCAATCGATACAGGACATATCGAGTCGTGTCAATTTGAAGAGCAAGTTGCGTAACATCGAAATCTCTACTTTCTATGCGTTTACGAAGATCGAATGAGACTTCCGAAATAAATTGGCACGTGCCATACCTAGCTGATAATCTCGTCCCTGTCTCTCATATGAACCTTGACAGTTACATGACAGCGACAAGAATATAGCTAAGCACGTGCGAAGAAGAGCCTATTTCATCTCATCTCACTATAGCTATATCGATATACATTGTAAGATTATTCGATTATGCATCGGTAAAACGAGAATCGATGATACTATCCAAACAATTTGCATTCCGTTCCGTTCATCGAGTTGTTTATAAAGATATATGCACTTATTCGAATTTCGAATCTTTCCTGGTTTGCGAGAAACTGTTTAATTATAATTTACATAAAATCTAGATTACATCTGATAGGATCTAAGTTAATAAAACCGACCACCGTGAAAGCTTTGGTATTGAATTTCATTCACACCTACTTAGGTACACGTGCAAAACGGAATTAACGTTTCGAATCTTTTAATGCACCAGTTCCTCTGAGAATTTTGGTTTTGGAGAACATTCTAGATCACATTTCCAGGAAAATCAGTTTACGTATAGGTCATAAAGTATTTTTTTGCATTTTCGATACAGTTTTCTAGAACCTTCTATAAAAGTCCTTTCTTCCTGAAGGTTGAGATTACTCAAGATCTATATTTATTTTGATGTCTTCATTTTCTTTTGTTTCCTTTTTTTCATTTATCGAGTGAATCGAATAGTTATTCGATTTGCACCAGTTATTTGCGGTGTTACCATCCGTCGCCTGAACGTGGTCTTGTCGCCGTCAATGTTACCAGTTTACTTACGTATAATTTAAAACTTTCTAAAGAGACCGCTCCACCTAAGTAAGTAGCTGCCATTGCCTCGGTCAGATTTCCCTTTCGTACGACGAGCTTCATCGGCTTATTATTATATTATTAGTTAAGAGATAACACGATGTTCCTGAGTTTGTAACTTAGCAAATTGCTACCGGTTCGTGAACAAGAAACGACGGAATGAGAAAACCCTGTGCATACATATATACATACTCGTAGGTGCGCGACTAGAGACGTGATACTGCAGTTTTCGTATCTCTATATTATTAAAAATAGACTCGATACTTTCTTCAAATCCGAATCGTTTTGCAATCAATTAAGTTGATAATATCGATTTAGTAATTAAATGTAGTTTTTGTAGCCAAATAATTTTATAGCTAATAAAAAAGTCAACAATGATTTGCGGAAGTCTAAGGTCTATAGCACATGCGTATTTTAGAGCGCGCGTTTTCTGCGCTGTAATTAATGCTCATTTGTACGTTTTCAAGCTCGCATAAAACGCAATACAAACGCGCATCTGAATTTTGTGGAAACGTTTGATGGCGAAAAGGCGAAAACTGTCCTCAATACAATGTGGGATCCATAGCAAGAAAAAGACCAAAAGCACGTCCCTTAATTTTTACGCATGTCACAAAATATTTTATTGGAAACCCGATTAGTAATAATACTAATAAAAATATAGAAAGTGAAGTCAAGTTCACCTCGTCTCATCGATAAAATTATGAATCGATTATAAATAAATTGCGATTGAAATCGATTACTTACGATTGTCGATTCTTTCGTTGCCTACGCATCAGTGCTGGCTTGGTGTAGGTCAAGTTCGTCGGCTCGGCCGTGGCATCGAATACTATAGTTCTCGATGTCTCGTCTCAGCTGTCATCGAACTCAAATCGACAGCTTAATTGCGATTGCGTACGAATATTGCTATTCAACCGTAATTTTGTGACGGAAACGTAATTATATACACGTTGACTAGAATCTATTTAGGATAGTTATTAGTTAGGTTATTTCGTGCAAACTGTGAACATTTAATTAAATATGGCTCGCCGCTGGGGTTGCGAATTCCTTCAATTAAAATTCCTACTTGATGATTTGTATAGATAATGCCTATATACGGAGCAGAAAAAAATATGTTGATATAATAATAATAATAATAATAAAATCTTTATTTGCAGGCTACTTTGGCCCATAGATAAATACCTTAAGGACTAACATACATATAATTATAATACAGATTGTGTTAGTAAATAAACTTATAACTATGTTAGTATCACTTCCTATGGCACTTTATTTGTGCGGTCGTGTGGCACTTGTCCGCGGAAGCGACGGAACACCACCCCTTGCGGCCAGAAGTCCTCCGCCAAGACGTTGTGCAGAAAACACGTCGGTACTCGCACCACGAACGAATTGAAGTAAACGTTGCGGCGCGATTCCAGCTGCTGCACTCTCAGCCTGTATTTGGTCTTCTGGCACACGTACTCCACGATATCCTCCACCTTAGTAGTATAGTGAAGGCGGGAAATGTATACGGGAGTATTCGGCTGGGCGGCACGAATCGGGATGTTTGCCTTGATGGGAGCTGTGCCGCAGCGNGAGTATTACTACACCCGAGTTAAGCAGTAATAGGGTTTAAAATCAAATCGATTTTAAAGACAATTTAAATCGAGCATCGTGATGTTTACCGATCCAAATCGATAAAATCCGGTATTCCCGAAACGAATCAAAGAACCCAGTACATGTGTTTATTTCGTAATTGCCATCTAGTCTTAAAAGGCATTACATTCAATTCAGTAATGTGATTCGGTATTTATTCGAGCGGTCTACTTGTATAGTATTGAGAACAGCTGGTGCATTCAACGTTGTTCCCATGACTACATGCATTCTACGCAATCTCTTAGCGAATCGTACATTACCTGTCTTGTTTATCGACAGCGATAGACGTGTCAACGAGCCGCGGTAATGGATGGTGAACATATCGGGAATAACTCCGCTAACTTGTAGATTAGCTTCAAATCTAGGTCTTGGTGTTGTGTAGCAACGGCCTATAACAATCCGCTGGCAATTCTATATTAAGTACTATATAATTAACACTTTCGTGGTAATTAAGACTAAGATTTCAAGTAGTCTTATCAAATGTAAACAGTGGATATTCGCTTTCAGTGAGTGCATGTTTACAAACTTAGTAGTAAAACGGTCAGGTGTTTGTTTAAAGGAAATGAAAACATATTAAAGTGTTTGTCTAGCTATTGATAATTGAGTAAGCGGAACATGTAAACACTTGTGTCAAATCTTATCAGTAATAATAGCTTCAGAATTTCTTTGCCCTAATCCCAATTTATTATTAAGGGTCGACGCAGCTTATCTTCTTTAGCTAGAACCTTATCCCCTTAATGCGGAAATCAATATTTTATCTCTGTATTTGCTTACTAGTGATAGAATTTTGACATTAGCCCCATACAAGTAATGTCAAATTCCTATCTCTAGTAAGCAAATCCAGAGATAGATAGATTATTGGGAACGGCCGTTACTAACATTCTTTGCAACCATCGAACCATCGATAAGCTATAGGGAATCAGACACTGACAGTGAAGCCTATACGCATAATTTTGTAAAAATAAACAAATACAAATAGGATTATGTTATACCCAAGTGCTCAATATGTTTTCCTAGAATCTGACTTCAGACTTGATGAAATAGGATTTAAGTATACGACGTCTTTTAGCAGCAACGTAAATATCTAACAACGCGAGATAAAATATCCCCATGCTTTTTTGGATAGCCCAAACTGGACGCGAACGAAATTCCTAGTACGACTAACTAGTATTCTATAACGCCACTGTTCGAAAATGACGGTGACAACTAGAACATTATCCTTTAACATTCCCCGAATGAAGGAAAGTGGTTCAACGTCCGTTCAAGAACAACAAGACTGTCGACTACGTCAGTAAGCCTGTTTCCATGACGTGTGACGTCATATGACCCGTTAAGCGAAAGTGTTTCTGTAACAGGACCGTAAAAAATATTAACAGACAGACATGTGTTGCTGGGGAGTTTGTTGCGCCACTTCTTCTTCCCAGCACACACACGTAGGAAGTGGTGAAGGGCGGACGTTTTTGGAGCTGTCTCATGTAATTTTGATGTTCGAAAAGTGCTGTTCAGCCTACTTTGAATAAATGCTGATTTTGATTTTTGATCGGTGACAATGTTAATGTGATAAAAGTTAATAAATAAACTGGGATTTAAGTTCATGAAAAATATGTTTAAACAATCAAACTATTGCGTATTCAATAATTTGTAGGTTTAATAAATATTTTTCATACTTATTCAATTTCATAAAAAAGGTATGAAAATACGTTACGTTAACCGTTGTAATTGAAAGTTGACTTAGTTGTGAAAGTTTAATGTTTTATATAAATTTCACATTATGCTAACAAAAGAGATAGGTAATAAATGTTAATATTATTTTGTAACTTTCTCAGGCCTCACAAAAGAGCATTAAAAATATTTTCAGTTTTGCGAACAAAATTACATTAGCCCGAGTAATGCTAATGTAATTTCGAAAGTAAAAACAATTCTGTAATTTTGCTATAAAAATTACTTTCTATCAAATAAAATGATGCAACAGGAAATACCTACTTACAATCTTTCCATCACGTGAATAACATTCATATATAATTTTAAACATCAACAAAAATCGGAAGCAGTATACATTTCAAGATAAAATACGTAAAATTTGATAGCATTGTATAATATATGGTTTATTTATTCAACATAAAAAGCATTATTTAAATATTATGTAAAATATATTATCAATTTAAATTAAGTATATCATTTTTATGCTCCTTTAAAAGTCTGAGTCACAGTCTACCAATCATGAGCTTACTAATTAATCTGTAGATGTCATTGAAAAATACCTTCTCATTTCCTATAATTAGACTACGAAAGTGTCTAATTGACTGGCTAGGCTACTTTTTATTTTCCATATAAAGTATACTAGTCTAACTAGTTGCACCTTACGTACTAATGTATGAAAGTCGCTATACATATTTCAAACGTTATAAATCAATCAATCTCCAACTTTCGTGGTTGGTTCCCGTTCAGTACAGGTTGGAAAAAAATCCGATGTTCCGACCAACCATTTATCCCGACTCTTTTCCGAGTATATGTCGGAAAGGATTACCATAACCGCTTTCCAGCTGCATATATTATTTTTTATCGTTTACTAATCCCTCTATTTGCTAGTCTTAAACAACTAACTAAAGCCCACATTTTAAGTGCAATAACTCTCGCAGAGTCGTTGTATTATGTGGATGCCGTATCCAGTTACAAGCGGTGAGAACGTATTGGTTTCTTAGACCATAATAGTCTAAGCTCAAGCGTACAGTTTACTAGTCAAGTGAGACATTTCCTTTACCCACTTTGTACGCGAAAATTAAGTGATTTTGAAAGCGAGTTGTAAAATAAAAAATATTGTCGAGTTAAGCTTAGTGGACAGTTATAGTACTGGTTCAAGAACGAGTGCGTTCGCAGTGACTTTTACTTTCGCCAAACTGGTGCATTGCGGTGCAATGACTGTGGTGCAACGGGTTTGAGCACTGGAGCACTGGTGACAAGGTTGAGAAATAACATGAAACTGGTCTTACGCACACGCTACCTACATCGTACCTACATTTACTAATTCCTCTAACGCAATCAAGAAAAAATCAACTCAAGATATCGACTTTTTCTCGTTCATTAAAAACCTGACAGAATTTACAGAAATAAGTTATTAACTGAAATGTTCACAGTGTTGACATACTTACTGGTACGCTTTTAATTAAATTCTTACTAATTAACTTCAGTTTTTAGACATTAGCCAGGTTTTCGCTCTGAGAATTTTTCTCCGGTAAATAGCTGTCTCCATATAGACAGTGGACGTATTGCAATGAATACAGTCACGTATAAAGAGTATTCTAATGTTTTGATTTGTTCGTTGGTAATACAAATATAATTTTATTTGTTGTGTTGCGAAATCGTTCACCTATCCAATTCCGGCGGCGACGCGCTACAACCGCAGAAACTGAAATTATATTATACCAAACGTACGGTCTACGACAAAAGCTTTATAATTTCCGGACCATTAACGGTGTAGCTCATGGTAGACAAGGCCACGCACCGTGAATGTGCCGGCGCAGTTCACGACAATTGCATTCCACATTACTTCTCCACGAACGAATTTAGCAACTCGGCCTCAGGTGTTAAAGTTAATTTTATTACAACACGTCACGGTATTGAAACCTTTCGTTGTATGACAATTTTAAGAGCGGATCTAATCGATTTGAGATCGCAAACAAATGAAAGATATGGACGTCGACAACGCCCTTGTCAGAGTTATATCGATCGGAGTATACTGATCGATATTCAGATCGGTCGACGTCGTTACTGACAGTAATTTAGATTACTGATACGCTCGTTTTGCAACTAAATCACCGTGATATGTATCGGACTTTCTGAATAATATTAATGGTAAATATCTGGCGCCACCTGGTTGCCGCAAAAACTTGGTATGCTGTAAGTAATTGTATTACTTTAGAAACTAAAATTAATTGTGCCTTAAAAGGGATCATTCCGAAACATACTACTTTTTAAGGAGCGTAAGTAGATATTACAATGAATGATCGGATTTGAATTCTAAGTTGTACTTAGATAATACATTTTGAATAGTTATTATAACTGGCGAACAGTTAGCAAACATTTTAAGTAAAACACTATTAACGGATTTATTGTACGAGAATTAAAATCAATTAAGTGGAAAACCGGAGGCTAACTGATAATTGTAATGATTCATTATGGAAACGGAACGTTCACGTCCAGTTCAGTGGAACGTGATCGCAGCCCACTGATTGTAATGTAGTAGGTAAGCCAGTTCTCATTTGCACATTATAGTTCCTTAATTTATCAAAGAATAGAATTATCTTTGTTATGTGGAACAAAAGTCTATGGTGAGGAAGAGCAAAACAATACGCGAGCCATTTCTTTCAAACTGAAAGTGACGAAACGTTCTAATTTTGAATTGTAAAAATAATTAACTAACAAACGTGATTAGTCAACGCCATGCCAAATACCAATTGAGACATTTGAATTTCGAACTAATTCGTATGATTTTAATTTCAAAATTAGTTTTTTTTTTTTATCTAATTTGAAATTAGAATATAGTACGGGAACTCGGCAGAACGTGATTTTACATATTGCTGAAGTTGTCCTAATGTTCTGTATATTGCACTTGATAAGTATGTTTGTGCACCTCCATTTTAAAACGATGTTCAATTAAATCATACGCAACAGATAAACATAAGTGTTTATGTGCAAAACTAATTATTCTAAATGTTTATATCCTTTAATTACGACTTAACATTCCCTTATTTAAGTTACATAATTACGAAGTTCCATTATGCAAATTGATAATTTGAGTTTAAAACGCTACGTATTTATTTACATGTTACTTACTTATATGAAAAAAAAAACACATTAATTAATTAAATATTTCATTCTGTTTCAGGTAATTACACACAGCAATATATATTTTGAATTATCAGAAGCAGATAATTGACAGTCACTTAGAAATATCGCGTAAGTAGTTGACACATACAAATTCCCTAGAAGCAAGCAACTGGACTCTCTTACTATAAACACGAATCTAAATACAAAGACTTCAACACTATCAAACAAATCAAATAGCTAATATTCTATTAGCCAAAGGGTTCCATATTTAATCTGATTCTGACATTCTGATTAAGATATGACCCATTGTTTAATATAAAATACGCAAGGGAATGCAATCAATCGTTTTTGTTTATGTTGTTTTAGCATTTATTTGCATAAATTTAACGTTATCTGTGGATAACATGGCCATCTGTCTTTGAAAGGTATTTTAGTGGCCACGAATAGATTAATAAGCACATGAAACTTAAGACAAAGGTACATTAGTCGTGAAATAATTGAAATACCGGCTTCAATATTCCATTATTTATTTTTAATCTATGGATATATGACTCTAACAAATTGAATAATACTATAGATACCTTTTTTTTTGCTTAAAAGTGCATTACATTTTTCCATTTCCTATTTATCCATAATATTTCTTCATTAGTTATTTTCACAAGATACTGATCGGACAATCAGTGTCTTGTGAAAATAACTGTGAAACTTGTGAAAATACATCTAGTTAGACTGGAAGCGGGTGCTGGGGCATGGAAAAGGCTGGGCAGATGATAATTCACTTTTCACAACACCACTTATTTTCATACAAATCGACGAATAAACAAGCCAAGCTCAAACTGGATCACTTTTCTCAGACATCTTCACCTCAAAGGAGACATTATATCTGCGCCTACTTCGTCACAAAATGTCAACAGGGTTATAAGTCATACAATTGCGCCATTTTGAAGTGGCACTGCCATTCACATAACATTACGAAGACATATGAATCGCAAATTATCCGAAATGCGTTCGCGAACTGACGTGAACGCGACAAACAGACAATGTGACAAACTTTCTATGTAATTTCAAATAATAATAACACTATAGAACGTACGTAATAGAGGTTACGTATTGGCTGTGAAAATGTGCAAGGAAATTATATTTTTGTCACTGAAATGACAAAATATACGTTACTTAGGCAATAAGTGTCTTACCAGATGATATTAGACAGAGAAATACGGATGAAGAAGTTAATACCCGCCGATGAAAATTGGGATAAGGGCAAAAGGGTGATTTATCTATGTGTCGTTATATCATCAAATAACTGATATCTAGTAGTTGCATGAACGCGATGTTATGTATGTTTGAATGATCTTACAGCTAAGAAATTGCTGGCCATTGAGACGACATAAGAAACCACTTGAAGTTAACGATCAATATATAGGGCAACTCAAAACTTTGTAGTACAAACTTTGTCATGTCATAGGTATTACTTAATCCCTACTAATATTATAAATGCGAAAGTAACTCTGTCTGTCTGTTACGCTTTCACGCCTAAACCAGTGAGCTAATTTTGATGTACAGAGATAAAATAGACCCTGAGGAACAACATAGGCTACTTCTTATCCGGGTACGGGAAATAGTTCCCTGGGGAAGCGGGCGAAGTCGCTGGCAAAAGCTAGTATCATATAAATTTACAAATCACCCGCCATTCCTTTTAGTAAAAAGTATTGCAGAATTCATTAAAATTTTTCAATTAGGTACTTATTCAAAGTTTTCAATCTTTTTTCCCAATAGGTACTCTGAAACACGAAAAACAAAACACGAACACGAATCAACCTTGTCTGTGGTAGCTTAGCGACAAAATTGTTCAGTGTATCACCAGCTTAAAGAAGCGACAGTATAATGAACGTATGTGTATGTATATCTATATTTATTATAACAGGAAGAATGTACATATAAGCAAGAAACATTTCCCAGCCATGCATAACCGATTATGTCAATATTCCGTAATGTTTAGTTATTCAATCTTGCGATGGCAACTGCAAATTATATTTTACTTGTATGTTATACGTTTAAATGTTTACTTGCAATGCTTGGAACAATTGCTAGCGTATCCGATGTGCTGTGCACCATGAAATACTCAGACAACAGATGAACATTAATCATATATAATTATTACATTTAGAAGACTAGCAAATCTGAACAATGCCTTATTGAAATTAAATAAATACTTTTGTAATTAACGTATATTTAACATGAGATTAATCAAATTCTTCCTCTCGCTGTGACAGAGAGAGTGTCAGACTTTTACTGACTAAAACCCCCTTTGTGTACCTGGGCTGCGGTAACTCTGGATCTAAACTATGAGATATAATTATATAAACCGTAAAAACACGACACATTACATTTTCCCAACAAAATTGGGTAGCTTCCGGGTTCCGTACAAGGACCTAAAAGCATATTCTCTTAGAAACACGCGGCTTTTAGTAAGCCATACAAGGATGTGTAAAGTTAAATAAATCCTTTTGAATACACAAATAAGGGATTATAAATAACATTGCAACATCAGTAATCCGTACAGACAAATTCCTTGCTAATGTAGACCTTGACATATATGATTAGAATACTTGTGTCGAACTTAGAAAACAAGCATACGAGTGACACGCTCAATATAATGTTTTGCAATAGGTCTTAAGGTCTTAGGACATACCTCACTTATTTGCAAGACACACACACACACATACATACATGTTCTTTTGAAAATACCTAGTTTGAAGTTAAAACTGTAACTTATGAAATAAAACTATTGCTGAAAGTTTTTTCAAGAATTAAAAAAAAGAATACTAGTATTCTCAAATGTTTTTTTATTGTAGTACAGCGATAGTCATGCTAGCTTAGTGCTAGTAACGCTGTTTCTGACTTTAAAATATCAGAATTGTATCTCACATTACACACCATTTTGATAATTGTATAAAAATTAAAGTAATAAAATTAATTATTTACTTCACCAATCTCTCTCGCAATACAGATCAATAACATCGCTCGTCAAATCACATGTCAACTTTTTGATTGGTTGTTTAATTTCGACCAATTACAACAACTTCGATTACATTTCACAGCCATATTAAACAGCAATCGTAGTACTGAATGCGATATATTTCTTCCTTGTTTTATATCTAGATTTTCATGTAATTTCACCATAATAATAATTAATACTGGCTTGTATTAGCAACATGTCAGGCAACGAGTTTAGAAACAAGTGACAACAACTTTTACTGTGACCGCCTAATTTGGAGGTACTGGTCGAATTCAGCTTGTAAATTGACTTAGAACTAATTATAAATTGACTTAGAACTAATTATAAATTGACATAGAACTAATTATTATACAAAAAAAAATGAAATGTCGAAACACGTTGACGTTTTGAACCTGATACTTTTTCCTGGTTCTTGTAATACGATTGTTTAAGTCAAGAGGTATTTTCCTTGTTTTGCTTTCGGTTATTCTGATACCTAGTAATCTAGATAGATGATGCATTAATAGTGATGGATTTTGCTTTTACGATTTTTATTATAAAAGACTGAAAATCAAATCTACTTNAATTTTGATGTACAGAGATAAAATAGACCCTGAGGAACAACATAGGCTACTTCTTATCCGGGTACGGGAAATAGTTCCCTGGGGAAGCGGGCGAAGTCGCTGGCAAAAGCTAGTATCATATAAATTTACAAATCACCCGCCATTCCTTTTAGTAAAAAGTATTGCAGAATTCATTAAAATTTTTCAATTAGGTACTTATTCAAAGTTTTCAATCTTTTTTCCCAATAGGTACTCTGAAACACGAAAAACAAAACACGAACACGAATCAACCTTGTCTGTGGTAGCTTAGCGACAAAATTGTTCAGTGTATCACCAGCTTAAAGAAGCGACAGTATAATGAACGTATGTGTATGTATATCTATATTTATTATAACAGGAAGAATGTACATATAAGCAAGAAACATTTCCCAGCCATGCATAACCGATTATGTCAATATTCCGTAATGTTTAGTTATTCAATCTTGCGATGGCAACTGCAAATTATATTTTACTTGTATGTTATACGTTTAAATGTTTACTTGCAATGCTTGGAACAATTGCTAGCGTATCCGATGTGCTGTGCACCATGAAATACTCAGACAACAGATGAACATTAATCATATATAATTATTACATTTAGAAGACTAGCAAATCTGAACAATGCCTTATTGAAATTAAATAAATACTTTTGTAATTAACGTATATTTAACATGAGATTAATCAAATTCTTCCTCTCGCTGTGACAGAGAGAGTGTCAGACTTTTACTGACTAAAACCCCCTTTGTGTACCTGGGCTGCGGTAACTCTGGATCTAAACTATGAGATATAATTATATAAACCGTAAAAACACGACACATTACATTTTCCCAACAAAATTGGGTAGCTTCCGGGTTCCGTACAAGGACCTAAAAGCATATTCTCTTAGAAACACGCGGCTTTTAGTAAGCCATACAAGGATGTGTAAAGTTAAATAAATCCTTTTGAATACACAAATAAGGGATTATAAATAACATTGCAACATCAGTAATCCGTACAGACAAATTCCTTGCTAATGTAGACCTTGACATATATGATTAGAATACTTGTGTCGAACTTAGAAAACAAGCATACGAGTGACACGCTCAATATAATGTTTTGCAATAGGTCTTAAGGTCTTAGGACATACCTCACTTATTTGCAAGACACACACACACACATACATACATGTTCTTTTGAAAATACCTAGTTTGAAGTTAAAACTGTAACTTATGAAATAAAACTATTGCTGAAAGTTTTTTCAAGAATTAAAAAAAAGAATACTAGTATTCTCAAATGTTTTTTTATTGTAGTACAGCGATAGTCATGCTAGCTTAGTGCTAGTAACGCTGTTTCTGACTTTAAAATATCAGAATTGTATCTCACATTACACACCATTTTGATAATTGTATAAAAATTAAAGTAATAAAATTAATTATTTACTTCACCAATCTCTCTCGCAATACAGATCAATAACATCGCTCGTCAAATCACATGTCAACTTTTTGATTGGTTGTTTAATTTCGACCAATTACAACAACTTCGATTACATTTCACAGCCATATTAAACAGCAATCGTAGTACTGAATGCGATATATTTCTTCCTTGTTTTATATCTAGATTTTCATGTAATTTCACCATAATAATAATTAATACTGGCTTGTATTAGCAACATGTCAGGCAACGAGTTTAGAAACAAGTGACAACAACTTTTACTGTGACCGCCTAATTTGGAGGTACTGGTCGAATTCAGCTTGTAAATTGACTTAGAACTAATTATAAATTGACTTAGAACTAATTATAAATTGACATAGAACTAATTATTATACAAAAAAAAATGAAATGTCGAAACACGTTGACGTTTTGAACCTGATACTTTTTCCTGGTTCTTGTAATACGATTGTTTAAGTCAAGAGGTATTTTCCTTGTTTTGCTTTCGGTTATTCTGATACCTAGTAATCTAGATAGATGATGCATTAATAGTGATGGATTTTGCTTTTACGATTTTTATTATAAAAGACTGAAAATCAAATCTACTTTATAACTGTCGTGCTTTAAAATAGTATTACAAAATGTGTACAGGAGCCTGCTGGTTTAGGATCATTAACCTTCCACTATTGTGATAAGGTTTTTTTTAAGAAAATTTGACAGACTGAGGTATTTGGTGAGCTGGCGTCTGTACCGCCGCAAATAATCAAGACACGATCTTTAAAAAAACTAATACAAAGTCATATATTTTTATAATACCAACAAAGATTTATTTTATTAATCTTAATTAACGTCCTCGATAAGCAGAACCAAACCGGATCAATGTAGATCAAATATTGTTGTACCGTTATAGTATATTATTCATGTTTTATCGTAAATAACAAAATGTATTGAATATTCAACGCCTGCGCACTCATAGATCGATATTGTATTGTGTATGAGATTTATTGGACTGTCAATTATAAACAAACAGCTGATATTGCAATAAGAATTTACTTTTAATAAAGATTAAAGTATTAAATATTCTTATTGATCAAAGCCGTATAATCTAGCGAACTTGATTTTATTTTAGCCACGTATTATCTTTAAATCTAAACAGACAATAGGTTATTTTTTGAGAGATAAGAAATCATTCGGAAGCCGGTATCTATAAAAAAATATCTTGAGACTAATCTCAAGATATTATTTTAAGCTTAACCTACAACTTTCAGACTATTAAATAAAAGCTTTTAAAAATATTTTTGTAACGTCGATATTTGCTCTCCGGCTAGATTAAGACTTTTTTATAGCACAATTACATTATAATGTGACAAAGACAAAGTGGACTGTTAAAGTAGGTATTCCATCCTCGTTAATAAAGCGAAAACCGAACATAGTTAATGACACAAATCAGTAAAAAACTTAAAAATCGACGCAACGTTGCTGACTTAAGTAATTTGTGCGAAAACGTTCAATCAACGGCGAGTTATGACACAAAATTGTAAAACAATTGACTGAGACAAATTGTGTGAAACACTTACTTTTTATACTGAAACTATCCAAACGTAACAAAGCGGGATATGTTTTTTTTTATATCAATTTGTTACAAAGAACCAGGAAGAAGTATAGAAAATATTGTGAAAGTAAATATTGTACAAAGCAATCATAGAATACGAACAATAAAACAACATACTAATGTAGTATACAATATCCCGGAGATGTACTTTGAGATGGCCAACATAAAATATGGGTAATTGAAATTTTATTGGAAACTATTAGCATGGAAAATTATAAATCTATATCACGTAACAGAAATCGTAAAACGCGTTTCGCGGCGACATCCGTGCAACATCCCTCACGCTGTCATACTCGTAATTTACATAATTTTATTTCCCAGAACATTAGCATCGGATTTTCCTTCCTATTTTCTAATAGAACACGTTATTTGAGGATTTATTTACTATTTGAGGATACAAAAGGGCCTGGTGCTCTTAAAACGACCTACCTGGTTACTTAATTGTAATTAGTAGGCCTCAGCTTATCTGAAATCAATATTATTGAACCCTTTTAGAGTGTAAGTGTTATTGGAAAAAGATGTCCCCTTATCACTACAGAATATCTCATAGTTTTAAGTGTAACCAAACCAGGCCGAGTGAAAGTAAAAAAACAATAAGCATCAGATACAATCTTCGTGGAGTTATGGCAAAATGACCAAAAAGGGCCCCTCTGAGTCAACGTTCGGACACCACACCTAATTCTTGAGGAAAAAAAGACCTAACTTCATTCCAGCGAAAGTTAATACCCGCTCCAGATACAAAAATAATGTGTCTATCGAACAGTGAAACCAGTTGGCTTAAAACGCGTTCAGAAAATTAAGCCATTCGGTGAACGTGCGAGTCACGTTCCGCAGCTCCGCGGCTGCTCTTGAACATGTGAACAGATACGTGGCTAATTTACTAAACCAAGCCATTCAAAACTTAAAACGCACATTAAACTACTGTAATCTCTATTAGAATTACACAGAAACAATAAAACTCTCGTGTCCATTATGCTGCATATTTGAAATGGCGGCGTAGCCTTTATATTATCAGCCTCACAATTTATATTGAAAGCTGGAATATTGAATGCGGAATAGGAAATCTATTGTATGCAAGTAACGTCGTTTAGTTACCAATACCATTAGTTTGCTTAAATGGTCACTGTTAACGTAAATGGGAGTCACAAGGAAACAATACTACCGATTGTATTTAGAGCCTCTAAAGTATAGAACACAGATGAAAATGATACATTTGTATTGTAACATGATAAGTCTAACCGAGTTCAGAGTCGTCGTGTGGCAACCCAGGCGTGAAACGTTCATTATTTCGACTTAAGTAATATTAATTGCTATCCGAGTTTATAAAGAAAAGATTGTGTTGCCAGCTTGCAACCGATTAGTCTGACGCCCGTTAAACGAACGGTTGATGCAACAAGACATTTGCGAAATTCTTAATTGCTAACTTAGAAAAATACAACAGACTTATTATTTGTACCTGAGGACTTTTTGATCCTGTTTAAATCATCATCATCAGCATTTTTATTGCTTGTGTCCTAGATCAGGGCACAGGCCTCTTCTCATTCAGAAAATGAATGGGCGTAAATTACCTGCTGACTACTCAAGGCAATTTGAGACTTCCTCGGTCTCTTAAAGATATTTTCCTTAACCTATACTCAGTCATTCGGTGTCCAAGATGCACCTAGAAATAATCATAGGTATAATTTAGAAAATTTACACCGGGACATACTTGACCGGGAATCGAATCAGCACACAAGCTTTAAGTAGTAGGCCACTACGGCACATTAACAATACTCAACTTATATTTCTCGATAACCAGAGATGTAATTATTATACCACCATGCGTCATTCATTCCTGCCGTATTTTCTTGACTTCTAAACACCGGAACGACATTGCATTGTACTTTTAATCGTTTTATTCGATTTTTCCTTATTTCAACTTTATATAACCATTTATTATCCACATAGCCAGCCAATTTTGCTATCAAATAGATCCGCATCCTTAATACTGAAATTGACTCGTGTCATATCCACATTTTCAAATATCGATTAGAACCGATTTCAGCGCATTTAGCAAACTAATTGTACGTAACGTTTACGCTTTACGTGATTATTGAACCATCGATTGATTCGACTATATGCTTCATTACTTGATTTCTAGCTACACTTAATATTTTGCGTTTTTATACAAAAGCGTCACTTATTTCGTAATGACTTACGCAATATTACTGTTTTTACCTACATATCAAATAACTGGTTATGTGTTACTATTTTTACCGCAATTTTGTTTCAGTTGATTATGTTTGTTCCGCTTTCAAAAGAGGTGAAACCATTAACGTTTGATTGCATTAGTTTTTTTTTCTGTAAAAAGTCGTAACTCGTCCTGAATGACTCGCCGTATGTTTGGAATTGATGTCAATGCAAGTGTCAAGTCTATATAAGGCAGGACGAGTTAATTAACTTGCGTATCTTGAAGGAATAGTGAATTAAATATATGTATTGCAAAACTAGTTTCCGTTGCTAGTATCCGTGGTTACACGCACTGCCGTAACATATACGCGGCGCGGCGGTGTCGGCCAAATGTCGACGACTATCTCACGTAGTAGATGCATTCATGACACGATTTTCAATGAGAACTGCTTAGAATAAGTTAGCTTTCGATTTCCACGCGATGAATGAACGAATGTAGACTAAAATGTTTATAAATTATTCTAAACACCACTTTGCGTATCTAATTGTACACTTTCAAGAGAAACATAAAGTCGCACCATTGAATAGTTAATTCACTATACAAAAACCCGCTTATCTGCAACATAAATGGCTATTAAGACAAAACAAAGCTCACAAATCTCACAGCTAATTTCATGAAACTAATACAGTATATCACAATTGTTAATTACTTAATTTACGAACAAAATTTAAACCATCAACATCAAGACATTATCTTGTTCAAATCAAACAGAATCCAGCGAACTGAGCTGAACGTCGAACTAATATAGTTATCAGCGTTCATAATTACGTTGCAACACTTTCCCACGCTCCAAAGGAAAAGGAAACAACAAAAACTTGAATTACAATACAGAAAATGGCCAATTACCATGTGTAGGTAATCATTTCATCACCTTTAATAAAATTGGTCGGTTTAGTCCGGCCTCTGCCGACGGCCTTCGAACCAGACTTATGGTCGCTTTGTTTTCATATAATGCATAACGTGTGAATAGTTTCGCAACTGTGTTATTGTGCGTTCTTCAAGGTGGTAATATGTCTGCTGCAGATTAAGGGCTAGGAAATGTAGGTAGTAAATCATACCCATCTCTTGTTTTCTCCATTAGCTTACTAATTCATCATTCAATTACGAGAAAGAAACTACGTATATATAAATTCTGGAATCTCAAATACATACTTATGACATCCCTAGTGCTAGATTACAGCTCATCAAGCCAAAGTGATTCCTCTAACTAAATAGAAGAGGAAGCCATCAACGTTTCCATTCGTCCCTATCACTACTTGATTTAACTAAAAACTATAGTGTGGTTACACATTTCAGTTTCATTTCCTCTTACAACATTTTAATTTCCTATACTTCCATCAACATTCACATCTCATATAAAACAAGCTTCTTATCTCTATTAACATCAATGCTCACCAACCAATCCGGGTCTTTATGAATATGATACGGTGGTATCTAGCTTCACGCGTAGTTAACCTCCATTACTTATCGAGCTGGTTAGCCAGTGTCTTCACATGTTTCGTTGAGAAGTCAAGGAGACCACGGTCGGTCATGCCGTCCCAAGCTTGACATTATGACATCTTCCGCTCTTGCTATATCACCCACCGATGCGTGCTCCTACGCAATGCGCGCACTCTTAATTCATATTTGATCTGCAAGTTCGTCATTATCATTATATGTTTCTTCACATGTCCTTAGAGTGCATTGTCTTGCTCTATAAACACGGCGTTTATTCTGACAGTCACTTGATCTTAAGACTGGTATGTTTTTGCGTGATTCATGACAAATCGATTTGGTTTGTGACAATTGTTTTTATATTCCGGTTGGTGAGTCATGGCTATAAAAAAGTCAATCTGATACCGGATAAACTGCATGTGTTGATATATCTATAACTATACTAGTATATGCCCGCGTATATCCTTCTAGCTTAGCTCAAAGTCCATTGTTTTTTAGGTGATAGGCATTGTTACCTAAGTGTTATGTCATTGAATTCTTTATATGTTCAAATATGCCCACGATTGATCATTATTTGTGCCAATAAAGTGGTTATATTCAATTTAAACTTTCGCAAACCACCTACGCGGTCAACAATGTATGTCATTTCACGGTAACCAATGATACAATTTTGGACACCAACCAAACATAACGTTTTGGACTTTGTACCATTCTAAAGAGAGATTTTTGGGAACGAATTGATTTAACCGATGAAAGGAGAGTATGTCACTTTGTTTCGGTGTTAGTGACTAGTATGATTTATCAAGTAACGGATGAAACATTTTTTCCTAAAGATGATCTTGACGTTTTTTACATCCATTGTTTCGAATCACTTGCTGGAACAAGAGGAAAACTCGTTATTTACTTAAGACGCAAAGTTCAAGATTTTTCCGTCATCCAATGACCATAATTTTCTCATCTTTCAAAACAAAGCAAATGTATAATTTCTGACTGTTGCAATTCATTAACATAATGTAATCCTCGATATATTTTTATGAACTCAACATTCCAACCGTAGCTAAAATATCTCGAAAGTACAGTCACTAACAAATCGTCTATTAAGTAATTTAAACAATCAACGTCTGTCGCAATTGAGTACAAAAAACGGATTTCGCACCTAACTCACTGTTGCATGTGATTGTACTTACATCAGCGATGACATTTGCATTATGCATCACAAATTAGAATCTCAGACCTCATCTGTACCGATTTGTGCAAAAAACCAACCTAATGGATTCTTGTGGCTACATTTCTTACACAAATAATAAAATAATGATCCGTTCTGATGTAGACGTTGTAATGTTCTTAATAATTTCACAAAGAGTGCACACGAATGAATGTAATGTTTTACTATTACAATGGTTCTAATATTCAAATGATTGCATCAATTTACAACATTAGGTCAATATTTTTGTTGTATCTTCTAAAAACAGATCTACCAAAGAAACATTCGCATTTAATTCGCTCACTGGAACATTAGCGTACAAAACAACTTACTTCATTTTATCGAACGCTATGAACTACTTTATACTAGAAATACGAAGGTGAGCTTGTAACGCTTTCATAGTAAAATTTGCCAAACCGATGGAATGAAATTTGGTAAACACATAAGGCGACATTCTTTAAACAGCTATGGGATACTTCTTGTAGTTATGGTTCTACCTTCTGGCGTAACCGGAGGAATCAGCAAGTTAAATAATGTTTTTAGGGTTCCGTACCAAAAAGGTAAAACGGGACCTTATTACTGAGACTAAGTTGTCTGTCTGGGTCCCCATATAATAAACGTGTGCAACCGCAAATTATAACTTTGTTATTCATATATTTGTATGAAAAACAAAGTTTTTGCTGCCCGAAAAATATTTGTATTTTGGCTAGTTGTAGGTAATAGATACCTGCATTTTTCATAGATAATGGTACGGAACCCTTCGTGCGCGAGTCCAACTTGCACTTGGCCGGTTTTCATATAAGTTTATTCCAGCTTCAAAATAAGCGATAACAAGACAGATAAGCTAACATAACTCGTAGAGCTGATGCTATCTAATCTCAAATCGCGATCTTTATACGTTTTCTCTGTCTCAGATGTCATATAAATTCTTATTAGTATCGAGGTACGTGCCCAATAGTTCCTATAAGGATCTGTTGTATAATAAGTCAATAACTATAGATATACAAAGAATAAGTAGGTTCATTTCTGTAGTACTTTTTTGACGGAATTTGTCAAGAAACTTGATTTTTTTCCTAAATTCATCATTAATACTCAAAACTTCCGTACTATTGGCATAAAATATTTGTGAAGTGACTCGGATCTTTTTCGAAATTTTGTGACGTTATCAGCATCTAGCAAATTATAGGTTATATATATAAATATAATAAAGTGTACAAAAGGCGAAAATAAAACTAAAAAAAAGTAACTTTTTAATTGAACGAATATTGTTGAATCCTAGGCATATAACCTAACCTAGTAACTTTGAAACTACTATGACAAGGCTGCTGAACATTAATGCCAATTCTTTCACGCTCCAACGCTGACAATAATTTTATTTTGATAATTAGGCTGTTTAAAATGATTAATATCTAATTGATGCTTTTCACCGCGTTATAAAAATTATTTACTTCCGCAATTTTTTTCCTATGTATCCGGCTGAAAAAGGTTTAAATAACAGATGGAATGAAAACATACTAAATGCGGAATTCAATATTCTGTCTATCTTTAGATTTGCTTAGTAGAGATAGGAATTTGACATTACTTGTATGGGGCTAATGTCAAAATTCTATCTCTAATAAGCAAATCCAGAGACAGATAAGAGGTTATGGGGAACGGCCGTTAGTGGAAAGTGACTGTAAGATATAAGTAGATACCAGTTTTTACAGTTCATTTCATAAATGCCAGCAAGTTGTCGCAGACCCTACTATCTCATAATATTTAAACAATACTGTAACGTAAAACAATCGTAAGCTTATTTAATTTCTATAATACCAACATGGCCTTTATTATTCGAAATTAGAACGCGTACAGACCTCATTACATCAAAATAGCGGAAGCGAAAATAAATTGCATATTTGTTCTTAGTTTGCCGACGGCTATGGCCAGTACCTCGGTGTTCCTAGGTATGAATCACTGTAAAGGTTTAATTCAGGTCCCCACCGTTGTTAGAGGCCTGCGAGGCGTAATTGTGTGAACACAGACCTCTGCAGTACTTACATTACCACCCACAAAGACAAAACAATCAAGGAGCTGTTCAAATTTGAATATTTCCAAATATCCCATAAAGACAAAGCAAAATTATTGCCTATTATTTTATAAGATAAATGTACACCTAATCGCGAATCTAAAATTCAAATTTTCTACCTCAAAACTCGATCAGACCTCACAAAACTAGGCAGCCCTGCTAGGACGTCGAACATTATTATGTCGTTACACGAACACTAAGCCACTCATTATTTTATTATCGTGCTAGGGCCGTTATTTATATCGATAGTCGAATGGACTAAAGCTGTGACGTTAATTTGATATCGACTTATCACGACTGAATTAAATATTTTCGATTGGGGCGTGTCGCTACTAACAGAATTGTGCTTTAATTTAAAATGGTCCGAACATTGTCCGATTTAGATTCTCGATACTGATTAAACGTGAACTTTATATCGAATTGCTATTAACCGTTTACTAACACCACTATCGTATTTTGTATTCACTAGTACAGTGGGCGGATTCAATTAAAATCGAAACACGGTTTAAAATTTCTCTCGGTTAGTAGAATGACGCACCAAATTACGTTTTCAGTGAAATCGATAGGTATGTCATAACAATCTTATTTACATTATGCGGCANCATATAAGTTTATTCCAGCTTCAAAATAAGCGATAACAAGACAGATAAGCTAACATAACTCGTAGAGCTGATGCTATCTAATCTCAAATCGCGATCTTTATACGTTTTCTCTGTCTCAGATGTCATATAAATTCTTATTAGTATCGAGGTACGTGCCCAATAGTTCCTATAAGGATCTGTTGTATAATAAGTCAATAACTATAGATATACAAAGAATAAGTAGGTTCATTTCTGTAGTACTTTTTTGACGGAATTTGTCAAGAAACTTGATTTTTTTCCTAAATTCATCATTAATACTCAAAACTTCCGTACTATTGGCATAAAATATTTGTGAAGTGACTCGGATCTTTTTCGAAATTTTGTGACGTTATCAGCATCTAGCAAATTATAGGTTATATATATAAATATAATAAAGTGTACAAAAGGCGAAAATAAAACTAAAAAAAAGTAACTTTTTAATTGAACGAATATTGTTGAATCCTAGGCATATAACCTAACCTAGTAACTTTGAAACTACTATGACAAGGCTGCTGAACATTAATGCCAATTCTTTCACGCTCCAACGCTGACAATAATTTTATTTTGATAATTAGGCTGTTTAAAATGATTAATATCTAATTGATGCTTTTCACCGCGTTATAAAAATTATTTACTTCCGCAATTTTTTTCCTATGTATCCGGCTGAAAAAGGTTTAAATAACAGATGGAATGAAAACATACTAAATGCGGAATTCAATATTCTGTCTATCTTTAGATTTGCTTAGTAGAGATAGGAATTTGACATTACTTGTATGGGGCTAATGTCAAAATTCTATCTCTAATAAGCAAATCCAGAGACAGATAAGAGGTTATGGGGAACGGCCGTTAGTGGAAAGTGACTGTAAGATATAAGTAGATACCAGTTTTTACAGTTCATTTCATAAATGCCAGCAAGTTGTCGCAGACCCTACTATCTCATAATATTTAAACAATACTGTAACGTAAAACAATCGTAAGCTTATTTAATTTCTATAATACCAACATGGCCTTTATTATTCGAAATTAGAACGCGTACAGACCTCATTACATCAAAATAGCGGAAGCGAAAATAAATTGCATATTTGTTCTTAGTTTGCCGACGGCTATGGCCAGTACCTCGGTGTTCCTAGGTATGAATCACTGTAAAGGTTTAATTCAGGTCCCCACCGTTGTTAGAGGCCTGCGAGGCGTAATTGTGTGAACACAGACCTCTGCAGTACTTACATTACCACCCACAAAGACAAAACAATCAAGGAGCTGTTCAAATTTGAATATTTCCAAATATCCCATAAAGACAAAGCAAAATTATTGCCTATTATTTTATAAGATAAATGTACACCTAATCGCGAATCTAAAATTCAAATTTTCTACCTCAAAACTCGATCAGACCTCACAAAACTAGGCAGCCCTGCTAGGACGTCGAACATTATTATGTCGTTACACGAACACTAAGCCACTCATTATTTTATTATCGTGCTAGGGCCGTTATTTATATCGATAGTCGAATGGACTAAAGCTGTGACGTTAATTTGATATCGACTTATCACGACTGAATTAAATATTTTCGATTGGGGCGTGTCGCTACTAACAGAATTGTGCTTTAATTTAAAATGGTCCGAACATTGTCCGATTTAGATTCTCGATACTGATTAAACGTGAACTTTATATCGAATTGCTATTAACCGTTTACTAACACCACTATCGTATTTTGTATTCACTAGTACAGTGGGCGGATTCAATTAAAATCGAAACACGGTTTAAAATTTCTCTCGGTTAGTAGAATGACGCACCAAATTACGTTTTCAGTGAAATCGATAGGTATGTCATAACAATCTTATTTACATTATGCGGCAAATAACGTCAAAACATATTTTTAGATGTTAAGACCTCTCAATCTGAAGTTAAGTTAGTTTCAAGTAACATGATATGCATTTATCTGTGCGAATAATACATAATGACTAGTAAAGATTTTATGTACCTTGTTAGTTTCATTCATACTGACAGACAGCGTTAAATCACATAATAATGTAGGCTTGTTCACATATAGGCAAAATGTCTATTTAATAAATTCTTCAACTCGCACTTCTACATTCTCTGTTACGCAAACCATCGTCTGTTTTCCCCACATCAATTATACGCTGACGCAAAATACATTTCATACTGCATGCGAATTAATCTAATTTAAAATTAAGATCACAAAACGCGCGAAATCTTCATACAAATTATACACTACCGTATCTCATAAACAGATAAGATAAAGTTCGTGTCATGCCACTCACATTCCTACACATTTCCCATGACCCAAGGCCGTAGCAAATCGATGGTGACCATAAAACAATGCCCCTGAACCACGAAACCATGTAATTATTAATAAGAGACTTCATTAATTGCGTGTACTGTGTAAACTGGCGCAAATATAAGGGTGACCGTGAGTTGCGAAAGCAATGTCCGTCGTGTCATGGCCGCGTTACAATCGGTATGACAAACGATTGATATTGAACGATATTTCGATACATAAACGTTTGTATTGTTAATGAATTTGTTCGACACATAGACATCCGAAACCAGGAATTGACTGGTTAGGCCCGGTTTCTATTTGTTGAAGTAAAAAATTCGCTAAACGTGCAATTTTTGCAAGGTTGAAGTTTTTATTTTCAAAAGTAGTTAAATCCTTGCGTGTGAACGTTTCCTTTTTACACATTGTTCCTGCTGAATTTCTAGAATGAGAGCATACGCCATACAGAATGTTAATCTCATGTAATCATGGTATCCCATAGACAACTTACAAAGAAAACGTTGTCCACGAAATCTGCATCTTTTGCACAACGCAGCTATTTGCTGGGCGCCATTCCACGAGTGTTGGGAACCAGCGATGGAACGTCTCCTACACGTATGAAAACTGAATTAAGGTTGAGGACAGTGGTCACTTACGAAACATAAGCTAGTTATTTTTTGTTACTAAAAAGTGGTCGACCTCACTCGCAGGCTAATTTTAACAATATAATTATTGTAATTTAGCATTATTTTGAGCACCTTGGGACATGGATGTAGCTAAACAAGCGGGCAATTTGCTTAACTGGTCTGTTACAATCGGATTTGAGTCACACGTCCTTATCCCGCTTCGGAAAGTCTTTAAATGAACTTTTGACTAGAATAAGGATGATTTTTATGCTAGCTGTTTACAGCTAAACTAGCTGTTTTCCGGCGGTTTCACTCGCGTCCCGTGGGAACTACCCATACTTGAATAAAATGTAGCTCATGTTACTCACAGATAATGTAACTTCCCAAAAGTGGAAGTATTTTTCAGATCAGCGCATTAATTCCGGAGTGTTTAGGGTACAAACAAACAAAATAAATTATATCCCTCTTTATTAAGTATGTATATTAGTATTATTTATAGATGACAGCTTATGTAGGCTACAGGATTAAAAATTAATCTCTTATCCTACAGCAAAGGTGTCGTAATGGCCTAAACATGGCAATTATTAAGTGTTCTCATTACAAAGTAGAGCAATAAAATTGCTAAGCGCCATAATGGTTTTAAGCTCATTATTTGATGCAAGCGCTTCCCTTTATACCTGTGTTTCCAAACAGTTTAGCTCCTTTGTTTATGCACAATAGGATCCAAGATAAAGGTTGCAAGCGATCATGTGTAATGATGGCCTTTTGAAGTTCTTAACACAAACTGTAAAACATTGTTGCATCGATATGTTTAGTTTATAGTGTCGAGAATAACAGATGAGCTTTTATGTTATTTACATATTTGCCAAGAAATGCTTAAAAAAAGTAATTAATTTCGACACTCTTGTGAATTGACGTCAGCAAGTCAAATTGCATACGATAAACCTAAATGTTAATTCTTAGCAAATTTTGAATTGCCTAAAATTAATCAACAATAAATTATACCGATTGCGGCGAAATGTTAATATATAAACCTGTACCTAATATATTCTTACTTAAGTAGGACAGATTTAAGATCTGAAAGCTCTGGTCACTACTCTCCAAACGATTAAAGTTAAGAATATTTTAAAGTCTGTGGTAGACCTATCTACCTATAGTATAAAGCTGAGGGTACTCTAGGCTTGTCACATCTGTAAAAGGACCGTAACCACACGTGTACCGGTAATTACAAGGCAATAGAAGAACAATGATTCTATCTCGCGTATATCCGCGCTCGCGTATACCCGCGCTCGTGTATACACGGTGGGTTAAGATATCCCGCTGTCGCTTATAACTTGCGTCGCTTCGGATACAGTATGCGACCACAATTTCACGCGTGTTACACATACGCACCTTCAACCACCGGTAGCTTACAAAATATCATTACCCACTTAAACATTAACACTTTAAAATAAACATGTAAAATATCAGCACATTATACGGCTGTCGAAATCAATTTAATAGGCCTATTTCGTAAACCAACCTTTCACTTATTATTTTTATACTTGAAATAATTAACGAGGGTTAAGATTATTTATGTGTTATTATTCTGTGATATGACCTTTGTTTGTTGGCTACAAGTGTACTTAATTATGGTTCTAATTGTCTGCGAATTCAACGTGTTAACAAAACATCGTTTGAGAAGTTAAATATAAAGTTGGTTTTGCAACAGCTATGATAATTAGTCAGCTTAATTTTATCTGTGCGATAATAATCTTAATGATTAATTGTAACTATTTTGTAGACCATTCAACCAAGGAGTTTGTTTTATGAGTTGTTTGCATAGGTGTTAGCGTAACTAGCACCAGTCGAAAACCTTGCGAGTTTGTCTTGTCTATTGTTTTAATTGCTCAGTTTTTTGTTCCAAATACATGTGTTTAATCAAAATTATTTCTTATTTTCCAGGTTAGTCGATGGGAGATTCTAACTATGCAGTTTTGGTGAGATCGAAGCATAAAATTCGCATAAGACCAAGAGATATTAAATAATTTCATGCACTAGAATATTTACCCATGAATCATAAATAGAAACTTAAGACCATAACTACTATTAAGCTTTAAAAGCACAAACATTAGTACCCCGCCTAGTCATCATTCACTCTACAATTTCATTCACAAGCCGGCAACTGCATGTATCATTCATTCTAATTGCTCACCAACGCATAATATTGACATTAGTCGCAATTAGACTTACGCCTTCCGAGAACCAGCCATGTTCTCATACCCGACATTTTCATTAAGTAAAACACTAAGACCAAATACGAGAACATTAATTCGACGTATCACCACTAATTGTTGGCCCCGTGAGAACGCAGCCACAACCAAATAGAGAGCTAATTGTAACATTTCCATGTTTGAATAAGAACAAACTTTTCAATATGGCTGACCTCAGATATTATACGGTATAATTGAACTGATATTAACAAGGTAACCTTGTGTTCCGTCTAAGATTTTCGCGAAACTTAATGGTCTAGCTGGAATATCCATAAAAAATGTTACTGGCCCATTTTTTGCTTGTTTTATTACATAATTGTCGAGACACATTAGACACGTTTACATTGCTATAAATAAATAATTATAAACATAAAAAAACCGCATTCTGTTAAATTAATCAAACAAATCTGTGGTTTGTTGCAAAAAATATGTGAGTCAACGTATCCTGTAAATGAATTATATTGCGCTGTTGTAGGCGGAAGTATTAAGTAGAATGAGATATCGAAAATTGCGCTCAACACTAAACTTGTTTAAGTTGACACACCCAAGTTTCCGGATTTAGTTTATCAGCAAAGCCTGTCACTTAATGGAAAGTTATTGCTTAAGATTTTATAAGCCTTGGAATTTACATAAAAATATTCAAAGTTACTTAATTCCTAACGGGTAAAGGCACCTTTAGAGAGAATATCGAAAGTAGATCATTTAACGCAATTAAATAATATACGTAATAGATTTCTTAATTTCACGTAAATACCAAAATGATAAGTAGACCATGAACGTACAACATAGCTTGGTTTACAACATAATTATACGTTTAACTTACTCGATAATTATATAAAGTTATATGAAAAGCCAACTGCTGAAAGAACAGATTATGCACCGTCATGACAGTCTAACTAAAATTTAAATAAATCTACCTATCTGTATTACTTCAGCAGGCACATCAAGAAAGCGTGACAAATAAACAGACAAACTTTCGCAAAAGGATAACACTCCAATAAAAAGCAAAGCAATAATAAATAAACCTAAAAATAGCACTGAATTCTTCAGCAATTTTCCACCCGGAAACGAACTAAACAAGTTTGCAGATAATTTAGAGCTTCAAGTTAAATTCAGGCGTGAAATTGTCCGGACTGAACTATTATTGAGTACAAACATTTTCGAGACCTTAAAATTGCTAATAGTAGCAATTACTGAAACGGAATTACCGACGGTGGAAGTTACATAGCAACAATGTTTGAACAATGGTCCGACATGATTCGCAAGTCGGTAGTGTTGACAGTATTGAGTCACTTTTTTGAGCCTTTAATGTCCGGTAAGGCACAAAAAGTCGTGATAGATAGATATACTAGTTAAATGTTTATTAATAATAATCAATCTACACGGTTTTATATTTTGGAATGGATTGAAAAAGTCTGACTTAACATCGGCTACTGACAATACCAATATTTTTACTTTTTGATCATATCAATGACCTACTCGTAATTCTACAATTGAGTTACGATTGCCGATTTTAATTACTTCTACGAAACTGGTGTCTCTCTTTATAATGAAGGTAATAAGGATTACTTTACTTTTGTTTTTTGAATGAAAAAATGATTGTCATAAACATATTGAAAATGAAGCCTTTATCAATATCCTTCACAATATTTATCATAGTTACTATACCTTTATACCTAACATATAACAACTAGATTATAACATTTACGTTTTGAACCTATATGAGCGTATTTGCCAGAACCTTGGTTAAAGGTTATTTGTACACGATTAATGTTGTATTGAATTCCTGTGAACCGAAGATTAGATCTTGTAGATGTCTAAATCTAATCGTGTATCTTGTATCTAAAATATTTTAGAGTATGTCTACTATAGATCATATGCCGATTAAGAGTCCTTGTAACTTACGGAAGCTATAATAAAAAATATAGCTGTCTGGCAGACAATGATCAAAAATCAAAAAGCATTTATTCAAAGTACGCTGAAAGTCAGTTCTTTTTGAAGGTCAAGTATACAAAACACACCTCCAAAAACGCCCGCCCTTCACCACTTCCTATGTGTTTTGGCTGGGAAGAAGAAATGGTGGTACGGTCAGCATCAAAAGTAGCTGAGCAAATCAATATTTTTAAAAGTGCCTCACAACGTCTAGGATCGTAATTTCTTAACAACACAAACGCCAAAATTTGCTTCACATCCTGAACTTCAAAAAAAGTAGATGAGTAGTCCGGTAAGTTATTGACGACACGGTGTTTAGCAGTTTTGAAAATTTTGATTTGTTCAGCTACTTTTGATGCTGACTGTACATACTCCCCAGAAAATGCTATAGAAAAATAGTCAAAATAAAAAACATTTGTATGGCTTTATTTGTCAAATAACTATCTAGAACATTGTGTAACAGTTCTAAGTCTAATTAAATTTTATATTAAAAAAAGGTTACGTACCTATATATTTTTAAATTTTCTCTGATTAATATGGATCAATTAGGGTATCAAATATTTTACCAGTACCATATGTCCAGCAACGTTTACCTAACTTATACACATATGGGCATAATTTTAGCACTACGAATTAGCTCTACAAAGTTTCTGTGGATATGTCCGTGCGTGCAAAACAGTCATGATCCCCCGGTCTGCTGGCCACCAAGGTAAATAGTGCATATAATAAACTAATGAACTGACTGCCTTAATGAATATTAGATTTACTCGCAGCTGAATTAAAGTACTAGACGATTCGAGGTTTTATAACAGCTGATTTCATTCTTCAATAGCAGCTCTGCTTGCATTAATAAATATTATAGGTAATATTATACGATCACTCCCTATATTCTATGACTGGATATATTAAAGATATTTTAGTTTAAAACAGACAAAAAAAATTGGATTAGTTTGCGTACCTATTTATTAAAAGAATTAAATAGCTAAGGACTTTACAGAATTTTCATTTTGTGTATTATAATATTCTTACAAATTAACAGAAAATATTCACTACATATTCAACTAAGAGAATGCAATTCTGTTACCAACCACATGAATAAATAGTTACAAAATGAATTAGTCTAGAATTTCGTACGCAGGCCTAGATTGTAGGTAGGCATGAAGAAATTTTTGTGTAACGTTTCTTTCAGCCCTGGTAGAAACGTTCAGTTTAAAAAATAATGAGAAGATTTATTAATATGTATTGCTTTGATGAATACCTAAAAGTGGCACATAATATTTTGTTATGTGTGGAAATTGAACACAATATAAAAAATTAATATATCAGCGCCTATTCATACCTATTTATAATGGCATAGCAATGAAAATTATTATGATTTGAGTGAAATATCTACGGCCAGTTTCATAGGTCCCAGATAAAGTCCTAGATAGCTGTCTGGCAGACCATGCCATAGAAAAGTTGTCAAAATTAAAAACATTTCTATGGCACTATGTATCAGTTAGTTTTACCTGGCGCCTTGTATAATTTGACTAGCTTCTGCCAGCGGTTTCACTCGCTTTCCCGTGGGAACTACTGCGCACACCCGGATAAAAATAGCCTATAGCCTTCCTCGATAAATAGGCTATCTAACACTGAAATAATTTTTCAAATCGGACCAGTAGTTCCTGAGATTAGCGCGTTCAAACAAACAAACAAACTCTTCAGCTTTATAATATTAGTGTAGATTAAACCACACAATGGAAAACCAGCCTCCAATCCAGTTTCAATCAGTTCGAATAAACTCCGTACAAAAGGCCACGTGCCTCCAAATTAGTAACGTTTTCCCATCAAT
Organism: Heliothis virescens; assembly: GCA_002382865.2. Lineage (NCBI taxonomy): Eukaryota > Metazoa > Arthropoda > Insecta > Lepidoptera > Noctuidae > Heliothis > Heliothis virescens. The sequence goes on from NWSH02000560.1 coordinate 3,898,378, forward strand.
TTATTACATTTTGAAAGTCACTTTCATTGGCTTTCTTTAAAATAGTTTTAACGTCCACACTAAAGTACACTTTCTATTCAAAATACTTGTTAAATTTAAATTTCGTAATAAAAATATATCGCGTGTTATGTGTTTATATGCGTTAGACACGACAAAGACATATACATTGGATGAAAGCGAAATGGTTTATTGAAAGACTGCAACTGATAAAATATCTTGTTTTGACGTGTATATCGAAGTTTACGATGCAAGTGAAGCATGTGAGATGAGTTATAGTACTGCTTGTTGAAATACCACGGAATTCTTTCTTGTACAGACAACAGCAGCTCAACGTATATAATCGATCATTAACCTTCCACTATTGTAATAAGGTTGAAAATCTATCGCAGAAATTTGACAGATTGTGGTAACTTGATGTGCTATCGTCTGTACAGACGCCAGCGCATCAACCTACCTGAATCTGTCTTTCTTCAATAAATTTTCAACCGTATCGCAATAAAATGGAAGATTAATGTTCGATTGGTAAAATTTTACAGAGAAAATTTTACTAGGTAAGCTATGTATCTCGGTATATTATATTTTTAAAATTTCGCAGTCGGTAAGTTTTCCATGCAGGTTTAATAACACTAAAATTATTTCAAAACATGTAAATAGTGCTACAAAAATTATTTCATAAAGGCACTTCAACAGTAGGTACGGTATCAATAACAAAATCTACAATTACAATCCCTTCAAATACACTTGACGCCAAAAAAACTGTACCAGCTACTTTACTAAGTGATTCGCTTATAATCACGTTCATGCAACCTTACGCAATTTGAAGGAACAATGTGCTAACAAGAAACGTTATTCTAGTGAAAGTACAGTGATGATAGTAAAACAGCCACCGGGTGCGTGCGCGCAACTAACAGATCGTAATTATGCGCCAAGTTGTTCGCGTTGAATATAAATAGCGACATCAAGTTTAAGCTCTTAAGTGCATGAAATATGACCAAACAATTAATTTGGAGATCATTTTGTATAATGTATGTGTAAGCTTTCCTATTTCTTAATCGTTAATATGAAGGTATTTACATTTGAGGATTAGTGTTGATGCTAAATGATTAATAATGCGTATTAAAAATTATCAAAGTCATCTTCTGAAGTTTTAACATAAAAAAAGATTATAAGTACTTGTTAATTTTATAACCTGCCAAAATATTTACATATCTATAAGTTTTCTTGTCAATTAGGTAATATTTTTAATAATTTATTTTGCCTTATTTCTGATATTATATTGCCCGAGTTTGCTCGCCTAAATGGATAAACGTGTATCGTCATAGCATAAGCTTAAAGTTTTTCTCTGTGCGTAGCGAACAGAGAAAATATATTATTATGGCGTTTTTAAATTTCATTGGTCGTCCACTCAATTATTCAGTCATAATGAAAGAAAGTGCTTACATTTCCGTTGCAAATTGACTCCGATCCGATTCTTAAACAACAAATCGATTTTCATATCGATATGGTCTTCAAAAGCTTCTATCTCGATGCAATATCTTTCGACTTTAATTACTACGCTCAGCATGCAAAACACCTTGTAATACATATTCCTGATTAACAAAACACAAAAAAAAACTATTTAAAAAAGGAAAGTGAAATACTTTCTCCTTACAGATTGTGATCAGAATCAATTTAATTGTTAACTGGCATAAAATAAGATTTAATGTAACTAAAGTGTGTCGGCCCCGTTTGATTTCACCTTTCGTTAGCAAGATAATTACATATTTGCTGAACAAACTGTGAATTGTTTTATTTGATTTACTCTCCGCTAAGTTATGCTAATGATTTCGTTGAATCATCTGTGTGTCCGTGTACAGACAGCACATCAAGTTACCACAATCTGTCAAATTTCTGCAATAGATTTCCAACCTTATTACACTGGAGGTAGGTTAAGTTTCGATCGGTAAATTTTGACAGATTCGTATACGTTAACCTGCTGTTGTCTGTACATATTGGTATGTTACCTACTACAGCTTATTTTGTGCGTAGATAAAGCTCTTTCTTAACTTCCAATCAATTTTGTGTGCTTAAGGGAGATTTAGGGGTTATTCCCATACATGTTGTATATCACACATACACTCGTCCCATTTGGTTTGTTTGTCCTTTTGAATAATGGTATTTCAAAAATGCAGTGAAATGATAATATTGTCTACAGAAAAGACATGAAAAAACTAGGTAGGTATGAACTATTCAAAAAACAATATAAATGCAATATTCGAAAGAACTAAAGCAGTCATAAAATTAACGTTCTAGAAAACCACCAAACATCGTTAAACTAAATAAGTACAGACAACAGCACATCAGTTTACCACAATCTGTCAAATTTCTGCAACAGACTTTCAACCTTATCACAATGGAGGTAAGTTAATGTTTGATTGGTACAATTTGACAGATTCGTATACGTTGACCTGTTGTTGTCTGTACATACCTAACAACGAACACCATAGATTTTGACACCAAATGAAGCAACATATTTGCAACAATACGTGTAAGTCTCAACTTATCAATGGGGCCTTGTACCATAAGTTCTGACGTGTAAACTGGCCTAACGCTCCCGATATGATCGAATCATGCGCAGATCATGAACTTCTAAGGTCACGTATCAGATTTCTGAATTCCACGCGTAGATGAAAGATAACAAGTAGCTAGTATAACATTATTATATATTACTTAACAACTGTCAATCATGTTATAATGAATTATTAATGTTTATATAAGCTAAATAAATTAAATTGAGTAAGTCGAAATCAAAAATGTGAACTAGATTTTGAGAACCAGTTTGAAACAGGATGTGTTTGTTTAAAAAAATGTACGTAATAGTTATATGTAAACAACATTGATATGATAAAAAAATATTATAACAAAATCACGAGGCAAATCAGACTTAACGAAATGACATTAGAACAGAAACAGTCAATTTTCCTGCAAGGCATGCAATCAAAGAAATATATCGATTTCCTTAATTGTTTCTCATAAGCATTATCAGATGCATTCCGCTAAGAAACTTATTACCTATTCAAGTTGGAGCATTCCTACATGCCACGATTATAATATGCGAAGAAAATGGAGTATCTGTTCACAAAACATGCGATTAAGTCGTATCCATACATACATAATTTATTATCTACACTTCGTAAATCACTAATAAGGGTTTGAAGGCTGTCTGTCAGTTCATAATGCTGATTTTGACGGCTGTAGTCGCTAATAAATTGACTTCTACTATAAATGTTTAATTTCATTTCGACAGCCGTAATCAAGCTGGTTTTTGATAAGCGAATATAGGTTCATGAATTGATTTTGTATTTCGTAACCTATACCTATAGGACGTAGGTAGAGATTTGCGAAACTTTTAACTGCATACGATATCCGTAAATCATTAAATGAATGAGGAAACGCGACAATCTAGTGCATTCAATTTCTACTCGAATAAACAAATAAAATCGAGAAAACAAACATCGAGACGTGCCGATCTGTCCGGTTACATAAACCGATCTGAATACTCTCGCTAGTGAGGCTGTGATTTAAATCGTTTATTTGTAATCGAGCTTGTGGCCAATCGGCGTGACAGACAGTTGACATGGGACAATGAACAAATATATATCACGTTACGGACATGTCAACAACTGAGAGTTTCTTACTCACTTTGATTCTAAAGACTGTTGGAGTATCACTTTCACTGTTTCTGCACCAATGGACCTGATTGTTAGGTTTCTGGTAAGCTCCTACCGTACCTAGTAATAACATTTAACGCCAAATCAATGACTACCAACAAGTCTTGTCGTTTGTAGTGCATAAACATCAACTTTCTATTAGATTTTCCAAAATGACTGGCATTTGTTAGGAAACCAATGTTTAAGAGAACTGAGAAGAACTTGCTTATCATTGTCATTATAATCTAGTTTCATCTTAAATTGTAATTTTATTTGCAAGTTTCAAAAAAATACATTCGTCATGTTGATCTTATTTTTTCCGCTGACGCAGAACTGGCTCATGTTTGAAATTATTTTTCTAATACATTCCAAGACAAATAAAGCACACATTTACATACTTCAAGAAATAAAAAAAATGCAAGGTAATTACCAATTAGCACCACGGAACAAATATAGCACTACCGTCATTTTGTAATAAATATCTCGTTGATATACAAAGTTTCAGTACATTATATAACGTTCAACCAATCCAGTAATTAAGGTTTGACGTTATCGTACCTACTCTCGTTTTAATATCTGGTTTGGTGGATAATCATCGATTTCAACAAGCAGAGCCGTGGGCAGAGATATAGCGAGCAATATGAAATGACGGAACACTTATATTTCCAAGCTTTAGTATCGCAATAAACATAACAAAACGGGAACTGTATCTATTTGATATTTTTGTTGTTGTTTAATACAGGAAATAGTTAATGTCTCTTTAAGAGAGTTTCTTCATAAATCACATTATTATTTAAAGATTATAGTAGTTACTTGGTATAACAAACAAATTACCTAACTCATACTTAATTTATATGTAGATACGAAAAGCAAGCATATGTTACGTTAGTAGCAAGACACTCAATGAATGCAAATTACCTTTCTGTATTTTCTTATACACACATTTTGACTTTGGCAACATCGACCCATAGGCCCATAATTCAGAATTAACCAGTGCAAAGAAACATTTTTTTTCAATCGGCACTTGCCTCATAAACCAACGTGGTTAATGACGTATATAAAGAGGCTGACTGAAACAATCATGTGTAACGATCGATGATCGATACATTGCAAAAACTCTACAAACATGGTACAAACGCCAGCATATCAACCTACTTCAATGTGTCAAATTTCTACAATAGATTTTCAACCTTATCACAATAGTGGAAGGCTAATGTTTGATTGGTAAAATTTGACAGTTTCGGATAGGCCGACCTGTTGCCGTCTGCACAACATTATAGATTTTTTCATAATACACCTTTCCCAAGTGGGCTGTTAATTGAATATCTATTATAATGTACTTACGACCTTAAATGCTTAATAGCATATATCAATCAATTTCCGCCTACAGATTTTTGCACGTGATTATCGCATATAAGATCTCGTAATTGATAAATGGTTTTAAAAGTGTGAATACACTGAATGGGTAGAATTAACGGAACAGTTTTGCCTAAGGCTAAAGATTAGGAGTCTTTATAACTGTGCTTACTTATACAATATTTAAAGATAAAGAGCGAAGTTGCATTCAACATTATCTATTATTGAAAGCTACTGTCGCTGCCACCATTAGCACATTGTTGGTTCAATAAATTCTCGGACACAATACAAATGAACAATGTTCCTGAAGTCATATTTTGTCATTTGTTTTCTATTATAATATACTGAGAGTAACTATTCAGAAAAAATGGCAAACGAGACAATTATCAGACTAAAATAAAATGCTATAATCATAACTGAACAAAATCATTAAGCCTCATTTAAAGGCATTAATTTAAGTGCAAGATAACATCTCGGAGCAACAATCAGTAAAAACTATCTACGTAAGTACTAAAAAACATAGCTGTGGTTGCACGCGCAATAATGTTATCATTTAACTAAACACATAGTGTAATCGCGTAACGGAATAGTAATAATAATAATCCGGTGTACAGATGTGTTCACGAAGGCGATTAGATGGGAACGAGGCATCGACGCGAATCGCAAACAACATAATTGAATGCAAACACGTTTCTTTGAGCACGCCTACCTATTGCACAAACGCTCCAATATACCAATACTTTGATACAATTTGCAGATCATACTTATACATTGCAAAAAACCTTACAAAATTCCTTCATTATGCTCATTACAGATTGCAACTACTTAACATTTTTCGTACATTTCATTAAAAATTACTCCATTTTTATTTTGCGGTACCAATTTTGCAAGTAAGTGACCTAATCAATCGTGCTATAATCAATTCCGCACTGAAACGAATTTCAAAATTAGAAAATCTGAAACAAAAACAAAACCGATTTCAAAAACGTTGCTCAAAGCCGGAACCGTTTTTGAAACGTATTTATACATTTCATTGGAAATTATGCTCGATTAAACTTAAGCTTGAACACGTATGTTTGAAAATTAGATGTTTGAGTAGATTATTATAGATTGGTCATGTGCAATTTTTCTGTAATCTAGCGGTAATCATTTTTAAATATTTCCGCGGTGTCTTTTACGCACATAACATCTGGTGTTCAAACGAAGTGGAAAAGAGAAAACCTCGGAGGCTGATTACGAACCGCACAGCAACCGCAACCGCCACTGCTAAATTAATCCATGATAAGATACCAACAATTTATAGGGCTTATAAATAAGCAATAAACTAAGTCTAACTACTAGCAACAAACTTATTGGGTGGCATATTTATGCACTAATGAGCGGGTTTTCTGGTCCTTAGTTACAGAATTTTGATTGCTTACTTTGTACCGAGTACACGGCTCGAAGCAATTTATATTTTCTGCAACGAAACGTCGCAGCCAGCAATATGCGCGATAGTTTACGAGCAAATAAGTGGCAAGTACAAACTATGTGCGAATTAACTGGAGACACTAATAGCAATAAGTAAATAATGAATACTCAAACTGCTAATTTGTTGTAAATTTATTTCATGTATTAAGACAAATGCCTATTTGGTTTAATTACCTATGCAACACAAAGCATTATTCCCTAACATTACTACAACACGAGCTATCGACTTGGAAAACCAAACACGCGACTAGTAATTTGAAATAATAATCCTATTGATGACCCGAGTGCAATCGCCGGCGCCGTAACAAATCGCCAACCAATGTTAGTGTTTACCAATAAGGAAATAAAAGTATAGTCACCTCAAGGCTCTCATACCTAAACGGTCTCACAAAAAACGGCCAAGTTCGTATCCAACACGTATTGTTGTGTTCCGCAACCAGAACAAAATTGAACAGTTTTTGTTGCATATCTACAAGTTAATAGCCTATAATAATGTTGTAAAATGTAAGCTTTAGCAACGTATTGAATACGCAAACGATTTTGCAAAAGTTCCCAGAGACAGTTGAACTCTAAATGGTTTAAAATGGAACCAGCTATCACATCAGTACAAATATTGAGTAAGCAATTATAATAATGTGGTAACCGTATCAGACTGCGTAATGTTCAATTAATGCTTCGAGAAAACTGTAACAGCCGATAGGGAAGTAAAAGTCCTTTAATTTAAGGACGCGGTCCCTGGTCCAGTGTTACGACAACATTGTCGTGACAACACGGTCTTGTAACCATTGCACGGGTGCCTACACTCGAGAATTTGCATTAACGCACCTGCGGAGACCTAGTGCTGACTTATCTAATAAACTAATCGGTAGTACATATTCAACTACTGACAGTTCTTGGGAATATCGTTACAGATTTGCGATCATTCGTTCCACTTGAAATAGCTTCGGAACGTTTGTAATTTACACATCTTTTATCTTTATTGAGTAATCTCGATTTATGAGTAATGTATGCCAGTCGTTTATCTTTTGTTTGAAGGTTTGATTTTCCGATAGCTTTACTTGGATATTTAGGTTTTGGTTGTCTTGGGTAGGCTGTGAGAAATAATGGTGTAGGATTTAATGCAATACTTCGTATTCTCATGACCTGTTTTCTTCATCAGTACCATGCATACCTTTATAGCTGTGTTTAGTATGTTTACTTACAATTTCATTATTAGCATTAGAACATTATAAACATTATTGCTTCTGTCATACTTAGTATAGTATTTAGGTAGGTCTAATGACTTTGACCAATGCTACGTCCTTAATAATAAAATTTTAAGACAAAAAATGGAGACTGGGACCTGCACCAATTTCCATTGTGGTCACTAACAGAAAATTATTTTGTATCTATTAAGTTTATGTCCATTCTAACCAGTGGGTTGAGACAAAAAATGGGCAATTTAATGAACTTCGAAACAGACCGAGACGACCTCCACTCGTCACCTTGTACCTAACTTTCAGGCCAAGTATAGAGATGGCTATTATCTACTAGCTAGAAGACATGAAGGTCTTTTCCCCAATTAATCGATGTTTGCCTGATTTTATTCAAATACACAGACATGAGTGATTAAAAACTCACAAAAAATGTTTTTGTTTTACAGAAGCCATAGGCTCCGCAGACGACCAATCGACGTCAGCATCATGGTGGCAAGCGGGCACAGCCACACCGTTCCGCGAGAGCTCAAGCAGCGCCTTCTCCTCCACCCACGGCCTGGTACAGACACACCCCTCAGGAGGTGATCCCTTCGCCTCCTTCGGAAGCATTGGAAGCACTTCTGGACCATCTTCCAACCCATTCGCCTCCAGCGGCAGCGGTCCGTTAAGCGGTGGCGTTCGAAGCAACCCTCTGCCATCTTTGGCTAGGAATGCTAATGGGAAACCTTCCCTGAAGCATCTGGACTTCACAAGCAGTGCTACTGCTGAGCTGAGGAGGAACCCAGCGCTGTCAGCCCCTGATGAGTGCGCTCGTGCGTGCAGGGAGAACGAACCACCCAGGATCTGCTACTACCACTTCACCTTAGAACTGTACACCGTTTTAGGAGCGTAAGTACTTCTTTTATTTTCAATGCATTGCGACTTGTTGTCTTCTACGAATTTCTTCTTTATGAAAATATATCCATCTAACTTTTCGGCCCTTCAAATATTTTTATACCAACATCGTACTTACCAAAATGAAAAGTCATCAACGCGTATAAGGAAAACTTGAAGCAGATTTCCCCAGTAGCTAATATAGCGCTAATGAAGTTTGTTTCCTTCGCACCAGCGGATACAAGCGAATCAACGTATTTTTTCAACGGATACGAACTACATAATTCGAAACCGTATTATAAAATTCCGATAGATCACCCAGTGACATTGAATGAATCTTCTTTCATAACAATCATAATAGACTCGTCGTTTCTTATGAAAATTACAAGTTGCAGCTAACGGAGTCGGAAGTCCATTCAATTGTACCTCAATAATTGCACGGATTAGACGTTTACTTTACAATCACTGTTATCGACTTATATCATAGCAGTTTTAAAAAAGGCTTAAGGCTTGAGTAACTCCTTACCTCACTGAATTTCGTAAGAACTGCGCCATCTGCGCAAAAATCCAGAGATAGACGAAAATATGTTTGAGATGCTCACGCAAAGTCGTGCCGAGAAAAAACGCAACCCATCGACCGACTTTTCCATTTCGCACATTTTACGCTTTGTTTCACACGGACTGTTAGCGGCTTCGAATTCAATGCCGCACTTAAATACAACAACTGATCCAAATTCCATAGGCCACGTAATTGATAGGTGACGACAGGATTTATGCAAACCAGTTATTTCACGATAGCCTACGTGTTGTATAGAAATAGTGGTGTAAGATATATTGATAAGGAAATAGAACACAGCTTATGTCATACTTAAACGCATACAAATGATTGCAGGGCGTGTCAAGTATGCACACCGAATGCTACGAACGTGGTATGGTCGCACTGCCAATGTGTGTTGGCCGATGGTGTCGAGCGAGGTATCCTCACAGCGAACAGAATGTTGCCGGGGCCTTCCATCCAAGTGTGCGAGAACGACAAGGTAGTCATTGACGTGGAGAACCACATGGAGGGTATGGAGGTGACCATTCACTGGCACGGAATCTGGCAGAGAGGCTCTCAGTACTACGATGGCGTACCATTTGTGACGCAGTGCCCAATCCAACAAGGAAATACTTTCAGGTAAACTTGGCTTCTTTAATAAGCATGTTGGTATTGTATTATATTACTATGAATCAATATTTAATATGCTCTTTCATATATTACAGATATCAATGGCAAGGTAATGCTGGTACTCACTTCTGGCACGCTCACACTGGACTTCAAAAACTTGACGGTTTATACGGCAGCATCGTTGTACGTCAGCCTCCTTCCAAAGACCCTAACAGTCACCTTTACGACTACGACTTGACCACTCACGTGATGCTGCTCAGCGATTGGCTTCACGAAGACGCCGCTGAGAGGTACCCTGGTCGTCTTGCCGTCAACACTGGTCAGGATCCCGAAAACGTGCTGATTAACGGAAAGGGTCAATTCAGGGATCCTAACACTGGTTTCATGACCAACACACCACTGGAAGTGTTCACGATCACCCCTGGCAGAAGATACAGATTCAGAATGATCAACGCTTTCGCGTCCGTGTGCCCCGCGCAGGTCACTTTCGAAGGCCACAATTTAACCGTTATTGCGACTGACGGCGAACCGGTGCATCCGGTACAAGTAAACACCATCATCTCGTTCTCAGGTGAGCTAAGCACGAGGAAGCAATAAACATACGTGTTTACGATTTAGCTTTCGAACAATGGCAGCTTGTAATGTTTTGTTGAAGATGTTTCGTTACGAGGAGTCATGGCGGTCTCTTACATAGTGCCCGCACTTGTTTGTTGTGTTAATTCTTTAATAGCTTTCTATTCTTAACAATGTATAAATTAAATATTCCTACAAATCCTCTTCCACGAATCGTAATAACAGCTGCATAACAGCATAATACCTATAATGCATGATAATCGCCAGCGATTTTGTATAAGACACGCCTATGTGTTGTAATAATGTGTCTAATTAGGTAGCGCACCCAGTCGAGCAAAAACATTGTATAACATAAATGCTTCCTCTTTTACAACATTTGCAAATTATCAAGATCCTAATGAAATTCTTACAAAAATATTCTGACGTGTGTTACAGGTGAACGATACGACTTTGTAATCGAAGCGAACAACATTCCTGGAGCATATTGGATTCAGGTCCGAGGTCTGGGCGAGTGCGGTATCAAGAGAGCACAGCAATTAGGTATCCTCAGATACGCAAGAGGACCCTACCAGCCATCCTCGCAGCCTCCAACTTATGACGTTGGCATTCCTCAAGGAGTGGTGAGTTGCGGCGACCGGTGTACCATACCTGGATACTGTAATATATTATATACCACTAGTAGATACAGTAGAACTTTGATACTATGATAATGTAAATACTCTTCTTGAGTTGGTAGTAGAACAAGTAACGGTCTTACGTTCTAGTTGGTGTTCATGGCGTAGTATATGAAGTACGTAGCCCGTGTCACGAGACTACCCGCCTCAATTATTAAAGAGCGGATATTGCATACTGAATTCCTGGGCCGACACGAAAGCCTCGATTAAACATGGTCGAAGTGTCGACTTTATACCACCTCGTTGCTCAAACATAAATACTGGTATAGAGCCGATATGAAACAAATTTCACAGCGGTGAATAAATTAAAACGAAAAATCAAATTGTAGCTGTTGACGAACTAGACCATGTACAGTCAGGTGAAATAGCTACCGGTACATTTACCGGTTCTGTAAATATATCAACTCCAACTTGTCTCTGTAGCAATTTTAAAATCGACTAACTACATACCAATGTAACTGTTTATTATATGGTGTGTGTTTGCACTTTGATTGAATTTGTGCAAGAGTGCAAATTATTTTCCATCTAGTAGTTTTAGTTACAGTAGTAAATTGAGTAGTGAATAATGTATATTTTGCACGTAATATTAGTAATTGCACGTACCTTTCTCCTCACTAACTATCCAGGTGATGAACCCGTTGGATGCGAGATGTAATATTTCAAGGAACGACGCTATTTGCGTCAGTCAGCTCAAGAACGCCAAGCACATCGACCCGGCCATCCTTCAAGAAAGGCCCGATGTTAAAATCTTCTTGCCTTTCCGTTTCTTCGTCTATAGGCCAGAGATGTTGTTCCAGCCAAATACCTACAACAGATATTTAGGTAAGCTATTCACAGGCTCCTTGAATTCAGTGAAACGAATAAAAAATAATAAACAAACAATAACATGATGTTAATTTCTTCAGTTGCTCCTGGTGGAGACCACGTAATCAGTTTGATAGACGAAATCTCATACATGGCCCCGCCCGCACCACTGATCAGTCAGTATGACGACATCAACCCAGAACAGTTCTGTAATGGTGACAACCGCCCCGCTAACTGTGGACAGAATTGCATGTGCACGCACAAAGTGGACATACCTCTTAACGCTGTTGTCGAAGTAGTATTGGTAGACGAAGGTACGTACATTACGTCATACTTAAACACCCGAGAAAATCACCTTATTGAGCCTGGTATAATTAAAACAACTAAGTGGGTTTATTTAAACACTCTGTACCTCAATTTGAGCCTTATTTGCCGATGTTATCATACCGTAAATCGATTTATTTCTTCGATAATTATACCAGGTTGAACACAATAACGGGAAGTTATGCATCACGTATAGATTACGGCAATTATAGATGCAAATTCTTGATTGTACTTTCCATTTTCCAGTTCAAATCGCCAACTTATCTCACCCGTTCCACTTGCACGGTTACGCCTTCAACGTTATCGGTATCGGTCGATCACCTGACCAGAACGTAAAGAAGATCAACTTGAAGCACGCTCTCGACCTCGACAGAAGAGGTCTGCTTGAGCGCCACCTGAAGCAGGGAGACCTGCCTCCAGCGAAGGACACGATCGCTGTCCCCAACAACGGCTACGTCATCGTCCGTTTCAGGGCCAACAATCCCGGCTTCTGGCTGTTCCACTGCCACTTCCTGTTCCACATCGTCATCGGCATGAACCTGGTCCTGCAAGTGGGCACGCAGGCTGACCTGCCGCCCGTCCCTCCCAACTTCCCCACATGCGGTGACCACCTCCCTCCCATCACGCTCCACTAAATTGGTTCCTAGACAAATTGCCCAGTTTTATCATGTGCAAATAAAAGTACAGCACACAGCTATGTACAGTTGATTTAAATATGTTAACTAAGTGTAAATTTATGTTTGTTTTGTGTGATGTGTCCGGTAGATTCGAAGTGCTCGATTCTGCCGTTTGTGTTTATTTTTTTTACAAGAGTGATTCAATGGGAGTTAATGATGGTTTGTGATTTTATTTAACGATGATGCACTGTTTCTACGAGTTGACTTCAATTTTAATTTTATGCCATATTCGGTGATATTTTCTTAATTACGTTTTAATTATTGATATCGCCTATAATATGTACTTTGAGGCTCTTGAACCAACAATTCTACTTTCGCGTATGGAGTATAGTTTTAACATGACTTGTTCGTCCTGTAACTAACAACTTGCCATTATAATTTTATTTTCACCAATGATATATTTATTACTTGTATATATTAAAAAAAATACTTATTAGACCTACTTGCTTAGAATTTTAAGACATTTGAAACATTTCCATTCCAATTTTGCATGCATTACAACTTATGATAAAATGTAAATAACTTACAGCGGAACTTATGTAAATACACAGTAGTATGATCACACTGTATCACTCTCCGTACACAAACGAAGACTGTATATTATTATGTAGACTATAGATATACAGACAAGCACACGTGAGGTTACCATTAATTAAGACATTTTGCTCATTGTGTCGGCTACTAGAAGTCATTGTGATTGTGCCAACGAAAATTCCAAAATGTCGAAGTGTCCTAGTCGACCGAGTACGACAACTTACAACGATTCATATATCGCAGCGAAGTAGGTATATTTTGCTATCAGAAAAGCGAATGTTACGATTTATCATATTATTATAAAATTACTATAAGAATGTAAAATTTTATACCATTTAATAAAATCTATGAAAAATAGCTGTTGATTTGATTTTCCTTGTGTGCATGAGTAGTTTGATGATTTCTTCTATTTTTATTACTGTAGTTGGTAGTTCAATTGGGTAATATATACACATCATTTGTTGTATATATAGTTGTATATAAAGCACGATAGAATTACTCTTTTAGATAGATGATTCGCATGAGATGACTTGTGCATGATTTTGGATTTAACGAGTAGACCACTACTTGGCACCAGAGAAAAGGTTGTGAATCTTTTATTTTTACTTGTATATTATAATTTCCTTGTGTAAATAATAATTACGTTACTAAACATGTTATATTCGTGTAATGCTTTACAACACCTGAATCGAGATGCTTAAAAATAACGGCTAAACTAACAAAAAAGCATTGCTTAATGACATCCGAAATTTTAAAAGCAATGCAATTTTTGTAACAAAATTTTTAAAACGTTAAAATTCAGCACTAATTGCTTCAACAAAATTTCAATTTCAGAACAATTTTTAACGCTTCTAAAAATTTCTAGATTCTTAACCCCTTGGATGCTATCTGCAATGTAAAGAGAAATGACGCGGTTTGCGTCAGTAACTTGAAATCGGCGAAACCAGTAGACCAAGCGTTACTGCAAGAGAGGCCAGATGTCAAGATCTTCTTACCCTTCAGGTTCCACTTCTACAAGCCTAAGGACTTGTTTAAGGAAAATACCTACAGGAATTACTTGGGTAAGATTAAAATTAATTTAGTAGTAAAAAGTTCTGCAGTAATTTTTATTGCTAGTATCTTAAGTAGCCGACTGTACTTAAAGTCAAACTAATTAGTGTTTATTCAGTTAAACTAGTAGGATTAGGTACTCGCATATTTCCGAGAAAGCAAAATCCTTCTAAAGATCTTATTATGACCTTTCATTAATTTAAACTTCATGGAAATTCAGTAACTTTGGATTGATTTCAATTATTTTTAGCACTTGTAAAAATTCTTACTAAACAAACATCAGAGAGATGAAGCTAACTGATGGCATCAAAAAGAAGACTAGGTACGCATGTAATATGAAACCTCATCAAACAATTTTCATTTCCATTCCAGTGGCTCCAGGCGGCGACCACGTGCTAAGTCTGGTAGACGAGATCTCGTACAGAGCTCCTCCCGCTCCCCCCCTCTCGCAGATGCACGAGCTGTCTCCTGATCTCTTTTGCAATGGCGACAACCGGCCCGCCAACTGCGCCGTCGACTGCCGCTGCACGCACATGATCGATGTACCTCTAAACTCGATTGTGGAAATCGTGTTAGTCGATGAAGGTAAGAAAGAAGAATAAACTAAATATGTTAAGTTTTTTGGTTTGTTCTCCTTTTAAAAAATTGAGATGTGGTGCAATTGTTCAACTATTCATCATAAGACTTGATCACAAAGCAAAATATATGAATAAGTAAATAATGAAGAAGATAGCCTTCGAAACTGACCCAATTGTAAGTATCATAATTACGATATCCATTGAAACAAAATTGAAGAAAGCGCAAACAGATCTATTAAATTACAACGAGTGCTTCTAGAAGGGCATCTTACGTAGTCCCAAAGCTAAACTCATAAGACAATATAAAGTTACTAACATGCACTTTTTTTTAATTCCAGTGCAATCGCCGAACCTGTCACATCCATTCCACCTTCATGGTACTCCATACAACGTTATTGGTATCGGCCGGTCACCAGACAAGAATATCAAGAAGATTAACTTGAAACACGCCCTAGACTTGGACAGGAAGGGTCTGCTGCATCGGCAGTATAACCTTCCACCCTTCAAGGATACTTTAGCCGTGCCTAACAATGGTTACGTCGTTTTGAGGCTAAAGGCTGATAATCCAGGTAATTAGAAAAAAACACTTTTAAGCACGCACAGTTATCGATAAATATTTAATTGCAAAAATCAGATAAAGCCATAACCAAGACTTTGTTATTTTAACGGCCAATTTCACAAGTTCCAGTTAAAGCTATCTGACCCAAAGTGCCATAGAAATGTTTTTTATTTTGGCAACTTTTCTATGTCATGCTTTGTCAAATAGCTATCTAGAACTATATCCGGAACCTATGAAACTGGCCGATAATGTCTTTTCTAAAAAATATTCTCTAAAAATTTAATTTCATTATTTGCTTACATAAACTTCATTGTTTTGTTTCTTAATTTATCTGACTATAATATTGTCTCTTTTAATTTCAGGATACTGGCTGTTCCACTGTCATTTCATCTATCACATAGTAATAGGAATGAACTTGATCCTTCACATCGGCACACAGGGCGACCTGCCCCCCGTGCCTCCGAACTTCCCTCGATGCGGCGACCACCTCCCTACGATCACTCCGCCATTCTTCCCGATACACTGAGACTATCGAGAAACAATCGTAATCGATATTCGTAATCGATTTGTGAACCAAACGAGTGAAAAGCATCGCGTACTGCCATATTTTGTTCTGTTCTTGAAATATGAACAACGTGCGAATGGGAAAAAAAATATTTGTTAATGTTGTCTTTGTAAATAATGTTAAATAACCATCAAATGTATCGCGTTAGAGACCAAAGTATTTAATCAGATCAGTTAAATAATTTATAGTTTATAAGAATTTGACAAGCCGTGTGATGCAAGGGCGAGTAGGCTCGCCAGTAAATCTTTTGATATAGTTAAATGTTATTGTTACTCGTTTTATAATTTTGTACATAAAGTTAGTTAAGGATATGTTAAGCTTTATATTAGTATCGATGAAGGTGAATGTAATGTTATTCCTAAATGAATTAATACGTAAAAGGGTTAAGTGCAAATATGTAATTACCATCTCGCGATATTTAGAATGATACTCATTTAGAAGTCCCCTGACACGAATGCACATTCTTTTGCCTGGTCTTAAACCACTTGCTTAAATTTATTTTTCCATCATGTGTCAGGGTATGTTAGAGCCTTTTTAGAAGTATATTAAATGATTTTACCTCAAGTTTGTGTAACATCTTGATGAACTTGAGACCGTAACTTGTGTTACGGTATTGGATGTATCTCTGCCACAGTTGCAATGTTGTCGTAAGTGTGTATTGTCATTCGTAGTGTTTTAGCTCATATACAATCCGTGTTCACTCTTTGAGATGGATGCAAAGAGCTCGTGATATAATCTTTCGGTTAAGATAGATTTTTATGATAAAGCCTTTTTACTACCTTCCAGTTTAATACACTTTTAGTTATTTCTGTGTCAAACGTTTTTGCATGTTTTATTCTCATTTACTTAATTACCTTTCTACCAATACCTTCCTCATACTATAACACAGTCACTTACGTTTTACTTCTATGACATCTATTTTCGTGAATTTTCTTTTCTTTATTTTTTTAATTCTTTTTTCTTTCAACTCTTCTTCGTAATTTTTTCACCACATTTCAAGTTCTTTTGTTTTTCATTTCCCTTTCTTTTCCAGCTATACCATGTAGGGGTCGCAAACCGGTATACCGAATACCGAAAATACCGGTATACCGGACAAAATTCAGGTCTAACTAATACCGGTATTCATTTTGCAAAAACCGGGATTTTCGGTATTTTCGGTTTTAGTAAAATAAATAGGTAACAGACAAACACAAATAGAAAAAGTTAATTAAAATTACACGCGGGAGCTCATCCTCATTTTTGTGAAGTCGGTTTAAAAATACTGGTCACATCCCGATGGAACTTAACCCGGGCAACTCGATACCCGTTGGCAAGACTGGTTGTCAGACTTTCTGGCTTCTGACCATCCGTAACGATTGCCAAATATAACGGCGTCTAAGGCCGAATGTCGGCGATGGCGGCTGTTCTCATATAAGGAGATTAGCAGGCTGCGCAGGACATATTATAGTGCACAATCATTTTCGCAGGCACAGGTGCACTCCCTATTCCCTCACTCTCCCCAAATGGCTTGGCACGCGACGACGCGACGGTACGAGACCAGACGGCATGACGTTATTCCCTTGGAAGATGGGTAGGCCTTTAGTGTGGGACGCGACATGCGTCGATACTCTTGCGCCATCCCATCTGGCAAGTTCTGCGT
>NWSH02000560.1:3919207-3935384 GCA_002382865.2 Heliothis virescens
TTTAGTGTGGGACGCGACATGCGTCGATACTCTTGCGCCATCCCATCTGGCAAGTTCTGCGTGTTGTGCTGCTGCTGCCGCTGCGGCTGCGGAGAACCACAAACTTCTTGGAAACTATATTTTCGAACCGTTTGGGGTTGAAACCCTCGGGTCGTGGGGTCCGAATGCCCACGACCCGAGGGCCAGCCGCCTAGAAAGTTCTTTAAATATAATTATTTAAAGAACTTTCTAGGCGGCTGGTTGACGCTACCCGTGACCAAAGGGCTGGCTATTATCTTGGTCAAAGATTAAGCATTGCCATTCCGCGAGGCAATGCTGTCAGCCTTTTGGGCACGCTCCCGGTCGGCAGCGATGGGGAGGACTGTTTCGACGCCTTTTAGTATTAGTTTTTAAGTTTTTTTACTAAACTGTTATAATATGGAGTAAAGAAATGTAAACAAATAAAAACCTTGTAATTTCTCTACATTAGAAAGATAATAGTCAAGATCGGCCCACCCAAATCTTAGTAATTTGTTATCAACCTTAAAAAACTGTTATCTAACCTAACCTAAGGCCCATAATTTGGAGTAAATCGTCATGATAAGTATGATCTACCGACCGGGACGTTTCTGATGACATCAGTTTCAACTTTCAAGTCTATTGGTGGGTGGGGACGGGTCCCACAAAAAATCTGGCGTTGTGTGTTTGCTAACTTTGGCTTAATCTCGGAAATACCGAAAATACCGGTATACCGGTATTGGTCCGAAGCCAATACCGAAAATACCGGTATTGCTAAAATGGTCCGGTATTGCGACCCCTAATACCATGTTATAAATATTAAAATCTTTTTGTATTCTCATTGAAACTTCTTTGTAATGTAATTTTTTCAGGATATTTAAGTTACTCTTTTGTTCCTTATCGGTTTATTTCATAGAACATATTTATTTTAATTGAAAGATTATTTCAAAGCTATAAACAATAAGGCACAGGGTAATATTTTGAATAAAAATATACACCTGTGTTCGGCTTGTACAATGGAAAGACTCCACTCTTTTCCATCATTCGTTTCTGTTAAATTATTATCATTAAACTCTTCGTACACAATGTCGTATGTTTAGGAAACAGTCATTTTATATTGAGAATAAATGTTTTATAAAATACTTTAAATTTTGTTCTTTATTTCAATACCTACCAAACGTATGAAGCAGCGAAGCCGGAATTCTAGACCTATAACAAATCTTGACTTGTCTCTGACTGTAAAGTTCTTATCAGAGCGATCCAAATTTTCTGTTTTTGGTAAGTATAGTAATTTCCATATTTTAAGCTAATAGAGATATAATGAAATAAATGCATCGACATATTGACAGCTATGAAAAATCAACATATAATATTAAACATATCTACTTACTCTGAAACGAAAACCTTCCACACCACATTTCTAAGAAACGTGCAAAAAAACTTCCAACAATTTACTATCGGAGCATAAATCCAAAAATTCGTTCACTTTGACAAGGTACGAGAAGTCATTATGTTGAGCCGATAGCCCGACCTAGTCCAATATTGTAATAACCCGTATGTATGATGAAATATAATTGTCAAGGTACACACGACAGACAGGTCAACCTACCAGAATCTGTCAAATTTTACCAATCGAAAATTAACCTTCCAATGTTGTGATAAGGTTGAAAATCTATTGAAGAAATTTGACAGATTGTGGTAGGTTGATGTCCTGGCGTCTGTATATACCTACGAAGCATTCTTCAGAGGCTGTGAACTAGACATAGAACTTATGTTAGCAAGAACTTTGCATACATTTTGGCTGTACCGAGTTCAGGGTAAACAAAATGTTTCTTTGATAATCTTTGTATATGACCCATTAGGTTTTAATCTTATCTATTAATTAGAGGTCATGAAATATTTGTTTATTGGAATAAACATTTTATGAACCCTGTAAAAAGAATCATGCCCAATTTCACCAAGGTGGCAGTAGGGGCCACCTTTCATTTTTAATCGATGGGAAATCATCAGATGACCCCTCCCGCTGTGGGTGACAGCGTGTATCAGACTTAAACTGACTAAAACCTACCGTGTTCCGTCGGGAGCCCTTTGTGTTACAGGGCCACGGTAACTCTTTATACCGATACTGCCACCTAAGTATGGGATTTCTGAAAACAATATTGTTTCACCGACATTCTAACCTGTAACAATTTGTAAAAACGAAACGGTTTTCTAACACTCCCCCAAACCTGTTTAGGGGATCCCGTAGCTTGTTGGTGAAATGGGGCATCAGAAATTTAGAGTCAATTCAACAACAAAGCCAACCGGCGCCTACTTATTTTCAACAGCAAAGAATATTTCTTGAGTCCGTTACAATTTATAACAAAGTAAATAAGCCAACGTAAGAGCAGTGAAGATATCTTCAACTCGATCTTCTATTCAGCCAAAGCCAAGCAGAAAAAATAATTGTAGTAAAAAAATGTGAGCAAGAAGTTAATGCGACGACAAAATAAGTATGGTCCTCAAAAACAAAACCACATGAGGTAAACTCTTACGTTACAGATCAGTAGTAATTTTCTAACAATAGCAGTACCAAAGGTTGAGCTTCTGCAAATATGAATCCTGATAACAATTAACCTAAGCCCAAAGTTATATAACGCGAAAACACTAAAAGTTCACAAAACTTATCCACCGTATATCATAATGTATTTTACTTTAAAAATTCTCCTGCTATTCATAAACTGTTCACTTCTTGTCACAGGTAGCTTCTATTAATATTCCTACTTATTCCATAGTTTTTTGAATTATAGAATAAGTCACCTTCTTGGCTTGAAGGAAATTAAGAGACTCGTCTTGGCGGGGTCACTACCGTGCCCCCAGATTCAGGACATAAGCTTTGTATTTTTTTCCAGTACACACAAGAAGTTTTGAAGCCCAAAGCAAGATCGTGGGTGGTTACGAAGCCACTCCGTATAGCCACCCGTATCTTGTATCACTCCAGACCAGGTTCCTTTGGGTGAGAGTACACAACTGCGGCGGAGCCATACTCAATGAGAGATGGGTAAGTACCAGACTTTTAAAATTACTTTATTGCTAAACGAGCACCCCGAACCACATACTTGATTTACACCGCAAGTGAAGTGTGTGTATCTTTCACAGTAGTTATATTAATAGTAAACAAATGACGTTAACAACTTTTTTTAACTGTTTATCAAACAGTCGAGTTGACCATATAACCTTATTCATTAATAAGCCACTCATCATCATCATCAGCCCTTTCCCAATTATGTCCAATCCTTAAGATGCATCTGACAACCAGTGTGTTACATAGAATGACCGTCTTACATGGTACTACTGTCTATCTGATCTCCATAATCCAGTAACTCAGGCAAATCGATACCTACTCCTTAATAAGACTGGACGTTTTACTTTCTAGCTTCTGACTTCCCGTAATCTGACTACCAAAGGTCTTCAAATGACAGCTAATAAGCTATCCAAAGCTAAAAAAATAATAATGCGACACTTATTACGATATCTAGGTGTTGTCAGCTGCCCACTGCGCTGTGGAATCGTGGCTTACAAGATGGCTGCCACTAGATGTGGTCGCCGGTATACATGACATCGACAAGTTTGGAAACCAGGCACAAATCATCAGAATTAATGAACGATTGCCACATCCTTTGTATGAAGGGTCAGTTATTGTTTTCATTGTTCAATATTTATGTCGATTTTTCGGAGATCGTTAAAAAGGGATTTTTTATACTTTTATTCTTAAATGTGTTTAATCAGGATAGCAATAAATTCAACTTCTTCATATGCTTTCGTGTTTTCAGAGGTATCGGGCCATACGATGTAGCAGTTTTCAGCACCGTATCTCCATTCAGATTCACAAAATATGTCCAACCTGTCAATCTCCCTATTAACTACAAAGCTAATGGAGGGCCAATGAAACTAGCTGGTTGGGGTGTGTTAAAAACCACAGTTTTCATACCAGCCCTGCCTAGCAAGCTTCAAGAAGTCAAAGTTACTTATATTCCTTACGAAGGTAAGCCAGATACATAATAATATCAGAGCAATACTTATTTCATCATGTCTTCTTAAAAACGTTAGGCGGTACGGTACGGTACTCTTCTTCGTCAATCGTGTTAAATACATCCTAATAGATGTATTACAAATATTAACAAACTTAAGTCAAACACTCAACAAACGCACACAAGTTAACACACTTCTCCCTTGCAGAAATTATTGACACGATACACATATATTTTGAAGGGAACCTAATTATGACCACAATTTCACAGAATGCTACCAAGCCATCGAAAAATTAAAAGAAGATTACGAAGAAAATCCATTGGATAGAAACGCGAATATATGCACCGGACCCATAACTGGGGGAGTAGCTGCTTGCAGCGGAGACTCAGGAGGTCCCCTCATACAATTCGTTCGAAATGACATTCTGGATCCCAATGACCCTGTTGAAGATAATACTGAACGATATGATGCTAGTAATTATAATTGTACCAATGATAATGAAGCTACTGAATCAGCAACAACTGAGGCTACTAAAAGACAAGACAGACAGACAGTCGATGAATATATACCAGTTGTCGTAGGCATTGTGTCATGGGGTGTTTCCCCTTGCGGAGAAAAGGGAGCTCCTACAATCTACACTAATGTATCTACCTACTTAGATTTTATCAATTATAATGTTAAGGATCTGTTTTAATAAAAGTTAATTTTAAGTTTTAATATTCTTTAATTTTGATCAATAAATAGTTATTTTATATACACATACATTTATTTCTAAGGCTTCTTCAATTTGTTGATATCATTTCTGGTACCATAATCTTAGATTAATAGCAACCTTTTGATTGTATGCTTTCTTTACAACTTTTCATAATTTGCAGTATAATTTATATTAAGTTTAAAAACTTAAATCATACAAATTACGATTATAGTCTCTAATGTTCATCGATATTTGAGTATCTAAGCTGTGGTGAGAAATTCCTCCTGTCTTTAGACATTTTGATTAATAAACCTTAGTGATTCTTGTTATTCTATTGAGTATTCATCATTTAACTAAGATTATTATGCTACGACATACTTCTAAATATAAAAGTCTTTGAGCACACAAAAACTCCAACTGAATTTTTATTTTCGCCATCAGTTTTCACTTCACTTTCAAGAAAATAAGTTTCTTGACCAAAGTCACTTACATCACTATTAACACTAACATCACGAGACCTGTACACTATCAGTCTATTAGTTTTATCAAATTCAGTTCAGTAATACATCTGGAGGTCTGTAGTTCCCACACTTAGGTAACGAGTCTATGACAGCTTTCGGTATCGCTTCAGGTACCCTAATCAAAATGGCGGCAGGTACTGAGGAGAGGGCACAGGATCTGCACTCCAGGAGCCAGGATCCACCGCGGTCTATCTTGATCCTTACGATCGTGTAGCCTTTGTTAGGCACAGCGATTGTATCTTTTACAGGCGGATTTTGGAGATTTCTGAAAGAAAGATAGAAAAGGTATAAGTTAAATCATACATTAAATTAAGGTCTTCTAAGGTATGGACTAAGGTCTTGCTAAAAATTGTGATCATATGGCCACCAATTTCGCTGCGCTTAGACTTACTGGCATTGAATGATTTCATAAACAATATAATGTCTGCATCTCGGTCTCAAACGGAGGACCTCATGCTGAGTCATCGTACATCACTAAACTGAACAATTAGTATGAAAATAATTGTTTCATAAATGAACACTTAATTAGAAATAGACGCGGGACGTCTGGCATTCTTTTATTACAATTCCGTTTAAATTAGAAAGTTCTTAATGTGAATTTTGGCCTGCAGTACGATAACTAGCCACAGTTTATTATTCTCATTTAACAAAGTGATGTTAAAAATGGTAATATCTTACGTATACCACATAATTTCCCCTCAATTAAATAGAAAATCGTACAAACTTATATTAACATTATTACACGTTTTACTAGAAACACGTGAATAATAATAACTCTCAAATTGCTGCGGGCTCGGTTTCTGTGATGAAAGAGAAAGTATTAGAAAAGCCGATGTAATTTATGCAAACTTTTTTAATAGCATCTTTCACCGTTTTACGTAAACAATCTTCAAGATAATTGGCATGTAAACGACTCATGACGATTCGATGTGCTATGCAAGAAGTAATTCAATAATAAAATAATATTTTTGACTCACGTAAAGACATATTACGTAGATTCCCGACTCAAAAGTATTACTACAAAATCGTCTGTTTTAAAAAATATATTTCAAAATAATGTTGAGTGATTTTCATCAGTATTAACGATTATTATGCTTTTATCGTTACGAACATTTTAACCCAATTAAGACATTAACATTTGAAAATCAATTAAAGAATTTTGGATTTCTATTGCTACCGCGTATTATCTAACATCAATCATAACATCGGCTTTAAGTATCACATAAGTGCTAGACTAATCGATCATATCACTTAACACTGTCTAGACTTTCTAGCTTGTATTTGTGAACAAATTTTTGAGTGCTTCAATATTCTGAGAATGGTGTCAAACTCTGTTAGGTATTCTTTGAAACTGCTGGACCGATTGTAATATATAATGATAATACAAAGCAATCTATTTATAAGAAAAAAATCGAATATCATATCGATGTCAATTATAAATCGATTTACTGGTACCTTAAAATTTTGCCATCCTTAATCATTCTTTGGAAGTCCACCCTTGAGATTGGCTTGTCTTTGGGATTCTGCCAGGTGGAAATAACTTGCATACTGTACCCATGCATGTGGAATGTGTAAGAATCATTGCTGCCAAAACCTGGAAATAGAAGTTAAACAAATCAGTCACTATATTATGACCATGTCAGACCAAATAGATAGCTCAAAGATTTTTCGTTAAGTATTCACTACTCGTCTTCGTAGTTAAAATAGCTGAAATTCTTGCTATGTCATCCATATATTCAAAAAATATCTATCCAGATTAATCAGTAAATAACAAAAACGTAAATCTGGCAATTCGTAATTTGTTGTACCATCTCATGTCACTCCATTTTTTTACCTACACACTCGTTGTCGTATTTAACTTTAAGTTATGCTTGGATATGTAGTAGATATCCAAACATATAAGTAACAGTATTCATTTCTATTACTACAATAAACTTTCGAAAGTTCTTGACTTTATCAATCAAAGGTATTTCGATTGCGTCACCTTCAACCGCATCCAACACTTGTATACAATTCGTCTTATTATCCTACTTTAGAGTTCCATCGGTTTCAACGAAATGTTATTCTAGTGCTACTATAATAAAATTTATAAGCTCACCTTCATTAACCAGAGCTATTTCGAGCACTTCTCCTTCTTCAGCATCCAAGACCTGCATACATTGTGTCTCTACTTGTTTCTCTTCCTCCCCAACTTTGCAGTACATGTCCTGCTTGACGTCTCGAGGCCTGAGTAGTATTGGTACGTTAGGGTATAGGAAACTCTTGCCGTTTATTTGGACGACCCCATTGTCTTGAAGATCTGAAAAATTTCGTCAAAAAATGACATAAATGATTTATTTTCTAATGGTATTATAATTGTGTCTTGTAAATTTCATATAGTAGTAGGTAGTAATAGCATAAAAAAATATTTAAGAAAGTTTAAGATTTCTCCAGCAATGACTTTGCAATTTTGTTGGCAAAAATTTTTATGATTCGCAGAAATTAATCACATCTTCCACTCAATTAATTCATATTACGAAACTTGTTAAACTACATTTCTGTTGTAAAACTTTGAGGTGAGATTTATTGACATTGCAATAGGTTTATTTTTAGCATATTTTTTCATCAATCAATCAATTATGAGCAAGAATGATCACATAGCTAATTTTTGGTTATGTCATTATTTTGAAGAACTGTAGATACTCACCAAAAGCCGCAGGGAAGAATGCCTTCTTAGGGATAGCATCACTAATGTATCTAAAATCGATATCACCATCTTTGACTTTAACAATATTTCTGTCGATGCCCAAATATACAGATTTCACCTCAGCCGCATGGGTCACGTCTTGTAGGGATTCCAGCATTTGACCTCCCACTACAAGGTCTGATTCCCATTTTGACTGGCTGAATTCATTCTGAAAATGACAGTTTACCATCTCTTAAAATTTAAAATAAACAGAGCAAAAATTTTTGTACACAAAAATATTGTTATGTAGGTATAATCTAACAGTTATACATATAATTATGGGTTTGTTTTGGACGGTATAAAAAAAAGAGAAAAAGCGTTAGAGATTTATTTCTCGTGTGCAATGAGAGTCGAATCTACTACTACTTCAATTTTAGTCATAAGTAAATGTTCATTCATTTCTACATCATTACAACAACAAGAAAAACACAGACATTGCATTGATAAATAGTGCAATACATTTGTTCATTGCAATTCTTACGCATAAAAAAACAATAGAACCTCATTTACCTGGTTCTCTTGCAACATGGCGGTGTAGTTGAATCCGGAGTAGATGAGCATCGCATTGGCAGCCAGGCCTGCGCACGCGCCTACACCGTGCGTTCGCACCCAGTAGCCGCCACCTTCTTCTGAAGCACGTACTACTACGTCCATACGCTCCCCTGGAGACAATTTTGAAAAATAGGTCTAAATTATATGAATTACGTGATTAATCTCATGATGAAACAAAGTATTTTAAAATTCGATAAGTCAGCAACATAATATTTTAAAGTATTTATATAATCCAATTAATTTGAAAAATGTAAAATAAATCATAATCAGAACATAAAATCTAATTTATGATTATTGCATTAAATCTCTTCAGACGGGATCAATGACCTCTCTAAAATATTATATTTAAAGTTTATTTAAATTGCAGCTAAAAGTGAACTCGTGAAAATCTCGTGACCTGCCTAGAATTTTCTTTTATGAATTTTTAAATCGTAATGCAATTAACAAGACAAAAAATCAAAGTCTTCAAAAAAAGTGACGTCATCTTAAAACCATAGATCTACCGCAGTAAAAAAATAATAATAGAAAGTGAAATCACAACAGACCAAACTGGTTTGCGTGGTGACCTTAAACTTAGACAAAATGTAGACGGACAGACGGACACCTTTCTCCACAAGTGGTGAAAATTACTGATTTGTGGTCCATAGTCTGACCAAAGTCCAAAGTAACAAAAACAGTCAAGAGTACGTAGACTGAGCTTGTTTCTTGTACACTTGATGGCAATGAAACTGGGTCAGTTTTTTTTTTTTTGCTGTTGCATTCTTTGCTGAAGTTTTTTTACTTGCGTTACTGTACCTACTACTTTTTTGCTGTACTGTGACTTGTAATTACATATTTATAAAAAAAATAAATGAAAAGTATGCATTTGCAACTAGTTTTAATTATGTTATAGAATGATATTACTTATAAGAGTGACGTTTATGTACTGACTTTATGAGCAAACTTCAACACACATGTAATCTTATGTAACACTACAGCTATCGATCATGGAATTTTATCGAGTATACTAATTGCGAATCATAAGATTTAAGATTCATTATAATAGACTCGTAAATTGATCTGCTCATAATAAAATAACGGTATAAATATGCAAATCCAAAATCAATGGGTAGTGCAGAAAGATCGATCAAAAATTGGCAAGTGATATTTTTTCGATGGTAATCAATAAAAATTCGAAATGCCATTCGTAGAACCAATCTTAGTAGTTGCAACTTTCTCTACAGTAAAAGCGTTTTATTGGCTAACTGCGATGCTAGTTCCGTTCACTCTCACGCTATTAAAGGTTTAAAGTATATTTAATGGTTAATGTTTACGATTCTTCAACGCCATAAAACTTGCTTTGAAAAATTATTTCCTGTTGCGTAAGGTTAGGTGTATTTTTGAAATGTAAAAAGTAGTTTTGGTTTCTAATTTTGTATATCATGTACTTTGATAATAATATCTGAACGTTAACTGAGCATTACTAATCATTCTACAGTTGAACCCCATAAAATTTCTGTGAGAAATTACTATTTTACTATTTAATTAGGTATAAGACCGCCTACTCGAACACTTTTGGTTTTAACATCTTTAATGGTTTGTCCTAATGGTGTATTTATAATAAAGATTATTCTATTGTAATTAACGTTGGCGTAGTCTCGACCGCAGTCACAGTCAGAGGTAGAATAATTCCATATAATTTGTGAAGTTAATGTATCAATATGCCACTAAATAGCATTTGGTCCATCACGACTGAAGGCTAGATTTCAACACATTTGAGCAATATAACCAGACAGATATGAATAATGAGACAGACAGTATTTCATATTCAGACAATCATTTTAATGAAATATACATTTTGCTAGAGGTTAAAGAACTGGTTTGCAATGCTAAATTTAACACGTGGTTTAAAAATAGAATGCACTATTGCAACATCAAACTGTTGCACTTCTTAGGCAATCAATAACAAAGTAGGCAATAATAAAGAAGCAAGTTAATTTGGTATTTACTACACAACTACGAACTATGACAGCTGACCTGATATTGCCATCACATTATAAGCTACAATGTCTACAAGAACGTGGGAGAAATCTCTAGGAAGAGGTAGTTCTATTACAACACTGATACAAAGTTAAGCTAATCATAAATAATGGCTCTGACTTACCTGGGTACAGTTCCACGTTTCTAGCTAATACTGGTTTGGTGGGTTTACCGTCGGTCGCAATCACTACCATTTCGTGGTTCTCTATGTTCACAATGACGGGACACTCAATGGCTATTGCGTTAATAATCCTCAGCCGGTATGCGAATCCTGCCATGACGACGATCCTGAAAGGAATTATTTTTCGTCAAAGGAAGAGGATAGTGGTGTTTTTAACCTACAGACAGACATGTGTTGCTGGGGAATTTGTTGCGTTACTTCTTCTTCCCAGCAAAAATACATAGGAAGTAGTGAAGGGTGGGCTATTTGGGGGCTATCCTTTGTAAAAAATATATTTTTTAAGTTCGCTTTTTAGCCAAGTTTTAATTAATGCAATACTTCTATTGACAAATGAATATCGACAGATTATGAGAGTCTTTCCACAGAACTATCGTCATCACTTTTAGATTCACCATTCATCAAAA
This sequence comes from Heliothis virescens, assembly GCA_002382865.2. Lineage (NCBI taxonomy): Eukaryota > Metazoa > Arthropoda > Insecta > Lepidoptera > Noctuidae > Heliothis > Heliothis virescens. The sequence goes on from NWSH02000560.1 coordinate 3,930,312, forward strand.
AATATCATTTAATAAATGAATTTCTTAAACTTCTTGCGCTTGTCCATTTTCAATTTTAGAAAATAAAAGATCTCTCTCAGATCAAATATTTTAGATAGTAAACTTGAACATTTGCATTTGAAAGTACCGTAATAACTAATGCAGTATAATATAGAAAGGCTGCGCTTGCATGAAGTGCAATCAGAGCCCATTTACAAACCGCAACATTCAATGCCAAATGTTTCATGAAACTAATGCTTTGCCAGTTGCCTCAAATAACCTTGCAAACGTAGAACAGAAAATGTGAACCATTTTATTTGACCTGAATATTACTGCAGAAAAATATTTGGAAGAGTGCAACCTTCAAGAACCGTCCAAATGCGAGTCTAACTCGCACACGGTTTTCATATCATTCAACTATAAGAAGGACCTCCTAAAATATGTAACTATTCTAGTTATTTTTGTTGTAGCGGCAGCAATAATACATTATTTGCGATAATTTCAACTGTCTAGCTGTAAGGGTTCTTCAGATATAGCATTATCCCAAATGAAAGCAAACTAAACTTTTTAACCGTACACTAAACTAAACAACATGTTAGCAATACTTACTAAATTAGTCGTATTTCTAAACCGGTTCATGCATTTAGCATCGTTGCACATAGATGCAACCGATACAACTTGCTAAATACAAAATATTAGCATTAACTTCTGTGTTAAATATTGTCTTACTATTGTAAATATCTTGTCTAAGAGAATAAAAAATCTGATATCTGGTATCAAGAATAAACTTGATACCAGATATTTTTCCACAAATATTTCCAAAACACATTAGAGTTGCAGAGAAACCTCCATCCATATTTTTCAATAGCAATTACATTAGAGCTATCAATGATTCTCTTAATTCAGAAAGCTTTTTGACGACTCAATCTTTTCGACTTTAACTCCCAAGCAGCTAATGTTCCATTACTTCAAGTTTAAAGAAGATTTATAAAAATACTCACTTTGAAATGTCACCATCTCCATTAATCATCAACGCATCAGGTTTCAGTCGGCTAACATCGTCCAGCTTAGCAGTCAAGAGTTCAGGGAACTTGGCAGCTATAGTCAAAGTGTTCTCGCCACTTCTGTCGTAATCGTACAGAGATGAATGGGGCTCCAGGGGCTGAGGCTGATTTATTATCAGCGACCCGTAAACACCATCACTCTGGTGAGACACTGGAAACAAAACACTGACACATTGACGAGAATAAATGAGACATGTATGACTAGCTTCTGCCAGCGGCTTTGCCCCGCGTAAAACTTGGAACCCGGTTTTTTCCTGTTTCCGTGGGAATTCCGGGAAATCCTTTTTTATCTCGCGTGAGAGTCTTAAGATGAACCTCTGTGCAAAATTTCAGCTTTATAGGTTCACGGGTTTGGGCCCGTCAGGAATTTGATTTTTATACGTATAAATATATACTTTATAGACAATGTCAGAAAAACTAGCTAGTTTTTATGCAAGTAAGTGTATGCCAAGTGAAGCTACATAACAACGACTTTGATAATTTACGTTTGATTGTATTGTTAAAGCATTGATATCGAATTGTAATGAAGAACATGTCAAAAGACAATACATTTATCAAGTTTGACATCAATAGACGCTTTCACTAAGCAATTGGATTGAAATGAGATGAATATCGTTAATTGTTCTGAAAGTTTTTGTGCACACTTTCATATTTGAGTCAACCAACCCTTAGAATATTTAATACCCTACGTGAAGGAACGTGGTATATTAATGCTAATTTAAAATATGTAAATGCATAATCTTCATAAACTAAATATTCAAAAACAACACCTGAATCGGCATGATAGAAGAAGGTTCCAGGAGAAGTAGCCACAAAGGCATACTTGAACGTTTGTCCATACCCAATAGGACACTGGGTGACCATGGGAACCCCATCCATGTACGGTGTACCCTTCTGTTCAAGGCCATGCCAATGTATGCTTATATCCTGGTCTAGGATACTATTCTGGACTTCCACAACGATGATGTCGTTAACACAAGCTTGTATTGGTGGGCCAGGAGTCATGCCGTTGATGGTTATAGCTGGTCTCCCATCTTCTTGGATAGTGGGCTCCACTTTAAAGGTATAGTGACAGCGTTTTGGTTTCACGTTGAACTTGCAAGGCCGGTAGCATGATACTTTGTCTGCAAGGTAAACATGTCATTTGATGGGCATGTTGATAATATTTTATAGTACACACGGTAGGTATGGTTAAATATTTTGTAGTAAAGTAGTAGAAGGATGAATAAATTTTTGTTGTCAACTGTCGTGGACATCGGAATTAAGTACTTGTGTAAACAATTTTGATAATTAGAAATGCAAATGAGTAATTGTAATTTTTAATTCGGTTAGACAGACTATGTTGACAAAAAATTATTTTATTTCTCAATGTCAACTTAACATTCCAGAACTTTAACCTTGTTTACATTAGCAAACTAATAAAATAAAAACAAAAAATAACCTCACCTAAATTTTTCGTGCTATCCTCAAAAAGTATATTAGTCCCACTGGGCGCAAAACTCTCAAGGGATGCTTTTCCATTATTACTAATATTGGCTATTATAAAAAGGCAGCAAACAAACACTTTCATTGTCACTGAATATTATTGCTAGCTACCGTAACATTTATTTTTAATTTTTATTCGTAATTCGTGTCACAACACTGCCGGCCGTTCGCGCGCTATCGCCGCGATAGACGGATCGTACACAACTAAACTAAGCGACGAAAAAGTTTCACAGACATGTGCACGACCCCTTACCATGATACTTTATTGTTTGTCACTGTTTTCTATTCGTCTACGAAAATCGCCAGATGAATTTTTTTCATCTTTGTACTGCTTTTTACGAAAATAGCAGTGTGGTGTTATTGTCCACACTTAATATTGTTTTTGAAGAAGAGAATGATTGATTCTTTGTTTTGTTTGTTTACGTCAATTAAGCTCCGAAACTGAACCAATTTGAAAATTATTTCCCTGATGTGTAGCTACATTATCTCCAGAAAAAGATCCTACAGAACTGCTAGTATATTTTATATGAAGAAGGAGTAAGTTTCCATATCTGCCTAGCCTTTTCCCAACTACGTTGGGGTCCGCTTCCAGTCTAACCGGATGCAGCTGAGTACCAGTGTTTGTGTGAGAACCAGGAGGAAATTTCCATACTAAAGAATTATGGTATAATCGATCAGGTATAATGTCAATGTCTGGGTGTACAAAATAAACAAATCTTACTCACCTTTTAGTAAAAGTTAGTGGTACTTACACAGACCTGTTTGTAAGCCGTTCCGATTGCTTGCACCGTGAACCCGATAAGTTGCATTTTAGCATTGCTGAAATATGAAACTGTAGAAATAGTTCAACTGTTTCGTGGTGTTCATGTAGTGCTCATTCAGACAAAAGACTCGTAGGTGGTCTTTTAAATGCATTATAATCCTTTCTTATCCTAATAATATCTAAAATAATTTGTATGATTGTTTGCTACGCTTTCACGCCAAAACTGCATATAACTAACTAGCTTCCGCCAGCGGTTTCACACGCTTTCCCGTGGGAACTACTAGCCTATAGCCTTTCTCAATAAATGGGCTATCTAACACTGAAATAATTTTTCAAATCGGACCAGTAGTTCTTGAGATTTACGCGTTCAAACAAACAAACAAACTCTTCAACTTTATAATATTAGTATAGATAGTATAGATGTCTAGATGTGTAACTGAATTTGTATGATTGTTTGTAACGCTTTCACGCCAAAATTGCATAACGAAATTTGACATGGAAATTGGTGGTGCCCTGGTGAAGAATATATGTATTAGTACTTTTTATCCGGATAGCGAGACGTTCATCCCGCAAAACACGTGCAAAGTCGCGGGTGAAACCGACAGAGAAATAAAAGGAAGGATATCTACAAAAAACATCCCCAAAAACAACTTTCTTGTTGGCTCAGTAATTAGGAACTTTCCATTAGTCACAAATTACTACACATAATGTCTAAGTTTTTTTAACGCTTTATTCACTATCCACAAATCCAAACACATACATAAAAAACCTGTATTTTTGTATGGATAGCAAAAAATCATTACTGTTTTTTATGGTACAGAGGACATCAGGTCATCCTGCCCGAATCTGTCAAATTTTACCAATCGAACATTAACATTGCACTACTGTGATAAGGTTGAAAATCCATTGAAGAAATTTGACAGATTATAGTAGATTGATGTGCCGTCTGTACTTTGTAGAGAAAAATACTAGTGAAACATAAAAATGCAACGCGTTTTGCAATTTCGTTCCGCTCTTGCCGTCTACGAAGGAAACTGTTTCAAAACTTTCAATGCAGACATTATGTATGTTAAGGTCGCCTTGACTACCAGCGAATATAAAAACAAATAAACGAACCATTCAATATTGGAAAGGATTGAAAAGAAAACGTACCTTTTTTCCGCGCTTAAGTAAATTCCGACAGTAACTTCTGCCTGAATGAATATCTAATTATACGAGGGTTATCTCATTTTTCCGTACCCAAAGGGTAAAACGGGACCCTATTACTAAGACTTTTTTTTTTTTTTTTTGATGTCGGGTTGGAAAATCCTCATGGAGACCCTCCGCCCTTGGGGAAGGGCGAAGGGGACTGTCAGACTCTTACTGACTAAAAACCAACCCGTGTTCCTCATGCACCCATGTGTCGGAGGGGCGGGTATCGCCGAAGCATTCATCCTACCCCCCGACGGGTGTTGGCCCGCCAGATGGTCAGGCGGGCCCCGTCACCCACTGCGGCCGTCACCCCGGCCGCAGGATTCCAATATGAGGCGCGCGTGGAACACGACGCCGCCGCCTCGAGGCCTGCTGCTGGTTGGACGGCAAGACGCCCCGAGTCTGCCGTCCGCAGGCCGCGCCCTACGGTGGCCGGAAGTCGGCCACCCTACGACGCCCAGTGCGTCTGCTGCGAGAGGGGAGAGAGGAGGCAGCCTCTCTCTCCCTTTCCGCCGCCTCCTTTGCGAGCATAACGGCCTCGCAAAAGGTGGCGACGGCACTCCACCCTGACTCACTCCCGACCATGGTAGA
>NWSH02000560.1:3936854-3949619 GCA_002382865.2 Heliothis virescens
GTTATTATAGTCTTCTATTCCCTTTAATTTTTGTATAGGAATTGAAGACCCCGTTGTTGCAGATACGTCGGCCATTTTGATACGACGTAATAAAATTTTTCAAAAATACCTTTTCGACAATTTTCGTAGAAATATTCTTCTTCGAACGTCGTCCGACGCGCAGGTCCATAACCTGTTAGGTTAGAGCAAAGAACAACGCAGATTTGTGGAGATATATTTTGATTTAATTTTTGCAACAACTACTAGAATTTAGACATGACAGAGGCGAACATAGACAACAGTATAGAGTACAGTGCCACAGACAATCACATTATATTTATTGTTTACAGATTCAACACTGACCTTCAAGTTCTAAATATTTTGCAATAGTTATTCTTTTGTCAATGTTAGAGCACATTATAATGTGAAGTAAGTAGGAATGATTGAGTCATTTTTATTTACAACAAAAATATATACATACTTATTTCCACAGAACATATAAATATGTTCTGTGCTTATTTCCATATTATAGATTAAAACTATTGAGTCATTGTTACCGAAATATCACTTTACATTATTTACTAATGACGTTTAAGAATAGGATTTACTATACATGTGTTTCATAGATTTCACGATGAAATTATTTGAAAATAAAAGTGAAAAGTGTATGAAATTTTGTTTTGTTTTCTTCAGATTATATTTTATCTGAAGAAAACAAAACAAAATTTCAGGTAATGCCATGGAAATTCAAAAATTGACAAACTATGTAGTAGACAGACTGAAAAAAAATCCTTTCATATTTAATTGTGTTATAACTCCAGGTCGCTCCATTTCATTTACAAAAAGCGTTGAGGACTTAAACAAAACCACATATTTACTTACTAGCAACTACTTTATATTTTATATCCTACCTGTACGCTAAAAGCTCAAGATTTATTTAAACTTATTTCTACAAAAAATAGCAACTTACAATTCATAAAAGCGCAGTCTACTCAATTTTGTGACTAAATTAGCAAATGTGCAAAATTCAAAGTTTTAATTCATATGACTTTCTACACCTTAAATATGGTCACAAACTTGTAAATAGATTCCATAGTGCTTGCGAATGTATGTATGCGTATTGGAATAATCCGTGCTGCGTACACTATGACGGGCCTCTGCGCTTGTACCAACATCAGCAGCACCTGTCTCCTCTCCTTCACTCGCAAATTCTCCCAACCACAGCAGTACACCGCCATCTCAAACTTTTCTGAAGCCGTTGTAAGTCTCTGACCTTGACAACAGTACAAGAAAAATATGAAAAGGCTATGGTAAATCATCGGAGCAAAGTGCATACAGACTTCTAGTGGCAACACGAAGAATAAACAAAGCGATATGGTGTCCAAACCGAAGCATATGCCTATGCTGATACTGAAGATGTCTTCCAGTTTTCTAACAGTGTGCAAAGCTAGCACATGCCGAACAGTAACGTTTCTTAATCGAGCAACAATAACGTCATAATCTTCATCTGATTTTTGACAAGTTTCGGCAATTTCGTTTAAACTCATCATTTCTTCGAAAAGAATTTGAAACACAGCGGTAGTGTGAGAAAACAGGAACAGCAATGAGAGGTCGTAACTGCACACAAGCACAACAGAAGTTACTACTTGAACTGCTAATAGCCCCATGCAAATCTCATGGTTTGGGCTAACATCGAGTGGTTCCAAACCTAGAAAGGAAAAACACAAATTCAAGTATTAGTTGCTCTTAAAAAATCACAATCATTTTTTTATTATACCTACCAACACAAGAAGCGATAGAGAAATCATCCATTTTCAAGGTTCTAAAAGGAATGAAGATCATTATTTCGTTAACGAAGTGGAAAACGTAGCACATAATGATGATAATCTTAATGCTCCTCAACATTTTCTCGTGCACATCGAGGAATCTGCCCGTTTCTGTTATCAAATCGTCATTCTTTTTCACAACTTCTAGCAGTTTGTTGAATTCGGTCCTGCAAACCATATTGTAGTCATTATTGTGACAACGAACGGGCTAGCTAATTGGTAACTCACACATAAAATTATTCGTCGATAATTAAGTCGAATGGAATCATGAAAATCCCACTATGGGTTGCGCTAAAGGAAGAGTTAGAGTTTCTAACAATTTTACTGCCTTAGCAGGCTCCGTCCCAGACGAATCACTTCAATTTTCGCCAATTCAATTATGATTTTTTGAATACTAATTTGAACTCCTGTCTATGTTCAAATGACCAAAAATATAAAGGATTACCTTTTTTTATAAATCCACCAACCATCAACAAAGACCAAGATGAAAGCAGAAATGTTGAAAAAGCTGTTAATACAGTCGATAAAGCCTCCAGTGGAATACATTTGGTAAACCACAATACCGACGATGTAGATGTAAAAGAGGAGAAACATGTGAATGGTCCAGAATAAGTCTGAAAGTATTCAATATTAACTATGGAACATGCAGTTGATATAAGTGGTGGCGATGTTGCAAAAAAAAATTGAAGATTCTCTTCATTTGTAGAACTAATTTCAAGTCAAATTGGTACTACAATTCCTAATGGTCCAAAATAATTTTGAAAGTATTTCAAAATTAACTATATAACATGCAATGGTTGTAAGTTGTGATGTTGCAAAAATAGTAGAAAATCCTGTATATTTGTAGAACTTATTTTAAGATCACTTAGTCCCAATTTTTTTGTTATTAATAACTCACAGTTAAACTTGACATCAAACAACGGAAAGCCACAAAGTCTTGGCAAACCATTAAGGAGCCAAATCAAATTTTCGAAGGAATTCTCCTCTAGACGTCGCTTGAATTGTTTCAACCATATCATGCACTTCATATTGGTGTAAGTACCAAACGGTCCTCAGCAAAGTTGGTGCAAGAATGCACTCAAAAATATTTTCAACAGTATTACTTGACGCATGCCATTAAGTTATTATAACGTGAATGATTAATAAACCTCGTTAGTTGCAACGGGAAGTAATATGGGGGTGTCGGATATATTATTAAGCACTTCTTTGAATTTCATGTGACTATTACATGAAACTAGCTACTTCCTGATGTTTTGATCCTATGGTATGGTGAGACTAGAACAGCGATTCTGGTTTCCCTATATATAGAGTGGCTTCTGCCTACTCTACTTCTGTATTCAGAAGTCGAATTAATTTCCCTTGTCTAATGTTACAATGATCTTTTACGCTCATCAGAATGTTCTGCTGCATGTGGAGAAACGTGCCCGTTTCCACTATGAGAGATTAGTCATTCAGTCTCATATGTGATATACTTATTTATGTAAAGCACGTTTCAAAAAAAAATATGCGAATGTACTTGCAAATATACAAATGCGTAAGTATACCTGTCTACTATAGACGTTTAAATTTCGTAGTAACTAGTTGATATTTTTTCATAAAATTCATTGTGAAATTGTTTATTAAAAATATCATCCATTTTTCGACTATATATAAATGTAGAAATTCAAACATAAACAAATCACAAAATAGACAGCCTGAAAAGTATTCTCATTTCACACTTCTCTGTTAGTATTCAAAGAATTTGGCACGCCGTGTCGTTAAAACTCCAGTATTGTATTTTACATCACAATTTGTATACAAATGTAAGTTTAGTACCATAAACAGTATTAGAAAGCGTTGGTAATTACTTTGCACGCAACGTAGTAACACATCTGAATAATGTAAATATAATTATTTTCTTAACAATACTTAGTACTACAGAGTAGGTGGTAGGTGACAAAACAAAGTTGGTGGTGGGAATTGGGAGGGCACGTAAAGATTTATTTATTTATTTACAAAGCTATCGTTACAGGACACAACCAATGCAATAGCAGTATAACTTAATTTAGAGAATACAAAGTAAATATAGCTAACAAAATGTAATAAAACTATTGTGAATTCACTCAGATTACACGAAAATACGTCAATCCAATCAAGATGGCGTCCCAAAAGCTAGTTAACAGTTAGGGATTTTTAGGCGATACTAAAATCTGCAGCTCATTCAATATGAAGAAGAATCAAAAATTCAAAACTACTATACCAATTTACACAGGTACAGTCTAGAGTCTAAGAAAGTATGTAAGCTACTTTTAACCTTGTAATTTTTAGGGAAGTGTTTCTGCCGGAATGTGGTTGGAACTGCAGGAACAGCTAGAATTAAATTCCTAACAGTAAAAATACAAAATCAGCTAGAAAATAAAGAAAGGAGTTTTTTTTTATGAAAACCGAACAGAACCGTGCAAAGACGGTGCACCGCAAGAAAAGTAGACCGTGAAAGAAATGTTTTATTTTTTACACTTTTTAAGATGACTTTGCTCTTTTGAAAAACTTCATAGAAATGTGTTGCGAACAATCTAGGAGAACTTCTTACGGTACGTAACATATCAACTATGTGTTAATTTGCTTACTTATGCTGGATTTCTAAAATCTATCTATCCATTAATTTGCAATTATTAAGAGATTAAATTTTGATATAAGCTCCATACAAATTAGGTCAAATTTTAATCATGAATCGTAAATAAAGGATAGTTAGGTTATAGAAATGGGTCATAAGTAGATATAGGAATTTGACAATACTGTACTTATGGGAAAAACCTCAATATATCTTCGTGTAGCTAACTACGTTTCATACAAGTACTAATCAAACAATACATTTGACATCCATGTTTTCTCACAATTAAGTGTTAGCAACGTGAGGAGGCTTCATAATATGTGAAAATATTGAAGCAATCTTATGAGAACTAGATTAAACCTAACTTTACTGTATTGTTTAACTTCTAAGTAACGTTGGTTACTTATTACCTATGTGTCGTACATTGCTTTTAAGGGTTAAAGAGAACCAAGTAATGTGAGACCACCAAAAACATAAATGTAAAAAAAGGAAAGCCAAGTTCAATATAAGACCTATACCTGGTTGTGGGCTTCACCGCAAAAAGAACGGAGATCTAAATGAGTCCCAAGTTCTGTACAAAATCCAAATATGTATTTATAGGAACAGGATACGACTTGGACAGTTTTTATTACCTCAGTTATTCTATAAAGTTATTCATAAAATATATATAAAACATTTTTTTTAATCCTGATAAAAACTAGCCAAGTCATATCTTGTACCTATAAATACATATTTGGATTTTGTACAGAACTTGGGACTCATTTAGATCTCCGTTCTTTTTGCGGTGAAGCCCACAACCAGGTATAGGTCTTATATTGAACTTGGCTTTCCTTTTTTTACATTTATGTTTTTGGTGGTCTCACATTACTTGGTTCTCTTTAACCCTTAAAAGCAATGTACGACACATAGGTAATAAGTAACCAACGTTACTTAGAAGTTAAACAATACAGTAAAGTTAGGTTTAATCTAGTTCTCATAAGATTGCTTCAATATTTTCACATATTATGAAGCCTCCTCACGTTGCTAACACTTAATTGTGAGAAAACATGGATGTCAAATGTATTGTTTGATTAGTACTTGTATGAAACGTAGTTAGCTACACGAAGATATATTGAGGTTTTTCCCATAAGTACAGTATTGTCAAATTCCTATATCTACTTATGACCCATTTCTATAACCTAACTATCCTTTATTTACGATTCATGATTAAAATTTGACCTAATTTGTATGGAGCTTATATCAAAATTTAATCTCTTAATAATTGCAAATTAATGGATAGATAGATTTTAGAAATCCAGCATAAGTAAGCAAATTAACACATAGTTGATATGTTACGTACCGTAAGAAGTTCTCCTAGATTGTTCGCAACACATTTCTATGAAGTTTTTCAAAAGAGCAAAGTCATCTTAAAAAGTGTAAAAAATAAAACATTTCTTTCACGGTCTACTTTTCTTGCGGTGCACCGTCTTTGCACGGTTCTGTTCGGTTTTCATAAAAAAAAACTCCTTTCTTTATTTTCTAGCTGATTTTGTATTTTTACTGTTAGGAATTTAATTCTAGCTGTTCCTGCAGTTCCAACCACATTCCGGCAGAAACACTTCCCTAAAAATTACAAGGTTAAAAGTAGCTTACATACTTTCTTAGACTCTAGACTGTACCTGTGTAAATTGGTATAGTAGTTTTGAATTTTTGATTCTTCTTCATATTGAATGAGCTGCAGATTTTAGTATCGCCTAAAAATCCCTAACTGTTAACTAGCTTTTGGGACGCCATCTTGATTGGATTGACGTATTTTCGTGTAATCTGAGTGAATTCACAATAGTTTTATTACATTTTGTTAGCTATATTTACTTTGTATTCTCTAAATTAAGTTATACTGCTATTGCATTGGTTGTGTCCTGTAACGATAGCTTTGTAAATAAATAAATAAATCTTTACGTGCCCTCCCAATTCCCACCACCAACTTTGTTTTGTCACCTACCACCTACTCTGTAGTACTAAGTATTGTTAAGAAAATAATTATATTTACATTATTCAGATGTGTTACTACGTTGCGTGCAAAGTAATTACCAACGCTTTCTAATACTGTTTATGGTACTAAACTTACATTTGTATACAAATTGTGATGTAAAATACAATACTGGAGTTTTAACGACACGGCGTGCCAAATTCTTTGAATACTAACAGAGAAGTGTGAAATGAGAATACTTTTCAGGCTGTCTATTTTGTGATTTGTTTATGTTTGAATTTCTACATTTATATATAGTCGAAAAATGGATGATATTTTTAATAAACAATTTCACAATGAATTTTATGAAAAAATATCAACTAGTTACTACGAAATTTAAACGTCTATAGTAGACAGGTATACTTACGCATTTGTATATTTGCAAGTACATTCGCATATTTTTTTTTGAAACGTGCTTTACATAAATAAGTATATCACATATGAGACTGAATGACTAATCTCTCATAGTGGAAACGGGCACGTTTCTCCACATGCAGCAGAACATTCTGATGAGCGTAAAAGATCATTGTAACATTAGACAAGGGAAATTAATTCGACTTCTGAATACAGAAGTAGAGTAGGCAGAAGCCACTCTATATATAGGGAAACCAGAATCGCTGTTCTAGTCTCACCATACCATAGGATCAAAACATCAGGAAGTAGCTAGTTTCATGTAATAGTCACATGAAATTCAAAGAAGTGCTTAATAATATATCCGACACCCCCATATTACTTCCCGTTGCAACTAACGAGGTTTATTAATCATTCACGTTATAATAACTTAATGGCATGCGTCAAGTAATACTGTTGAAAATATTTTTGAGTGCATTCTTGCACCAACTTTGCTGAGGACCGTTTGGTACTTACACCAATATGAAGTGCATGATATGGTTGAAACAATTCAAGCGACGTCTAGAGGAGAATTCCTTCGAAAATTTGATTTGGCTCCTTAAGGGAATTATATACCCAAACGAGGTTCGGCTTTGTCATAAGTTTATATAGTAAACGATGCTCCACAACCTTGAAAAAAAACACACTGCTAGCCAAAGAATGCTGCTAGTCCATGAAACTTTCGAATTTACAGTTATGCTTAAGAATAAGTCTAAAAAAAATTCCAAAAATGACTAAAAACGCGTAANCATATCATGCACTTCATATTGGTGTAAGTACCAAACGGTCCTCAGCAAAGTTGGTGCAAGAATGCACTCAAAAATATTTTCAACAGTATTACTTGACGCATGCCATTAAGTTATTATAACGTGAATGATTAATAAACCTCGTTAGTTGCAACGGGAAGTAATATGGGGGTGTCGGATATATTATTAAGCACTTCTTTGAATTTCATGTGACTATTACATGAAACTAGCTACTTCCTGATGTTTTGATCCTATGGTATGGTGAGACTAGAACAGCGATTCTGGTTTCCCTATATATAGAGTGGCTTCTGCCTACTCTACTTCTGTATTCAGAAGTCGAATTAATTTCCCTTGTCTAATGTTACAATGATCTTTTACGCTCATCAGAATGTTCTGCTGCATGTGGAGAAACGTGCCCGTTTCCACTATGAGAGATTAGTCATTCAGTCTCATATGTGATATACTTATTTATGTAAAGCACGTTTCAAAAAAAAATATGCGAATGTACTTGCAAATATACAAATGCGTAAGTATACCTGTCTACTATAGACGTTTAAATTTCGTAGTAACTAGTTGATATTTTTTCATAAAATTCATTGTGAAATTGTTTATTAAAAATATCATCCATTTTTCGACTATATATAAATGTAGAAATTCAAACATAAACAAATCACAAAATAGACAGCCTGAAAAGTATTCTCATTTCACACTTCTCTGTTAGTATTCAAAGAATTTGGCACGCCGTGTCGTTAAAACTCCAGTATTGTATTTTACATCACAATTTGTATACAAATGTAAGTTTAGTACCATAAACAGTATTAGAAAGCGTTGGTAATTACTTTGCACGCAACGTAGTAACACATCTGAATAATGTAAATATAATTATTTTCTTAACAATACTTAGTACTACAGAGTAGGTGGTAGGTGACAAAACAAAGTTGGTGGTGGGAATTGGGAGGGCACGTAAAGATTTATTTATTTATTTACAAAGCTATCGTTACAGGACACAACCAATGCAATAGCAGTATAACTTAATTTAGAGAATACAAAGTAAATATAGCTAACAAAATGTAATAAAACTATTGTGAATTCACTCAGATTACACGAAAATACGTCAATCCAATCAAGATGGCGTCCCAAAAGCTAGTTAACAGTTAGGGATTTTTAGGCGATACTAAAATCTGCAGCTCATTCAATATGAAGAAGAATCAAAAATTCAAAACTACTATACCAATTTACACAGGTACAGTCTAGAGTCTAAGAAAGTATGTAAGCTACTTTTAACCTTGTAATTTTTAGGGAAGTGTTTCTGCCGGAATGTGGTTGGAACTGCAGGAACAGCTAGAATTAAATTCCTAACAGTAAAAATACAAAATCAGCTAGAAAATAAAGAAAGGAGTTTTTTTTTATGAAAACCGAACAGAACCGTGCAAAGACGGTGCACCGCAAGAAAAGTAGACCGTGAAAGAAATGTTTTATTTTTTACACTTTTTAAGATGACTTTGCTCTTTTGAAAAACTTCATAGAAATGTGTTGCGAACAATCTAGGAGAACTTCTTACGGTACGTAACATATCAACTATGTGTTAATTTGCTTACTTATGCTGGATTTCTAAAATCTATCTATCCATTAATTTGCAATTATTAAGAGATTAAATTTTGATATAAGCTCCATACAAATTAGGTCAAATTTTAATCATGAATCGTAAATAAAGGATAGTTAGGTTATAGAAATGGGTCATAAGTAGATATAGGAATTTGACAATACTGTACTTATGGGAAAAACCTCAATATATCTTCGTGTAGCTAACTACGTTTCATACAAGTACTAATCAAACAATACATTTGACATCCATGTTTTCTCACAATTAAGTGTTAGCAACGTGAGGAGGCTTCATAATATGTGAAAATATTGAAGCAATCTTATGAGAACTAGATTAAACCTAACTTTACTGTATTGTTTAACTTCTAAGTAACGTTGGTTACTTATTACCTATGTGTCGTACATTGCTTTTAAGGGTTAAAGAGAACCAAGTAATGTGAGACCACCAAAAACATAAATGTAAAAAAAGGAAAGCCAAGTTCAATATAAGACCTATACCTGGTTGTGGGCTTCACCGCAAAAAGAACGGAGATCTAAATGAGTCCCAAGTTCTGTACAAAATCCAAATATGTATTTATAGGAACAGGATACGACTTGGACAGTTTTTATTACCTCAGTTATTCTATAAAGTTATTCATAAAATATATATAAAACATTTTTTTTAATCCTGATAAAAACTAGCCAAGTCATATCTTGTACCTATAAATACATATTTGGATTTTGTACAGAACTTGGGACTCATTTAGATCTCCGTTCTTTTTGCGGTGAAGCCCACAACCAGGTATAGGTCTTATATTGAACTTGGCTTTCCTTTTTTTACATTTATGTTTTTGGTGGTCTCACATTACTTGGTTCTCTTTAACCCTTAAAAGCAATGTACGACACATAGGTAATAAGTAACCAACGTTACTTAGAAGTTAAACAATACAGTAAAGTTAGGTTTAATCTAGTTCTCATAAGATTGCTTCAATATTTTCACATATTATGAAGCCTCCTCACGTTGCTAACACTTAATTGTGAGAAAACATGGATGTCAAATGTATTGTTTGATTAGTACTTGTATGAAACGTAGTTAGCTACACGAAGATATATTGAGGTTTTTCCCATAAGTACAGTATTGTCAAATTCCTATATCTACTTATGACCCATTTCTATAACCTAACTATCCTTTATTTACGATTCATGATTAAAATTTGACCTAATTTGTATGGAGCTTATATCAAAATTTAATCTCTTAATAATTGCAAATTAATGGATAGATAGATTTTAGAAATCCAGCATAAGTAAGCAAATTAACACATAGTTGATATGTTACGTACCGTAAGAAGTTCTCCTAGATTGTTCGCAACACATTTCTATGAAGTTTTTCAAAAGAGCAAAGTCATCTTAAAAAGTGTAAAAAATAAAACATTTCTTTCACGGTCTACTTTTCTTGCGGTGCACCGTCTTTGCACGGTTCTGTTCGGTTTTCATAAAAAAAAACTCCTTTCTTTATTTTCTAGCTGATTTTGTATTTTTACTGTTAGGAATTTAATTCTAGCTGTTCCTGCAGTTCCAACCACATTCCGGCAGAAACACTTCCCTAAAAATTACAAGGTTAAAAGTAGCTTACATACTTTCTTAGACTCTAGACTGTACCTGTGTAAATTGGTATAGTAGTTTTGAATTTTTGATTCTTCTTCATATTGAATGAGCTGCAGATTTTAGTATCGCCTAAAAATCCCTAACTGTTAACTAGCTTTTGGGACGCCATCTTGATTGGATTGACGTATTTTCGTGTAATCTGAGTGAATTCACAATAGTTTTATTACATTTTGTTAGCTATATTTACTTTGTATTCTCTAAATTAAGTTATACTGCTATTGCATTGGTTGTGTCCTGTAACGATAGCTTTGTAAATAAATAAATAAATCTTTACGTGCCCTCCCAATTCCCACCACCAACTTTGTTTTGTCACCTACCACCTACTCTGTAGTACTAAGTATTGTTAAGAAAATAATTATATTTACATTATTCAGATGTGTTACTACGTTGCGTGCAAAGTAATTACCAACGCTTTCTAATACTGTTTATGGTACTAAACTTACATTTGTATACAAATTGTGATGTAAAATACAATACTGGAGTTTTAACGACACGGCGTGCCAAATTCTTTGAATACTAACAGAGAAGTGTGAAATGAGAATACTTTTCAGGCTGTCTATTTTGTGATTTGTTTATGTTTGAATTTCTACATTTATATATAGTCGAAAAATGGATGATATTTTTAATAAACAATTTCACAATGAATTTTATGAAAAAATATCAACTAGTTACTACGAAATTTAAACGTCTATAGTAGACAGGTATACTTACGCATTTGTATATTTGCAAGTACATTCGCATATTTTTTTTTGAAACGTGCTTTACATAAATAAGTATATCACATATGAGACTGAATGACTAATCTCTCATAGTGGAAACGGGCACGTTTCTCCACATGCAGCAGAACATTCTGATGAGCGTAAAAGATCATTGTAACATTAGACAAGGGAAATTAATTCGACTTCTGAATACAGAAGTAGAGTAGGCAGAAGCCACTCTATATATAGGGAAACCAGAATCGCTGTTCTAGTCTCACCATACCATAGGATCAAAACATCAGGAAGTAGCTAGTTTCATGTAATAGTCACATGAAATTCAAAGAAGTGCTTAATAATATATCCGACACCCCCATATTACTTCCCGTTGCAACTAACGAGGTTTATTAATCATTCACGTTATAATAACTTAATGGCATGCGTCAAGTAATACTGTTGAAAATATTTTTGAGTGCATTCTTGCACCAACTTTGCTGAGGACCGTTTGGTACTTACACCAATATGAAGTGCATGATATGGTTGAAACAATTCAAGCGACGTCTAGAGGAGAATTCCTTCGAAAATTTGATTTGGCTCCTTAAGGGAATTATATACCCAAACGAGGTTCGGCTTTGTCATAAGTTTATATAGTAAACGATGCTCCACAACCTTGAAAAAAAACACACTGCTAGCCAAAGAATGCTGCTAGTCCATGAAACTTTCGAATTTACAGTTATGCTTAAGAATAAGTCTAAAAAAAATTCCAAAAATGACTAAAAACGCGTAAATCGCACTCCCGCATTGTCATAAGTGTGACGTAAGTATCACGAATTATTATTTGAAAGTTATCAAATAATAAAGTTAAAAGTATAGAGCAGTCCATGAAACCTTTATTTTTTTTAAATACATTTTGATTTTGTAGTAAAACGATCACAAAGTTGACCAATTTTTTCTCTCAAAATCTCCATACAAATTACTATGGAGCAAAATGGATCCGCGAGGGCGTGCGGATCGCATTCTGTCAGTTCAGTCGGCCGCGCGCCTTCAGAGTGAGAGCACGTCGCTTTGCGCAGCATTGACAGATCGCGATCGAACTGTGTACGGACACAGAATCCATGCACAGTGTTCACGTTCCAAAATCTTGTCACAATATTTGTTACAATGTTTTATTTACTTTCACAACTCAAATTTTCAAATCATATCTTTGAAAGACCCACTCTCTGTTTTCGATGGAGCTGAAAATTTGCATGCACATGTGTACCGCGTGACTATGCATTATGATGAT
>NWSH02000560.1:3959554-3971876 GCA_002382865.2 Heliothis virescens
TATAGGAATCCGTAAAATTAATAAACTTGTTCAACAAAAATTGTAGATAGAACCTAATAAAGTATTCTGTGGTTTATGAAACTAAAAATTATTTCGAGTCAACCCTCGTTAGTTTTTATTATTTTATTTATCACATCATAATAAACTAAGAACTTCCACCCGCAGCTTCGTCCGCTGGATTTCGGACTTCGCCGCTCATTACATCTAGCGACAATATCTCAAAAATCTGATTGATATACTTACCCGGACAAATCCAGATTTGAATCGCTATATTACCTATAATAATAATAATAAACTTTTTTCTCGGGATGTTATTCGTCATTGCCATTCGCAAATCGCAACAGTGCATATCTATACGAACACTTTCGAAATAGCGTACCATTCAAACAGTTTTTCGAGATACCGTTGTTCGCGATAGCGTCAGTCGATATACCGGTTTTCGACATAATGAGCTTTCGAGATAGCGTACCACTCATAATTTTTTTCGATATAGCGACCATCGATATTACGTCATTCGATTATCCGTATCACTCCCCAATCGAACAATAACCTACCTCCATTGTAATAAGGTTGAAAATCTATTGCAGAAATTTGACAGATTGTGGTAACTTGATGTGCTGTCGTCTGTACATATATGGAACAATGTTATTCTTACTTTTGTAAAACGTCTGTTTTTATAAATATTAACCAAGGTGCCTTTGTCTGGCTCGGCTTTGTCTTTAAATTCAATACATTTTTCCTCCTAGAAAATATCAGCTTAAAACTTGTTATTGTGATTTAACATAAGCGTTATAGACACCTAATATTTAATTATTTCAATATTTTCACCTTAAATTACCACTTACAGTATACCTCCAAATAGCTTACTTACCGTTTCTTCTAAAATTAAAATTGTACCACTGAAACATATAGAAAGTGATATGAGAATCTCAATATTGAAGAAACCTTTGTGGGTCTGCCACAGGGTTCTATTTTCGGCCCTCGCAATGACTCGATTTTTGTACTGCTATTAAAGCGACTTTATTAAAATCTATACTAATATTATAAAGCTGAAGAGTTTGTTTGTTTGAACGCGCTAATCTCAAGAACTACTGGTCCGATTTGTTTCAGTGCAGATTTTTTTCAGTGTTAGATAGCCCATTTATCGAAGAAGGCTCGAGGCTACTTTTTATTCGGGTGCGCCGAGTAGTTCCCATGGGACGTGGATGAAACCGCTGGCAGAAACTAGTTAATAATACAATTTAGTTTCGTAGCATCTTAACCTAACCAAATCATTACTTTTTACCCACCTTGATCCCTGCTATGTACTTGAAATAAAAGTATTATTTGCGGGTTTTTATTGATTTATTTTATTGATTTAATGTTTCGCGTTGTACTTGTTAGCATTTATTAACATTTTATATTTACTACTGTGAGCTATTTGAGGTCAGGGATTTTAGATTAATTTTAACGGACAAAAGAAACCTAATAGAAGACCTGATAGGAAATCTGTAAAGACTTCTAAGGTTCGATCAATTACCGACTGATATACTTTGCTACTTTTCTTAAAAAGAAAACATACTTTAAGAGTTAATTTACGGATTTATGAATAGTGATGGCCATGCGCCTTTCGAAACAATATTTTTTCTTGACATTTCCTCGGAGCAACAACAAATTTTTAAAATGAATCTCGACAAACATGCCTAGCTCTTATAATTTATTTTCTTCTCCTATTTTTGATAATAGACTAAAAAAAATATGAATTATGTTTTTCTTGTGTGATGTAAATAGGTGTTTATCTATTGTTTTTTTCAGGATTCGAAGATAAACACTAACATAACTCATCACGTCACTACACATACAAATGAATCATCGTCAGTTCAAAGAAGAGAACGTTTAAGTTTCTACGTCACTACCTTCGAGTTAAACGGTTTCGTTTCATGATGCAATGTACACTTTCCTGCTAATTATTTTAATTATTCAGCCGCTGAAACAATGTTCCTTAATTGTTTTAATAGAATAAAATATTCGACAGTGTTTCCCATGCTCAGTGTTTAAACACTAATCTAAAAAGCTATTACGTCAACTATGGACAATAGACCAACAGGCCTAATGAAACCAAATGTGTAATTTATTTGCAAACCAAACGAACATCCCAGAAATATGCCGAGCATAACCTTGGGAGTCTCGGCTCTATCAACAAAAAAATATAGATTTAAATAGAAACACACGCGATACATAAATCTAGATCTAAGGCGTGGAGTCTGGAATAAATTTATCTACATTTTCACCTCTTTTTCTTGTACTGGGTTGTGATTATAATTGACTTCAAGGAAAACACGTGTAATATAGTTGATCAGGTAGTCACACATCGCAAGTCGATTAATTAATTATTACAAAACAGAAAAACAGATGACGCCAAAATTCTAAAAAGACATTAAAGAAATATAAGGAAAAATTTGCCTGAGAATTTACATGATCTACAGAATTTTATTGCAGACTTTATTCCAACCGATTCCAATAAGCGCTTTAACGTTATTGAAGCGTGAAACTATCCAGGTCTTGGGCAGCCGGCATCCATGTACTATCCACCACATTCTCCAAATCGTCGATCCATCCATCAGTCATTATTTGAGTACAATATTGTTCATCATATCACTCGATGTCCAACTTGACATATCTCACTTTTGCCTTTAACTTTTCGCAGTTTGTCTTATGCTTATTATACCAAATCTGGTTGACCCTGTCCTTGAAGATTCATTTGTTTTAATGTATCTATAATCTGCATTATCATGATGCATGACCACACTTGCACTCCACTTGTTGGTACAAAGTATATACTTACGACTGGTATCATCACATTATTCATATTAATCATTTAATGATCCCACAGTCACGAACGCATAATAAACTAGCATCGACACCATAATTTACTGCAAAATTATCATACACGATGATTGCAATACACGGTGATATTAATTGCTAATGAATAAGGATGTTTTCTACCACCTAGAATTCCATGAATGCAACCCACTACTAAAAAATCAGTTTTTGTTGCTGTTTTTCTAGAATTTTGTTTGTATATTGTAAAGCTTATATACCTATCGCTATCTATTGTAAATATATAAATGAATTTCGATTATATAACCAGTTATGTCTGTATAACCACACTCCCACATAAAAGACTATCGAGAAAGTTGAATGGAGGGGAAAGCCAACAGCTAGCGCAAGTTAAGGCTTATATTTCTGAAGAGTTATGTTTCAACATATTCAATACTTAGGTACAGTTTTCAGTTTATTCTTATGTTCTACGAAATGTCTGTTTAGAAGGAAATATAAACTAATTGGCGTCACTAAACTTATTTTAAATTATTCCCACAAGCAACAAAAGAATAAATATATTCTTCTGTCTGTTGTATGTCATTTGGTTGATAATAAATTGCTTCAAATTCGTATTCAATATGTAAATTTAAAATTAGACACCACGCATATGAGAAGTGATATAAAACAGTGTAGCATAAGTAAACAATTTGTGAGCATTTGTAATTCGTGCGTTTATCGTCGTGTGTACACTATCCTAAATTAAATAAGTATGTGTGTATACTGCACACTGGCAGGTATAGTTTTTGTCTCTTCTGCTTTTTGATATTTGGAAAAACCACTAAATGAGATAATCAATCAGTCTGGCAGTCAGTTGAGCACTGCAGTGAATCTTTTGTCTATGTTTAGGTAGTTGTAAGTTGGCAGTTTAGTTGCAGAGTCAATATTCACCATCAGAATATTGTATATTTTTTCTTCTCTATTTCAAAAAGAGTAATCTTGACTGTCTTGTCTATTCTTCTCCATAGACTACTTTTGGAATGCTCGACTAAGTTCATTTTCATTTAATCCTTTGACTTTTGTAAGTGCTTTTAATGGCCAAAATAAACGATTTGACATTGATCAGTGCCTCTGGATTTGCACGTGTTTTTGGTGTCATAAATTGCGCCTAATCGCGAGCTCAACTAGCGCACCAAATGGCACCATATGAGAGACACGGAAGAGACACGACCAGTCTTAGTACTGCCGCAGAGTAATTAGGACCAATACGATGACTTAACGATGAGTACGAGTTGAACACTATCCGTCTTACTACAAAAAAGTTAGACAACTGTTTAGCTGGTGTTTAAAAAAAGTGTTACCACCAAACCGCGTTTAAGGATTGCTTAGAGATAGACACGCTTTAAACATTGTTTAAATTTAGACACTCGAACACCCTAGTTTTGCAACTATTTAACCTCAGTTTTTTTGTGTCAGAATGACAGAACCACGGTTTTATTCACGTATTTTTAATGAAAGCCTTTTGAAACAAAGATTTAAGGGTGGAGAATTACATGGACGATAGCTAGGCGACAGCGGTTATGGGTGTACACCATACCTGTTTACATCAGTGCTTAAAATCCGAGCAATTCAAGAGTAGCCTCTACTCTATATAAGATGGTCCATATCAGGACCAGAAATACTATTGAAAGGTGTTTCGGGTTATGGAAACAGCGGTTTAGGTGCCTATTAAGGAATGTTCATGAAATGAAGTACTGCCGAAACAACTATTGTAGCTTTAGCAATACTTCACAATATTGCAGTAGACATGAATGAACATTTAGATATTGTATGATATGTCCGCCACAGTTTGAGATCACAATCTCAGAGACCTACAGTTAGGGAAGCCATATTAAGACAATGTTTCATCAATCAACATTTTAATTAATAGAAATATACATAACATAGTTCAACATACATATAGGTATTAAATTTTTGTGTTTTTTTCTCTTTTTCTGACACTAACAATTCCATCTCAATCTTATGCCTCAATTGTTGGTGGGGCTTCCATGTTTTATTCTGCATTTTATAAAACAAGTATCACAACAAAATGAAACGAAATTAAATAGAAAAAACCGTTGAAAATTATGACAGTGACGGATAATACTAATGACAAAAATTGACAATAGACAACGTTCCGTTCGACATTATTGGACTTTAACGATTTTTCAGTTTCTAGACATTTTGCTATAAAGTAGTGATATTAACAATTAAATTACAAAAAAAATTACTTCATTTTATTTAAGTGTATAATAAACATTCTGTGAAATTTATTAATCACCAAAAAGAATACATTGACTTGTAAGCTATCTGCGTAAAATGGTACTTTAGTTTTTACTTTATGCTTAGATGAACGAATGTTTTGCTGTGTTACCAAAAGCAAAAAAAAATGTATATGAACACCGTTGTCTAGTAAGATACGCATTAAACTTAGTTCTGTGGTAAAGAAAATTAGACAGCTGCTCAACACGTGATAAGCGGTTTACACAGTGTTTAGCTCGACTCGTGTTAGATCATTGTTTAAACACTTTTTTGTAGTAAGACTGTATGAAGGCCAGCGTGAGTGACACTGAAAATGTTTGACATCAGATGATGATGCAACCCCATTTAAATTGAACTGTTTGGGTGAGAAGACTTGCTGTGAAATCTTAGATTCGGACTACAACTGCTTAACAACGGAAGTGCAATTTTTATCGTAATAAGACCTCGTTAAAATTATTATCGTGAACCTCTTAGCGTATATCATTTTTTTCAACCATATTTGTTAAGGCTTAAGCACTGCTGTGAGCGTATTTGATAAATATGCTATTTATACGTATAACACAGCTCGTTTGCTACCATTGTTATCGAACATTGGTGGCTATCAAACTCGGCTGTTTATTAAACAGACTAATATAATCCAGGCGGTTTTGTTCTCTATAGATCTGACATGAAATCTGTGCCCTCAACAAATGACGTAATTATTCTTAAGTTTTTCAATTCGATGACCTTATCTGAAGAAGATGGTTCATGTCTATAAGTATTGTCTTTTGGAAGCTATGAATAATGTTATGTTTTTATTGCATTTCCTTATTAAATGATTCATTAAAGAATATAAGCCGCAGCTGACGCTATGGCAGTTAACGCATCACATTTTGAAAGTTTCTAGGTACTAATGATGGTTTGGCCGGTCATAAGTCCAGGGATTCGGTAAAGGAGTCAAATGTGGTTTATTATTTTGACGAGAGTATCGACGTTTTGAAAATAAATCTTTTTGTCTTAACCTGTACTGTCCCACTGCTAGGTAAAGGCCTCCAAATTTCGTTTCCTCTCGATCCGTATTAAATAGTTCTTAACACTTATGGTGAAGCCAAACGAGCGTAATTTTGTGAGTTGTGAGCAGCAGAATTTCGGTCACAGAAAATCTGCTATATTCATACAAATGTCCTATTTGATTCACACGGCAACGCAAAATGAGTTGTCTTTTTTGTTTGTAACGATTTTCTGCGACCGAAACTGCGACTCACGACTCAAAAAAATACACTCGTTTGGCCTCAGCCTTAACAGAGACTGTAAGTATTTAGTTCTTAAAATCTTGGCCAACAAATTCGACACGACACATTGCCTGTCAACACTGAATTAGTTACAACAGAAATGTCACAGCCTTAAATGTTACAGTAACAAAGGTCATAGAACTTCGACAAAAGTACTAATATTATAAATGCGAAAGTCTGTGTGGATGTATGTAAGTATGTTTGCTACTCTTCCACGCAAAAACTACTTGAGGGATTTTGATAAAGCTTGGCAGTAATATAGCTTATGTATCAGAATAACATTTAAGCTACTTTTTATCCAGAAAAGAGAAGTAGTTTTGAAGGGCAGTGGGTGAAACCGCTGGCTGAAGCTAGTTATAAATAATATTATGTTCTTGTATGAGTATTACCTTTCGACCGATTGTCATATGTCTAGCCAGTCGGCTTACATCGGAACCAATTCACCTTGGAGTACGACTTCGAGATTCTGGTCACATGTCGAGGAAATGCGTTGTATACAAACATAATTGTGTTATATGTAGTTACTTAAAAGTCGTAGCCTGAAATTAACTTAAAACCGAATAGCCTTTTGACTGAACAACGCCATTCAACCACACGTCTAGTTTTAAAATATAGTAACTTAAGTGTTATTGATAGGGATCCCAATTGGGATTCCTGTTATTTTTACAGTTAGTAAAACCAAGTTAAGTGGACTTAATAATGTGAATGTCACCAATAGGTTGAATGCACTTGGCTCACTCTCCTAACTGCCCTATTTTACTTACAAGATTAGCTGAACTACCTCGTTTAAAGGTATCAGTAACTTACTTACCACCTTGAGGAAATTTCCTAGTAGCTCGATAGGTACTCTTGATCGTCGAATAAACCACAGTTTGCTCTTAAAGACTTCTTACATTAAATTAATTGGATTTACTTGCATTTGACTCCTCGAAATAACAAAATGAAGCAGCTAATACAAGTTTAATTTTTAAAATGTTTGTCTACAGTATAAAAGACCTTGGCTAGGCCATCGACACGAGGTAGTGGTATTCTGTCTGATATGGCATTGTTTTCGGACTAAATTCTATGCGCTTCCGCGACACAATGCAAACTGAATTATACATCAGAATGCTGAAGCGAATTATTAGACGAATATATAAAACCTACAAGTACACGTTAAAATAATATTTCTAAACTAGTGTCCGCCAGTGGTTTCACCCGCATGCCGTAGTAACTACTTCGCGTACCCAGACAAAAAGTAGCCTCTAGCCTCCCTTGATAAAAGGGCACCTCGAAAATGGATAACACTAAAAGAATTTTTTAAATCGGACCAGTAGTTCCTGAGATTAGCGCGTTCAACCATGCAAACAAGCACACAAACAAACAAGCTCTTCAGCTTTATGATATTTGTATAGATTAATTTCCTTGTAAATATTTTTTTTGCGCAATCGTCGTCACAGCCGATAAACGTCCATTGCTTGACAAAGGGCTCTCCAAAGCTGGGGGGATTTCCCCATACTGACTTCGCTGGGTATGTGTATGTGTTGATAAGCGCTCTGTGGGATATTTATTTTTGCTTCGGTAATGGCACAGAATAAAGAGGTAATGAAGCTAAGCCTTGTTGTCAAAATTATGTCGTAAGCACCATCGAAGCCGTAGGGTTGTTATTTGGTAGTACTGACTGAAATATCTGTCAAACTTTAGTTCCTAATTTTGCCGAATCCTAGCTGGTGCGGTAGCTCTTGACGCGACAGCCAGTACCTACTGACAGCACTGGTACATAAATACTCGTCAGTGCACATGTGTGTGTGAGTGTGACGTTACGAACTTTAGTAGGTAACTTCCCAACTGTTCTACATGTATTTAAACTGTAGTAATGGTGCTACTCGATGGGTTATGAAATGCCTTGCCTTTGTCTGCAATGTTGGTTTGCCGTTACACTCTAGTATTGTCGCAGTCCGGCTCGGGGCTGTAGACAACCGTTTCCAGTTTAATCTTCATGCAAAACCTAATGACGGCTCGGAAGTAAATTCACAAGTACCTACGTGCTTGTGGTCTCACAAACCACCTCCACTGCCATTAAGTTTGACACGATTCGAACTACAAGGCCTGGGTAGACAAAGTGCGTTCTCTATCTGTGTTATGTACCGACATCAAGTTACCACAATCTGTCAAATTTCTGCAATAAATTTTCAACCTTATCACAATAGTGGAAGGTTAATGTTCGATTGGTAAAATTTGTCAGATTCAGGTACCGTGGCCTGCTGTTGTCTGTTCTACATAACATGACAATGAGTCCGGTCTCATTATGATTTAATTATGCAGCAAAAACTGTATTTGTACGAGTCTATTCATAGAAAAAAAATCTGTACCATGCAAGCAGTATTTAGATGGACAGACAGATAGTAGCGAGCCGGCTAGACCACACAACAAATAGAACTACGTCATTAAATCTAATTATAGTGTGACCGATTACAAAACATATGGATGCCAACCTTGATTTTTATTGTACACTGCATTAAGGTTGCAACCCACTTACATTGCTGTTGCATCCGACAATAATAAAAGCATGAGTACTGCTGCTGTTTAGATACACTGTTTTTGTTTATATTGGCAACATATACCAACAGAGGTTAACGTGCGTTATGTTCACGCTGTAGGTAGAGGATAGGGTATTCCCACATTATTGTCTATTAAGCAGTTCCGTTTGGAATTTGGCTTGGGTGCTCATATTTTAGAACGGAATGCAGTCGAATGTCTTTTCTTATTTTTTTGGTGGGAAATCAACAAATGACCCCTCACTCTCCACACACAGTGAGAGGGGTGTCTGTGAGGGAGTGTCAGATTCTTACTAACTAAAATCTAATTATGTTACTTCTGGAGCGCTTCGTGTTCCAGGGCCGCGGTAACCCACTCGGATAATCCCGCAGCCCCAACACGCGCGTGCAGCCTTCTTAGCTGCGTTGCTGAGTGACAGCAATACTGGAGCAGCGTCGCATAAGTGGGCTTAGACCTTCATGTGTAGCTACTGACTACTGATTGTGACGTCACGGTGGAAAGCGCGACAGAGTTGACCGCTTGCGCTGCGCTTGGTTAAGCAACGGTCAACCAGCTTCCTGCACACAGTTTAATTTTAAACACAGTTTTACAATTTGACAGGTCCGGAGGTGCAGTGGATCATCAACGATTTGGTACGCTGCCTCTCGTCAGTGTAGTTTTTTTATGATTTACAGACTAATATATTTTTAAAAACCGCGCGGACCGATGGCATCTCAAAGTTAAGTAATGCTTGACGCGGCCTGTCCGTGTAAGGGTGACCATCTTATAATAACAAGTTCTTCCGTGTTTCGGAAAGCATATTAAATATGTGGCTCCGTGGCTCCCGGCTATCATTTACTCATCTTTGGCCGTTAGAGGTAACCAGGAGCTAGAAAGTCTGACCACGTGTCTTACCAAGGACTATCGCCAATATCGGCTTTCCCGGTTGCTCCGTGTAAAACACTGGTGCTCAGGTGCATCCGCTTAGACTAAAAGCCGATGACCTCACGAACAATTAATTCTTTGGCTTCAAAGATTTGGGTATCACATTTGATCTTGATCTAACATTCCACAACCACATCCATGCAATCGCAAAATATATTGCGACCTACTTTACTGATCATCCATTATCAGCCACTGAACCAAAAGTTCCTTTATATATTTTCAAATATATTCCATGTTGAAGTTTCATATTCTTATTTGGAGCTTAATATACTTATCCACGGAATAAGTTACCATAATCCAGCGTTATATCTGGACCAGATGTTGCCAAGTCATTGTTATATTATGCACACGTGGAACGAATGCTGTTAGTATATTTTTGAACACCCTTACTGTAAAATGAAATATAAGAAAGAGGTTTGAAAGTGTTAACTGCTTAGGAATATATTGTTTAATTTATAAAATAAGTTACCATAAAATAAATTAATATAAATAAAATAAGTCAGAAATGCATTTTTTCCTCAATACTGAAAAAACATCCTACTTCTTCCT
Source organism: Heliothis virescens (assembly GCA_002382865.2). Lineage (NCBI taxonomy): Eukaryota > Metazoa > Arthropoda > Insecta > Lepidoptera > Noctuidae > Heliothis > Heliothis virescens. The sequence goes on from NWSH02000560.1 coordinate 3,969,937, forward strand.
CCTGAAAAGTTATGTCTCTTATACTTACGAGATTTTCACTCTAAGGCGACGAAATGTGAAAGTATCGCTACCTACTCGTATCTATCGCGCTTTCAAAAACTACTGAACCGATTTAAATGAAATTTAGTACATAGATAGTTAGATAGTCTAGAAATTGAGACAGGAAACAACTTTGTTTTCGGGTATGGGTAGAATAGCTGGAAACAGCCAGTATTACGTATTTTCTGTGGTGATGACATCATTCAGTGAAAACTTGCATTTCTAGGTAAATAGGTAAATGAATACCCATTCATTCAGTGTGAGGGATAATACTTTGTAATCCTATATTATACACCAAGTGTCGCGTGGGCATTTAGTCTGAGATGTTGAAGAAATATCAACTCTAACGTATACTACTTAAGGTCCAAATAACCTTGGATCAAAACAAGGAAACCCCAATGCCGATTCATTGAAAGACTGGCACATTAATTACTTCAAAACATTAAATTAGTTACTCTTTATGCGGTTATATCCGAATTGTACCTACTGACTAATTGAAACATACTAATATATATGAGGAAAACTCGGCTCGGCTCTGATGACTCGAGGAAGGCAAACCTGATTCATTTCTCGAAACCGCAAATACCGATTAATGTGTGATTAATTCAACATTATAAATCGTACTAAACTATTATTTGATTAAGTCACCTATTATTAAAATTTGATTTTATATACGTTAAGTCTCTCCTCATCTGAAATGAAATGAAAAGCAACGCCACTTATATTTATACTAATATTATAAAGCTGAAGAGTTTTTTTTTTCAGTGTTAGATAACCCATTCATCGAGGAAGGTTATAGGCTACTTTTTATCCACGTGCGCCGAGTAGTTCCCACGGGATGCTGGTGAAACCGCTGGCAGAAGCTAGAATAATACATATATTTACTAGCTGTTTTACCCGTACCAGCGCATCTGGATAAAATTGTGCCAGTATAATTCCAGTACCTAAGACTATGTAGAACCAAAGAAACAAACTCTTTTAAAACATAAAAAAAAATATAGGTAAGTATTTAAATCAAAAACCAATTCACATAAATATAGCTTATACGTCGGTCTGTTTAAAACAATTTATAGTACGACATTATTTACATCGCATTAGAGTCAAATAACTCGTTTCAAAAGTTATAAAAACTGTTCATAGTATTTAGCATTCTCTACCTAAAACCGGTTACTGTCTATCCTCAATGGTTATCATTCTAATCAGAGATCCAAATATCTTAGGCAAGTTTGGCGGGTGGCCATTTTGTTTTAAAATTCTTTCCTAGGTACAAACTACAGCAGGTCAACCTACCTGAATCTATAAAATGTTACCAATGGATAATAAACCTTTCTTTATTATGATACGGTTGGAAATGTATTGAAGATTTTTTTCAGATTGAGGTATTTTGATTTACTGCTATCTGAACTTATTGAAAGGAAAGTGGTGACTGTACTGTGTTCAACTATGAATAATTGTTAATTCCTGCATTTTTTTCCTGAGGAAAATAATATTCGGGTAAAATATGCTAAAACCATCCCTGGAGTCTCAACAATTTAATAAATCGCAAGAAATATCATCTAGTTTAGGAATTTTGGACATACCAAAATTGCGCAGTAGTTGGGCAAAGAAATATGCAGTCCATTGCCTTTGCCATACTGATAAATAGGAAAACAATTTTGCGGTAGTACCACAGATTGTAGTACCTAGAATATCATAAAAGTACCTATGTATTGCTGAATTATATCATTACTCGTGAAGAAAGGAGAAGCATGTGCCTAAGTCAAAGCCACGCGGATCGATCGATCATAAGGTTAAGCAACGCTTGGCGCGGTCGGTCTGTGGATGGATGACCATCTTGTTATAACGAGTTCTCCCGTGTTTCGGAAGGCACGATAAATAGGTGGGTCCCGCCTGTCATTTGA
>NWSH02000560.1:3974263-4010422 GCA_002382865.2 Heliothis virescens
CCAGTCTTACTCAGGGGTACCGGGTTGCCCGGGTAACTGGTTTGTGGAGGTCGGATAGGCAGTCGCTCCATGTAAAACACTAGTTCTCAGCTGCATCCAGTTAGACTGGAAGCCGACCCCAACGTTGTTGGGAAAAGGCTAGACAGATGTTGATGATGAATGATAATCTTTACTTCTCCGAATTGTTTCACAGATCTGTGTAGACTAGTAGCGGCAATCAACGAAAAACTTTGTTTCCATTTCGCCTGTACTTATTTATAGTTCATTCATTGATAGCATTCAATTATCATGGCCGCCATTCTATTCAGTATAGTGTTTTATTGTTTAATCCTGTGTTCAATTACAACGGCCTCGCTATTGTATCCATGAGTCGTCCATGTAAACTCCAATTGATCTAGTAAACCCTGTTTATACAATAATCAGGCTATGAAGTCACACGTCCATAGAATTTTATTGGATTTTTGTTACGACGATTTTTTTACGATTTTTTTCAAAATAAAACATGGTTCTTAAATGAATCTATCTTCTTACAGGTTTTACACATAAAATCTCTTCTTCTTTTTCTTGTCCTGTTCCCAAGTTATTTGAAGTCAGTCCAATATGTTTTCTGCTTCCATTCCTGTCTGTCTGCCGTTAATTACCATTCAATCTTCATTCTTGTCATCTTCAGGCAATCAATTCATATTTTCTTGGCGATACTTAATTTGTTTCATGTTTTCTCATCACGACAAACGCAAGGAAGAAATGGACACACAAATACTTCATACTTATCTCAGTCAAGACAAAACCGTTCGGTTGATAGCCCATTTCTATATCATATCTAGCCGTTATTTTGCGATTAGAGATAGCTGACATAATTTATATGGAGCTTATGTAAAAAACCTATAATTGCAAATCAGCAACGGATAGAAAGTTAAATAAATCCAGCATCAAACATATAAAGCCAAGAAAATTCATAAAATCGGGCGTTTTTTAACGAGCATTCCATCCAAGTGCTCACCATTCATTGTGCGTACTATCGATAGCGTACCACAACAAGCGAAACGTAAATATTGACTGCACTTATCAGCAAACATTTTAGGTGAGTTGAGATAACATTCTTGAGTTCTAAATTGATACAGTTCACGTAAATAAATTCCACGGCGTTCATTTCGAGTCTTACAAACAGGGATATCTGGATAACTGGGATATTTGGGTCAGTTCCAGATAGGAATTTGACATTACTTGTATGAGGCTAATGTCAAAATTCTATCTTTAGTAAGCCAATCAATAAATAAATAGAGTATTGGGAACGGCTGTAGAACAGTTGAAGTGAAGCAGGTACCGATGGATAATTCCTAAAACAAAGCTACGTATTTGTTTACACATCCTTATCCAAGAGGATGACTCTATTTACAACAGGCAAGTCTACTGGTAGCTACCTATCTTAGTTTCTCAGTATTTCTTCATTGACATTTAAGTACAGACAGCACATTAATCTGTCAAATTTCTGCAATAGATTTTCAACCTTATCACAATAGTGGAAGAAAGAAAATTACGCATAAAAAATAGACTATGACAGCACAAAAAAACATAAAATAAAACAATGTTAGGAAGGTTAATGTTCTATTGGTAAAATTTTACAGATTCGTATACGTTGACCTGCTGTCGTCTGTGCTTATATACAGATTGTAACAAAAATAGCAAAGAAAAAAACATGTAGCAGAAGCTGTTTAATCGTTGACCTATTTGATAAAACAAGGCCCGTACATGACATATTGTTGTTAGGATTCCATGATTCATTTCTCAGTAACGATCGGGATGTAAGTTAGCCAATCAGGTCTTAATGGAAGGTTTATGAACTTATTTAATAATGTATGTAAACCTGGCGTTATGTGAACCTTGCACTTATTTTCATCATTTTTACTGTCCCACTGCTATTAACAGCCTCCTCTCACACAAGAAAGGATTGAGCGGTAATCACCACGCTTGCAATCAAAGCGTTGATCATTTTCAATATTTCCGCATCTCATATTTCCGCAGTTGACCTTTTCGTACCAGTTTTTCTTTGAAAAATCCAGCGAGATAGGTTTGTTTAAAACCGAAAGAGTAATTTACTTAACTATACTTATAATAAATCTGTCAACAATCAATGCGGGTAACCAATCCTTAGAGCCAGACGTCTGGTGAATGCGTCATGAAACACCAGTGAACCGAAACATTTGGGTCGCGAATGACTCATGGCAATTGAAGTTACTTTTGGAATCTGAAAATTTATAATTATTTCTACAAGATTTGTTTACTAGAAGACAAGATCCGCTGGCCGCATTGCCACGCTGAATGGCAATGCAAATTCTTTGACCGAAGTATAGGCCAGCCCTTGGGTCACGAGTGGACTCCACTAAGCGTTTAGTTATTACTCTAAAAAGACCATGGGCACTTGGGCCGACATTATTATGTTTCCTATTTAAAGGAAAGGGCTTATTTTCACCCGGGTGCGGGAAATCGTTCCCTCGTTTGGAACTGCGGGATAGATAGTAAGCATATAACAACAAAAATATTATAAACTTAATTAGTATTATCAAAAATGCAGAATTTTGGTAATGTTGTTATATATGTTATTTTTAAACAAAAATTTAATTAAATGAAAAGTGATAAGGTCAACTTATGCAATGTTTTATATAGGTACTTACTAAACAAAATATATTTTTTGATATTTGATACATTTATCGTCTTGATACTTGGCTAATTGGCTATCTATCTACCTAGCAAATTAAGTTAAAATCAAATTACTCATTAGCTTTAGTATTAATCTAGATTATATGCTTATGATGTTATTGGAAAATATCATTCACAAAAAAGAACCAATACTCCATCTATGATTTTAAACGATAATTACCAAGCCTGCCACTATTGTCAAATTTTACATGTATGAAACGTCATCAAATATCTTACCGACCTGTACTTACGCTTACGGAATTTCTGGTTTCACATTATCGGTCACGTGATACCTGTCGCGAGTTTATATATTTTTCCCCATACAAAAAGTGCTCAACGCCGCTAAAGAAGTTTTCACTTCAAAAATACTTGGCTAGTTTCTCACAACAGCTCTCTTTGTGGCCGTCACAGTCGGGTAAAAACAATGTATTATGCTTACAACTGTTCACACATACCATTGACTGGTACATATTTCCATTATTCTGGTGACTCATTGACTGGGCTATTTTCTTATATTATCATATTGTATTGAAAACAGACGCTTCAATATTTACATTGTAACTTTACACATCTTTTGTGAAACGCTTCAAAGCCAGCTATTTACGCGTTTTGTTGCGGCGATTCAATTTATTTTCGCTTGTAAAATTTAATAATTCTTCAATTAGGTTATTGTACAGACGACAACACATCAAGTTACCACAATCTGTCAATTTTATGCAATAGATTTTCAACCTTATCACAATAGTTGAAGGTTAATGTTTGATTGGTAAAATTTGACAGACCTGCTGTCGTCTATACTTATCTATACATTGTTTATAATTAACTCAATCTTGTCTTGGACTTTTGTCCTAAAAAGGCAAGCAAATAATAATGCCTATGTATTACAAAAGTCTTTGTCAACCTTAACATTAACAATAAACTTATTATTCATAAGTATTTTTAAACACTTGACGTAATACATATAATAACGTAAGTAATTGATGCACGGAATTGATGTAACAAATCTTCTTATCAAACTCTTAAATTCAGCATGGTTTATTTCAAGTACTTGCAAAAAAAACCTTTTATACCAGTAGAGTGATTAATACCACATAGACTTATACACATCATCCTCAATTACGTAACTGAAATTAACAGCAATGTGCGCAGACGCACAACGACGGGATCTCCAGTATTGATTCACCCAACTTAGGGTCTCCCCACATTTGTTGACGCGGAATTGGATAACATCGGTCAGAAAAGCTTTTATGTCTACGTAATAAGTGTGTTACTAATACCATTCTCATCGGCTCGGCTAGAACGACGCGTCGCGAAGTCGGCCGACGGTGAAACGAGCCCTTTAAGTTTTAGAGATAAGTCGAGCTGTGTGGTACGCACTCGGCTTAGCCGCTGGTATGTATGAGACAATAGAAAATTGATTGTGTCTCGCGTATATTTGCGGCATACGATGGGTTGAGCCGATTCCGCGTCGATAAATGTGGGGAGACCCTTACCGAGTGTGTGAATGCGAGCGTTGTCGTACGTCACAGCGAGTGCAAAAAACTTTCCCCTACGTCTCTGCTCTGTCACATTCGCATGGTTTGTTACGAGTTACGCAGGGAACAGTTATTGAACTTCCTCTTAGTCATAGATTCTGCGGGTATAAACGGTCAATTAAGATTGATGTAAACTGTGAACATTAAGGCCTGAGTAATGATCATTTAGACACATTCGACCCCAATAGGTGAGATAGTAATAAAAGCAGGCCTATATTCAATAAAAAAAGTAGTGGTGGCCTAGTAGTAGGAATAAAATTAAAACACCTACTCTGAAGTACCTAAGAGGAGATTCGAGTAGATTCCAAGAGTTCTAAAGTAACTTTTCTTCCAATGACCGACGGTAAAGAAAAACGTTGAAGACACCTAAGTCTGAAATCGCCAACACGTCTTGAGCAAGCGTGATGATTGACGCTCGATCCTTCTCTGTGTGAGAAGGCCTGTGCCCATCATTGGGATAAAAAGGAGACTAATAATGATGACAGCTTGACGTAACATCATATCAAAATCTCGTTTACATCATGAGATAGAAACGAGTTCGTTAATTGATAAAGATGAAAAAGTATAGAATTGAAATACCTATGAATTCAAAGCCAAATATTTCAAAAAAGTTCAACAGGGTTCAAATCCTTCGAAATACTTTATTTGCCATATCCTGAGTGAAAACAATAATAAAAAAATAAACTGGTTCAAGAATTACCATTTCCAGACGGCTTCTAACGTTTTGGGGTCAATACTCGTGCTGCGTGTTAGATTAAACGCGATATGCTCAGCACAATGAACAGTTCACACGCATACTTATAACTGGAAGGAATCCTGGTCAAGTGTTGCTAAGCTTTTGCACCCTTTGTCTTGACAGATAGACAACGAAGCAGTTTTCCGTGAAACCTCAAACTGAGCTCCGCAGTTACTCCACTCTGGATAGTGACCGGCAGTGATCCTGATGTGAAAATCGTTGGCCTCTTTAAAATATGATTATTTTCAAAACCACGTTGATAGTAATTGGTAGTAACTGATGGCATGGCAGCTGGTAGGAACTCTCTATGTGTTTTTCGACAGGTAATAAGAGACAGTTGTTCTGATGCCCAAAAATAATAAATATGCCCTGATTAATTTGAATTCTGAATTTAAATCTAAAATTGATGGTACGAGATTTAACTAATTTTATGCCCATCTGATCATTTGCTAGGTCTTAACAAACGGGTAGGTATGTACAGACAACAGCACATCAAGTTACCACAATCTGTCAAATTTCTGCAATGGATTTTCAACCTTATCACAGCAGTGGCCTACCCACTGCTGTGATAAGGTTGAAAATCCATTTGTTTTAATGTTTGATTGGTAAAATTTGACAGATTCGTATACGTTGACCTGCTGTCGTCTGTACATCAAGTACGATGGTTATAAGATAGACCATATAAGATCATTGTGTGGTTGGTGTTGTTACATAAGTCGAATAGTCAAAAAAACTACGACAAAACGTCTGCTAGTCTTTTAAACAAACTGCAGAAAAATACCCACGTATTATTATTATGTAAATGTTCCGACAAAAATGTACCTACACAGAGCTCAAACTAGCTCAAACCAGCTAGATCCAGATTTGGGCGGCTAGTACTCGATCACCAAAAACAAACGACTTCAGATAAGTATATAGGTAGTATTAGACTAACCTCTGCACGAAAACTACACTATATCCTATAGGTATACCAACCTATATCCGAGTATATTTGGCACCTCAAATCTTTGGCAGTATACAAATCCGCATTGAAATGGGACTTTTCCGACTTGGGATGTCTCTCCGGTCGTGTCGGATTGCCGTCCCATCGGGCTGCGAAACTTAAGGATTGGTAATATACGTGTCTGCGCCGACCATTGGCCTGGACTTCATAAAAAAATTGGTAATAACTTCCACTCACAGTTTACCCGCATCCAGAAGACGGCCAGCACTCTGATGAAAAGTAGCCACTTTATCCGGCTCCACTTATTCAGATAGTCCAAGCATCCCTATAAGCTTGCTTATTATATGAGTATGGATGAAGATTGACAACTGCCTCGTTGGTCTAGTTGTCGCATAGCGACTGCTGTGCACGAGGCCTCGGGTTCGATTCCCAAGACGGGCCGAAATCGCTTTGTGAGTTTTAGAAACTTTCACAAAGCAGCCCGGAGTTGGAAGTTAGTGATTGATTCACTCGTGCATCGGAGAGCACGTTAATGTCGGTCCTGCGCCTGATCTCTCTCCGGTCATGTCGGATTGCCGTCCCATCGGGTTATGAGAGTGAGGGAATAGGGAGTGCACCTGTGTCTGCGCAAATGCTTGTGCACTATAACATGTCCTGCGCAGCTGGCTGATCTTCTTATATGAGAACAGCCGCCGTGGCCGACAATCGGCTAGTACGCCGCCATCATGAATGAAGGTGAAGATAAATAAAACTCTCCATGTTGGTGCGTAAAGTTGTGCTCCCAGGACATTTAACTGTGTGAAAACTTAATTTCAATCCTGCAATAGGTACGACGTCAGTTTGATTATGAAATCTCGATTCAGTCCGATGATTTTTATTTCCTGTACAGTTTGATAAGCTGCTAAACATAACTGCAATGCTTAGCAGCGTATGTATTATTTGACCTAACTGCGGAATTCTATAACCTATCTGTCGATTTACCAGAGATAGTAATTGGACATAACTTGTATGGAGCTAAGGTCAAAATTAAATCTCCTATAAGCAGATCAACGGTCTACATAAGTCGTTCGAAACGGCAAACAGGACCCTGGGAATGGTTATATGTTCCATTTTATCCGTATGCCGTATGTCGCAAGTTTAGCGGTAATCGTTGGAATCATTTGTTGGTAATCAAGAAGACGAGAACGTTTGACAAATTAATTAACTTTTAATTAATCTTTCAATTATCGAACTATCTAATTGGTAGTTAATAAAATGATGACGGTTAAAGGTAGCAACAAGGATAGCAATAGATAAGACTTGTCAAAAGATCAATATTGTGTTGTAAGAAATTTATACATGATTTTATATACTACATTAGATAAAACAAGAATTGTAAATGAAAAAAAAAAGTTATTAAAATATTTTTATTAAAAACATAAATATCACATAAATGTTTTTACAGGAATCACTTTTAAAATAACAAACATCGATATTGTAAAATAATTTTGGCATCAAAATGCAGAGAAACGTCTCAAACTTGAATTTTTTTTACTATAAAAATGGAGAATTCTGTAAAAGGGGACGATCCCTAGCAAGTTTAACGTCAATCAAACAACATAAAATTAATACAAAATATTGACTTTTAATATAAAAATGACAATTCGAGAATTGGCATCCCAAATACAATACTTTTCATGCAAACATTATAGTCTGCAATCTATAACAAAGGATACTTAAAATCCATAACTTCTAAGTAAAAAATTACAAACTTTTTCCATAACTTATCCTGATTAAATCTTATAACAAATCAGCCATTTGTATTGTTTTACTAACTTTAACTAATTATAGTCAAAGTCACACGTTTTTAGTGCAAATTTCGAAACATTTGTGTGTAATAAGTACCAATCGATTGAGCGATTTCCGGCAGAAATGTTCAATGACCTTACGATTTAATCAATACAATATACTGCTACATATAAAATAGGCTCTGGTTCACAAGATGCTAAACTAACAGATCTATTCCTGGCCTTAATTACAATAAACACATTTCAGTTGAGATCCCAAGTATTCACGACACTAGACTTTAAACAATTGAAGTTGCCTTTTCATGCCATAGACCTCTTTTCATGTTTTGCTATAAACAATCACACTATTAATAAATTCCTAAGTAACATCAGAAAATGCAATTAGGTAAACAAGTTCTTCAAGTACAATACAGAGACATTAGAGCTGTCTGCAAAATCAAAACAATAAGTGTTTTAGACACTATGACAAATGGTTTTACTTAAAAAGCTACACAAACAGCTACGATAGCAGCTACTATAGTAAACATAGGCACATTACGAGTGGCTGAATTTCTACGCAACGACTTTTCGGCGTATGTCTGTAAAAGTCCACATGGCACATTCTTTCTCATGTTGGACGTCGGGCTGTTACGAATCACAAAGCACTGCATGCCTGGTGTCACCTCCACAGGCCGACCCTTCACATCCAAGGCGTTCACTAGAGTCGTGTTAGTCGTGGTTGTCGTAACAACAGAAGATGTAATTAGGGTACCGTTTGGATATATGTTTGGCGACATACTCATGGGATTTACAGGAACAGGCGTAGGCATGGGTGGAGCCACAGGAACTGTCGCGTTAACGGGTACTAATGTTCCATTAGGAAGCATTTGATACAGAGGGTTACCAGGCACCGGTACGGGTGCCGATTGTTGGTTAGGCGCCATGTTAGTCATATTCATAACTGTAGTATTCGTCACGGTGACTACTGACACAGTAGAGTTGGTACCTGTATTGCGTAGTTGCCCTTGGTCTTGCAAGATAAAGCTGCTTATAATCCGACAGTCTATTTTCGTCTCCTCATAATCACCGTTGTCTCTTTTCACTGCAAACTTACACACTTCGCCGGGCTGTGGCTTGTAATTGTAATGCGACTGTGAATTGTGGCTGTTTGCATAGGCGGCGCCGGCGAGAGTGCCAAGGTTAAGTAGCGCCAGACCAGCCAACAACGTGCCGTATTTGCTGCCCGAGTTTTTGTATTGGTAAATATAAGTTGGAGGAGTGCCGTGGTACACCGGGTAAGATACCGGTGGACTTCCACGCACTGGAGTGTAGGTGATGCGCTGCGGCGGACTGTAGTGATAGTTGTAAACATTCGTCGTATGATGCACAACGGGTTTTTGTTGTGGGTAACGATTATTGTTGCCAGATAAACCACTACCAGATGGGTAACCATGACTATTGCTGCCTGAAGATGGATATGTGTGACTGTTGCTGCCTGAAGACGGATATGTGTGACTACCGCCCGAAGACGGATAAGCGTGGTTACCACCTGAAGACGGATAAGCGTGGTTACCACCTGAAGACGGATAACCGTGGCTACCAGTACCGCTGCCAGATAAACCGCCACTCGCAGGATAACCGTGACTGCCCCCTGATGATGACGGATATGCGTGGCTGCCTCCTGATGATGGGTATCCGTGACTGCCCCCTGACGAAGGGTATCCGTGGCCCCCACCAGACAGGCCACCAGAACGATGACCTCCTCCGGATAAGCCGCCTGATTTAGGATAACTATGCCCACCACTAAAACCTTTCCGTCCAGCGATCGGTTCTAATAGCACTGCTAATAAAATAGCGAACCACAACACACTTTTGGAATTAAACATTTTGAAGTGTCAATTCACATACACGTCCGACATCGACACTCTTGCGCAGTCAACTGAAGTGAGCAGCGGGCGCGCGCTGTGTTTCGCCTCGCTGACGCTGACGCCACGGTAGATTCTTGTCTTATTTGCATTCAGTGTTACCACAGCTTTAAACAAAACTCCCCCAAAATGTTTCAAGATAATTATATTTCCGTTTTGCTGGTTTATTAATAATAATTTTACAACAAATCCGTGCTGTGGAAATATAATCAAAACAGAACCCAACGAGTAATTCTGACACTGTCAACGACGACACTTGTTTTTTTTTTTTAAAGAAAAAAAGGTAGAATAGCGTAAAAAGTCTCATTAACTTTTATCTTTTATGTGTTTGTGTATTAATTTTCAATTATTTGTAACAACAATTTATAAATCATAGTTGTATTGAAAAAATAAAAAGAGGTTTAAATTTATAAAATAAATTACTAAAATAATAAAACCTTTAAAAATATTATAATATACTTCACTATCATTAACAGAGATCATTCGTAAGGCAACCAATTTTTTTAATAATAGTACAGCATATTTTTGTCATGATTATTCTAGAATTACAAATCACAAAAAAGCCCCTGGGTAGGTATAACATAAAAATAAATCTCCATTGCTCGTGGGTAAAATCAATTTTATTTTAGGTCAACACTGAAAGAGAACGCTTTGGCAACCAAACCAGGTAAACATAAGGCAGGTGGCCAACGGACAAAACTCAGCAAGGGAAAGCCCTACAGGCCTTGTGACGTCATAGCTATTCGTCATTCATGCACGTCATTGGCAGTCACTTGTGCATGAAGAGAGCGGAGATATCGCTGTCCTACACTCCCTTTATAGTGACGTAAAATGTTCGTCATAATTTGTTTACAAGGGAATGAAGTTTGTATAGTTCTGTGTTTACAAACAACAGGTGGAACTTAGGCTGACATCTAGCGGCTTAAGCACGAAGTACTAATGTTTAGGTTGCTCTAGAATCTAGAATGTTCTAGTAGCTGATGCCTTTGACCGCTAAAACATATACCTATGCGTGGCATGTTTGCCGATACTTACGTTATGAATAATTGCCGTCAAGCGTAGATTGTTGAGAAATTGAATGTATGTATGTACATACATAACTTAACTGTTGTATTTATTGCAGTGAGAATGAGTAGAGGGCGCCACTTATAGTAACTAAGAGGATGCTAAGAAATAGGTAAGTAAGTACTTATCACGTTGTTAATCAAGAAAACGACTTTTATGTCAATAGGTATGAAATATTTTTGTATGTACTGTAAAATAAAAACCAGAGGACGGATTTAGACGAGTCTTGGCAAACTAATAAACGGTACAGTTGGCACAAAATCTGTATTTTCAGACGAAATATTATCACATAGGTAAATACCTAATATAATCTGTATATATAAAAATGAAAAGCTGTTCGTTAGTCTCACTAAAACTCAAGAATGGCTGGACCGATCGGGCTTATTTTGATTTTAAAATGTTTGTACAGATCGAGGGAAGGTTAAAACGATGAGAAAAAGATTATAAAAAAAAAATTACAGGTAAGTGATAGGTACGAAGTTTACCTGGTCAGCTAGTACCTAATAAAGTTCTTGCAAATAATTTTGAAAATTGAAGTAATAGTTTCCCATTATATTGTTAATGAACTCATTACCTAATTTTTGATTACTTCTGAATCTGTTCTGTAACATATAAAATTGAGTAAAGTTACAATGTCAACAATCACATTGATTACAATTCAATGTCGGTTTGGGCTTAGTCAAAGAGATGCTAGTATATGTTTAATGTCTTTGGGCTTAGTGAATTTAGTCCCTTGCTGTTGTTTTTAAGTCAAGCCAAACATTAAATTGATTGGTTTAAAATTAACCTTCGAAATTTTTTTTTTTTTTTTTTTTTTTTTTTTTTAAACATCATTAAAGATTTATTTAATTAAAGAGTTAACTTAAATATTTATATACCTTACTATCTAATCTAATACTCTAATACATATGAAATAAATATTAAAATACGGCATCAAAAAACTCCTCTTCATCGCTGCCCACTGGAAGCGTACCCAAGAGGCTGGCAGCAACTTTAGAAAACGAACAGTACCCTCGTAGGCAACTATACCTTTGAGCCGTTTGGGGTTGAAACTCTCGGGCCGTGGGGTCCAAGTGCTCACCTCGTTTTTAAGGAATTAGCTAAGCGGCTTGCTGACACTTCAAGCGACCCAAGGGCTGGTTTCTACTTTGGACAAAAAATAAGCATTGCCATTCAACGTGGCAATGCTGCCTTCGAAATTAATAAAAACACAGATAAATTTTTTATTTATATTTCCGTTAAAGCAACACTTTTAACAATCATACAAAGAAAGTATTCCTCGCTTCAGCACATTTATATAAATATTTTAAACTTTAATAACATAAGCATTCATTCAACATCAACTTTAAAATATGATAAACATTTAATAATCTTAATAACATTAAAAAAACTACTCCTCGACATCTTGACGATCTATTATTAGCAGAAATCACTACAAGCTTTAGTTTAGATTTTACGACTTTTCTACTACGTTATAGGAATGTTTATTTTGACGTCTCATGTGACACTATACGCCGGGATGCCCCGGCAGGGTTCCTGTCAGCTGTGGTCAGCACTGGCGCTGCGCACACGTCGTATTAGCTCCTCTACCCTCCTGTAAGGACTTTGGCATCTCTCCTCTACAGTTTCTATGAGATATGGCCCAGCCTCGCTGTCCCTTCCCTCAGGGGTGTGACAGCCACTGGAGCCCTCCCCGGCTCTGTTTATAAACGGTTCCACATCAGGAACAACGGGTGTTGCCACCGCCACCGCTCTACTCTCCTCCGTGGTGCTGACTTCGGCTTCCTTCTGCCGCAGCCACACTGGGGAGTTCACGTACACCTTTGGTCTCTCTCGCAAAGCATTGCATCTTTCTAACGCGTGACTTCTGACGGGTATTGGAGGCCTATACACTGCCTGTATGGTCACTCCTCTGCCTATGATGGAGCAGAGCAAGCCCTTCAACGCCGCTCTAAAGTCTTTCAGATGGTAAGCGTATAAAAAGGGGTTAATAGCAGAATTTAAGTGGGAGACAATGATGCATATGTAAGTCAGAGGGTTTGGAATGTCTAGGTCGGGCATGAAGGCCTTGATGGCGTTGACAGTGTAGAGGGGAATCCAGCAAATGATGAAGAAGAATACTATGATGGCGAGGTTCTGCGTGGCTTTGACTTCTCGCTTCTGAGCAGCTCCTAACACCCGGAGCATGGTTCCGCCGCCAGGAACGCGCCCCCGGCAACCATCGACTGTCATCACTTCGCTGAGCTGGAATTAAAAGAAAACTATTTAGATTTCCAAGAATACGCATGAAATCTAAAGTAACTCGGCAATATGCCAATATCCGTGCACCGAAGGTCATAATAGATTTCGCATAATACAAAAAAACTTACACGTGGAACGAATAAAGGTCATTACATTACCAACAGATGGTTTATGTTTCTAAATTAGCTCTAACAAACATAGGCGCCAGCTATGTTTGCAGTCTGAAATAAATTCTCTACGAAGAGTTTTTTAAAGTGTCATTACATTGTAGCATTGTACTATTTACGCATTTTTTATCTCAATTATGTTTTGTAACTTAATCCTATACACTTACTTACACGTTACTTTTTTTTTCAAATAACTCAAAACTTTATTGTAGTTATAATATTATACTCCTATACATTTTAATATTAATTACATTTCATTTATATAAAGCTTTAGAAACTACTTCAAACGTACAAATAACACCTATTTATATTTTATATTATAAAAGCAAAAGTTTGTGCTATCATATGTGTCTACTTGTCTAGACGTAAACAGCTCAAAAGTTATATGTTTAATAACTTTTAAGTGCACAGTGATATTATTAAGAACAGTTATTATTGCATTTGAAACAAATGCACCAAAGGACAATGGGCAAGTTGTATGAGATTTGGTACCACCTCCAACAGTAATGTGTGATACATCATTAGAAACGTATTTACGTGAAGAATCATAAAAACGATGGGGCTTGTCTCAATTAGTTGTCCGATCCGTGTAATCATTGAAATTGATTCGACAAAAAAGTAAGCATGTCATCTAAATACACAAATGCATTATAAGGAATATGTCACGAAAATAATCACTTTAAAGTCAGTTAATAGACATCTTTTAATCATTAATATACACTTTATCATAATCTTAAGGTTTTCAATAGACCATGGAGTCAAACTGCAGTCACACCATCTTCAACCTATTTGACAATAGTTCAAACGTAC
Source organism: Heliothis virescens (assembly GCA_002382865.2). Lineage (NCBI taxonomy): Eukaryota > Metazoa > Arthropoda > Insecta > Lepidoptera > Noctuidae > Heliothis > Heliothis virescens. The sequence goes on from NWSH02000560.1 coordinate 3,988,149, forward strand.
ACATCATTATATGTTTCTGTTTTTTTTTTGGAAGGAAATCATCAATACCCACCTCTCCTATATTAAGAGGATCACGACAGAGTGTTCAACTCTAAACATCTATATAATTGGTTTTAAATACCTACTGAAAGGCTTTCATCAAATACATGTGCATAGTTGTGCATGAGCTGCAAAGGTTTCCATAGTCTCATAGGTAGGCAAACGGTCTAAAATGGACCCAATTCCTGTTTTTTTACTCTTATCGGATTTTATTCGATATAGTTTGAATTTAAGAACTACATCTACGTTGATGACTTAGCGATCATTGCACGTTATATTAGTCGACGTCATGCAAATTGGACAAGGATTAGAGACTAGTCGCCATAGTAAACATTTTTTGCCTTGCCAAGACCTACGCAATGGTACTACAATCAACACTGTTGGACGGGGGTACCAAAACGCCCATTGTCCTTTAACTATTTTATCATTTACTTTATTATCTTTCCCCTGTATTATCCCGTTGACAACTTTTTAATCAATGCTGGCTTTGACTTTTACGCCAGTATCTTTAGTATCAAAGGAAAAGATTCCTTGCCAGTTCCACAGGTACCAGATAATGTTTTGAATAGCTAACTGACAGATAGTGCCATGAAAATGCTTTTAATTTTTATTACTTTTCTATGGCATGATCTCCATCATCATCCGAGCGTTATCCCGGTTGCTAAACTTTCGGGCCCGGGGTCCGCTTTCCTACACCTTCTCCTCCACTTCGCACGATCTTCGGCAATTTCTATGGCATGATCTGTCAGGTAGATATCTACAACTCTATCTGGAACCTGTGAAACTGGCCTTCCAAGATTGATAAGAACCTTCTTCTCTTTTGAAATCGACCAAAACCTTTTTCTTTAAAGTTTAAAGCCCGAAATATTTATAAAATATACAATTACCTGTTTAACAACAACCCGGTAGATATGTGCGTAGAAGCCAGTGAGCAGGACACTGGGGGTCACAATGGTCGCGAAGTAGAGGAACAGGAGGTAGTTGTAGTCCATTACTTCGACGAAGTAGCAGCCGGGCATGTTGTTGCCGGCGTGCCAGCCGAAGAGTGGGAGCAGACCCACGCAGGCCCCTGATACCCAGCACACGGAGATTATACCTGGAAATGAAAATGGGGATGTTGAGACTACTATTTCTTTATGAGCTTCAGTCGAAGTTCTAGAATCAAAAAAATATCTAGGCTACCTAGAGAAGTACCAGAGTAAAGCTCACGATAGACATTGAATCCGATTAATTGAGAACTGTTAACTGGTCTATATTTAGGTAAACACGTATGGACAGACCAATTTAAGAGGTAAATACGAGACCAACACAAATAATGATGAAGATGATGATATTTTGTGTCGTAAAATCAATCCTAAATAAAGTTTCCTAAAATGTGGTACGTTAGGTTTTCTGAAAGAACAAATAGAAAGGACCTGTTCTCAACAAAACCAAAAACGTACTCTTTTCTGTTTACACCGATAAGCTGTGACTAGCACCTTTCTTTGTTTACTCAGCATCTTTTGGTAACAGACCGAGTTAATGAAGTGAAAGGGCTTCTTAGGATAGCAGTAAATCTTTTCAATAGATCGAAATTGTCCATTTCGGGATATTTTTTAGAATCAGCCGATGAGAAAGTTTCGTAAAAACGCCTGCCAGATAAATGTGAGTGATCGTTCGTCGATAATGGTATTGCTCAGCGCTTTATTTGATGTAAGTCCTGCTACTTTTCATCGCAGTATATTAGTTAGTTTAGGAATAATTTAGTATTTCTGTAGAGTTAGAAATATATTAATTCGTATCCAACATATAAAACCGTGGTGTAAAATGATATACATTGCACACTGCGTATTTCGACAAGTTTCAAATCATATTCAGGTAAAAACAATCAACTGTTTTGAAATCAGTACACTCCTTTAAATCAAATTTTAGTGAATCCCTTTTCTAAGTAAAAGGTGCTAAGTTAGAAAAATGGAGTGCCTGTCGTAAAATTCTGAGCTATCCGTTTGCGTTGTACATTATGGACTAACACAAAATCATTAGGCGCTTGTGAATTCAAAACTTACTTTTATTTCTTTCCAAAATCCCTTACAATACTTGTAGCAGCTAGAAGCATTATTTTCCTGTTTTTTTACTGCAGAATACTCAAACTCAAAAGCCTCACAGAAAGTCCTTTTTAACCCACCTTACAAAAAGGAGGAGGTTCTCAATTCGACTGTTTGTTTCTCAAGAGTCCCCCTTTTACCCAGAGAATAAGAGTGGCGTAGAAATGTACCTACTTTTAAATACTTAGTGACGCAATAATAATTATTAAGGTATCTCCCTACGTCATTTGACGCATGCTATCCTATTATATTCTAGGGGGCACCACTTCTACTGATAAGAACTCAATTGCATCAAGTTACACTTGAATTAGAAGATTAGGCTAATGATAACGCCTTAGTGGTGAAAAACATTGATTTTTCATTTAAGTCTGCATATTTAACGTTAATGTAGAAGGGGAAATGGGTGACGGTTTAAATAAAGGGAGGGTATGAGTGGCAAAAAATAATGCACCAATTAAAAATAGGTGCTTTCTTTCAATTACTAAATCAAAAATAGTAATTAATCATAGGCCAACACAATAATAATCAACGAAATGCCTTTACAAGTTACTCATCCGAAGAAATCCCAGGTCCTTTTTTAACCAATTCTGAAAAGAAAATGCCTAATTGGCTGAAAAATCTTTGACAACCCTGCATACACGTGACAGACTAACCAAAACAATTATCTAGTGAAGGACAGTGCGGTCATCGTTCATTCACATCCAATTAAACTATTTAATCAAAGACGAATCGAGACTAATGTCGAAAAAACGTCAATAGCGAGTCGGACTCGCGGATGAAGCCAAGATTAAGTTTGTTGCATTTTTTGGACCCCTAGATTTTTTTTTATTTTTCCGAGTTCCCCTCTGACAGAAATACATCTTCGATGAAAATTTCAACTGTGCAACTATCACGGTTTATGAGATAGTGCCAGACAGACGGACACCTTTTTACCCATTGTGTACAGACCCCTGAAAACCAGCTTTTGTTTCAAGGTGATCTAAAACTATCGCAGTATGAATTTGCACTTTACCATTGCATCGAAATCGTTCAAGGGTAGCTAAAGGTTATACTTTTTATATTTGATTCTTTTGTCTAATGAATTATTCATCCTTTTTCATTCAGTTTTTTCTTCATGAAGAGATTTAAAAGGGCATGGATATTAGGAACTATGCCACTTCTAAGTTCCATGCCTTTGAATATAAAAATACGAGAAGATCTATGCTGATGATATTCTAGCTCTTCAGTTGTACCCCAAGGGAGCTACCTCCGGCACCTGGATGAAAAGTAACCTCTCTTCTTTCTCAGGCTATCTGTGTAGGTACCACATTGAAATCGTTTCTTTAGTTTGACTTGGCGTGGAAGCGCAACAAACAGACGAGTTGTTTTCTCTTCTTTAATACTTGTTAATTAAAGGTGATCTATCTATAGGTACTTATAATAAATCTGTAGAGAGGTCAATTCTGTTAATGAAATATATTTCCAAAATAATCGATACTGATGCCAAAAATGCAATCAGTAGAATTTTTGTCTGTCTGTCTATATAACCGATATAGAAACAAAAACTACTCGACGGATTTTAACGAAACTTGGTACAATTATTATTCATACTCCTGAGCAGGTTATAGCATACTTTTCATCACTCAAAGAAGCAGAGCAGTGAAGGGAAAGATCTTTGATTATGATGACCCGTTGTCGCTGGCATAAGCTGGTATTAAATATAACTCAGTGTTTAACTGTGCTGAATATTGTATATGTATTTGTGTATAAGTTATCTAATGTTTATATTCTCAGCTGTACAAAAAACTTGGCCGATATGATACGTGCATATTCAAAACATTTTTTATCTGTGCCATTACCAAGTTGTTAATTAACGTTATGCGTAGGACACTCAAATTGATGTCACTCATTTAATAAGTGGCGGCTACATAATGATAATTATAATGTTAGTGTGTTTTTATTGAGATATGCCCCAATGGATCAGTGGTTATATGGTGCATACTCTTACATTGTACCTATTCTGGATTCGATGTTTTCAACGATTTTTTTTATGACATGACCAAATTGTTTGTGTGAGTGTGTCTGTAATTGTATGTGAGACTAAGTTATTGTTCAATTATAATAACAAATATCTGCAATATGTTATTAAAACAGGAAAAACTATGGTTATTAATAGCTATAGTTAATAACATGATGTTATTTCCTTATACGTATTATTTAAAATAACCAAGATTAGAATAAACCTATTAGAACATAATTAAGTAAAAAGAATACACTTATTTAAAAATATTTAATCACGTAAAGTAAAATTCTTTACAATAATATTTTGCAAAATAAATGCTGAAAATGGCACATCTTTCCAAAGACTTATTTAAATAACCTTTGACTGGTATACAACAGACAAATATGTATGTATATTATTACAATACATTTTTTCTTATTAATCGACACAGTAAGAGAAAAACTAAGTACCACGTTTCTTGCGTAACACGTTATAAACATTTAGTATATCTAGTAATTACATTTATATAAAATAACAACATTCATTTTGAACCTTACACTGCTATAAATAAGGACATCCACCAAGGCGGGCTGGCGAGCCACGACTTCAATTTCTGTCTCGGCGGTAAGATACCCGTGTCTTTCTTAGGTTCAGGCATCTTAGCATACGCGACTAAAGTCTTACAGTCAATAACATTACTGAAGAATGCGTCCTTCGTCTGAATCTCAACAGTACACTCCATATCATTAGCGTTCACAGGCGGTCCCTTAACTTTCAACGGATCAACATACGAAGAATTCGTTGTACACACTGTCACATTCACCATAGACGCGTTTGTTGTTACCGTTTTCGTAACATTAGTTATTGTACCGTTGACCGTTGATGATACCGTCGACGATGTTGTGTCGGCGACGGTGTTGTTAGGTGGTGCAAGAACGGTCACTAAAGTTCCATTGCTCAGCATCTTAGTGACGTAAACGTGCGAGTTCGTCAAAGTACCATTGCTCGACAAAGTAGGACTAACGTTCAGAGTATTATTTACGGGTGTGAGTGTGGAGTTGAGTAGAGAAACAACTGCTGGTAATGTTGCTGTAGCATTTATTGCCGCGGCGTTTACTGCCGTTGCGTTCACAACTGCCGCTGCCGCAGCTACCCCAGCTGTCGCAGGCACAGATGACACAGTGTTGTTGATCATCGTAGTAGTTGTCGTGCACACTGTTTGGTTCACCATGGTTTGTGGATTAGGAGTCTCCTTTTTACTTCCTTCAGTGAAAGTTGACACAATTTCACACGGTATTTTCAACACTTCCACGTTTCCATTCTCTCTAACTTTCAATATGCAGTTTGCTTGTTGCTGAGGTGTTTCTTGAGGTCTGTAATCCGATCTGTAAGAACTGCTGGACGGGGTATCATACCTGCGCCTATAATAGTCGTCATAGTAGTAATGGTCGTGGTAATGGCTGTGTGAACGGCCTAGGTTGTACAAAGTCAAACCCGTCAGTAAATCTCCGTAGCGACTGTCGGAATTCCTGTATTCATGCATGTATACATACTGCGGTGTGGCGTAGTACGTAGGTACGGAATAGTGAGGCACGTTATGGTGATAGTGATGTGTTGTATGATGAACTGTAGTTCCACTGTTCGTATTGTAAGTATGGGTTGGCCTGTAGCCGCTAGAACCCGATCCGGATAGTCCCGTTGAAGATGATGGGTACTTGTGAGTACCTGATGAACCTCCCGATGNCATACTTTTCATCACTCAAAGAAGCAGAGCAGTGAAGGGAAAGATCTTTGATTATGATGACCCGTTGTCGCTGGCATAAGCTGGTATTAAATATAACTCAGTGTTTAACTGTGCTGAATATTGTATATGTATTTGTGTATAAGTTATCTAATGTTTATATTCTCAGCTGTACAAAAAACTTGGCCGATATGATACGTGCATATTCAAAACATTTTTTATCTGTGCCATTACCAAGTTGTTAATTAACGTTATGCGTAGGACACTCAAATTGATGTCACTCATTTAATAAGTGGCGGCTACATAATGATAATTATAATGTTAGTGTGTTTTTATTGAGATATGCCCCAATGGATCAGTGGTTATATGGTGCATACTCTTACATTGTACCTATTCTGGATTCGATGTTTTCAACGATTTTTTTTATGACATGACCAAATTGTTTGTGTGAGTGTGTCTGTAATTGTATGTGAGACTAAGTTATTGTTCAATTATAATAACAAATATCTGCAATATGTTATTAAAACAGGAAAAACTATGGTTATTAATAGCTATAGTTAATAACATGATGTTATTTCCTTATACGTATTATTTAAAATAACCAAGATTAGAATAAACCTATTAGAACATAATTAAGTAAAAAGAATACACTTATTTAAAAATATTTAATCACGTAAAGTAAAATTCTTTACAATAATATTTTGCAAAATAAATGCTGAAAATGGCACATCTTTCCAAAGACTTATTTAAATAACCTTTGACTGGTATACAACAGACAAATATGTATGTATATTATTACAATACATTTTTTCTTATTAATCGACACAGTAAGAGAAAAACTAAGTACCACGTTTCTTGCGTAACACGTTATAAACATTTAGTATATCTAGTAATTACATTTATATAAAATAACAACATTCATTTTGAACCTTACACTGCTATAAATAAGGACATCCACCAAGGCGGGCTGGCGAGCCACGACTTCAATTTCTGTCTCGGCGGTAAGATACCCGTGTCTTTCTTAGGTTCAGGCATCTTAGCATACGCGACTAAAGTCTTACAGTCAATAACATTACTGAAGAATGCGTCCTTCGTCTGAATCTCAACAGTACACTCCATATCATTAGCGTTCACAGGCGGTCCCTTAACTTTCAACGGATCAACATACGAAGAATTCGTTGTACACACTGTCACATTCACCATAGACGCGTTTGTTGTTACCGTTTTCGTAACATTAGTTATTGTACCGTTGACCGTTGATGATACCGTCGACGATGTTGTGTCGGCGACGGTGTTGTTAGGTGGTGCAAGAACGGTCACTAAAGTTCCATTGCTCAGCATCTTAGTGACGTAAACGTGCGAGTTCGTCAAAGTACCATTGCTCGACAAAGTAGGACTAACGTTCAGAGTATTATTTACGGGTGTGAGTGTGGAGTTGAGTAGAGAAACAACTGCTGGTAATGTTGCTGTAGCATTTATTGCCGCGGCGTTTACTGCCGTTGCGTTCACAACTGCCGCTGCCGCAGCTACCCCAGCTGTCGCAGGCACAGATGACACAGTGTTGTTGATCATCGTAGTAGTTGTCGTGCACACTGTTTGGTTCACCATGGTTTGTGGATTAGGAGTCTCCTTTTTACTTCCTTCAGTGAAAGTTGACACAATTTCACACGGTATTTTCAACACTTCCACGTTTCCATTCTCTCTAACTTTCAATATGCAGTTTGCTTGTTGCTGAGGTGTTTCTTGAGGTCTGTAATCCGATCTGTAAGAACTGCTGGACGGGGTATCATACCTGCGCCTATAATAGTCGTCATAGTAGTAATGGTCGTGGTAATGGCTGTGTGAACGGCCTAGGTTGTACAAAGTCAAACCCGTCAGTAAATCTCCGTAGCGACTGTCGGAATTCCTGTATTCATGCATGTATACATACTGCGGTGTGGCGTAGTACGTAGGTACGGAATAGTGAGGCACGTTATGGTGATAGTGATGTGTTGTATGATGAACTGTAGTTCCACTGTTCGTATTGTAAGTATGGGTTGGCCTGTAGCCGCTAGAACCCGATCCGGATAGTCCCGTTGAAGATGATGGGTACTTGTGAGTACCTGATGAACCTCCCGATGTTCCATAATTCCAGTTTGAAGATGACGAAGGATATCTCGAGCTTGACCCAGATCCAGACAATCCTGTCGAAGATGAGGGGTAAGACGTACCGGAACTCCAGCTTGAACCTGACGATGACGATGGGTATTTACTTGAACCAGATCCAGACAATCCTGTCGAAGACGAGGGGTAGGACGAACCGGAACTCCAGCTTGAACCTGATGATGATGACGGGTATTTGCTTGAGCCAGATCCCGAAAGTCCAGATGATGACGACGGGTAAGATGAACCGGAACTCCAGCTTGAGCCTGATGATGACGACGGGTATTTACTTGAACCAGATCCGGAAAGTCCAGATGATGACGACGGGTAACTCCAGCTTGAACCTGATGAAGATGACGGTCTACTTGAGCCAGATCCCGAGAGCCCTGATGAAGAGGAGGGATAAGATGAACCAGAACTCCAGCTTGAACTTGATGATGAGGACGGGTATCTACTTGAGCCCGAACCCGAGAGGCCGGATGATGACGAGGGGTAAGAAGAACCGGAACTCCAGCTAGAACCTGATGATGACGACGGGTATTTGTAGGAACCTGAACTTGATCCTGACAATCCTGATGATGACGAGGGGTAGCTATGTGACGATGATGACGAACTTCCCCAAGATGACGAGCCCCATGATGAACTGGGCTTGCTATAGCTCGAGCTGCTTGAGCTACTCCAGCTGGGTTTGGAGCTATGGCTAGATGAGCCCCAACTCTTGCCCCATGAGGAGCTGCTACTTCCCCTACTACTGCTTCCTCTGCTACTGCTTCCTCTGCTGCTGCTTCTCCAACATTCTATGTAACTGACAGTCAGACACGACACTAAAAGGCACAACAGAATTATTCTGTTGGCCATTTTTCACGACGTAAACACGCGAGTACTCAGACGCGTTTGATCCCATGCCCGCTGATTGGTTTTATTTAAAACGAGTTCGTGTACCAGTGTGGGTGCATGACGTAAACAGCTGTTCAGGGAACTTTGTTGCCGTCTCCCTCACCCACGCAGACCACAGATAAGAGAAGGCTAGAGGTGAAGTAAACATCAAACTAATTCTTACATTTGGTCAGATAAGTGTAGCACAACAGGCAATTAAGCAGAATTTTGTTTCGTTTCGGACCGGTTTAATTTGATGTATTGTGCACAATACACAACAACTAATCTACGTAATGGAAATGCCAGGATAAATTCGTTGTTCCCAGGATGTTTTTATAAATGACTAGCTTCTGCCCGCGACTTCGTACGCGGATCCTGTTTTTTTTTATATAAAAACCTTCCCTCGATCTGTACAAACATTTTAAGACCAAAATAAGCCCGATCGGTCCAGCCGTTCTTGAGTTATGCGCTTACCAACACATTTAGCGATTCATTTTTATATATAAGAAAAGATAAAAATATTTACATGCAATAACAAGATGCAATGCATGGAAAAACAAGATGATAAATGAATTATTCGCTAATGCTAAGGAAACAGTATGGTATATTCTTCGAAAATAGGCGAAATGTCCGCTGACTTTTAGATAATAAATATGAATCAAGCAATCTCTAGCCAAGACCGTAGCTAATTGACGATCTTCGACTATTGCATTCTACACACACATAGCCATTTTTTACGATGAACCCAATTCTGAATGACGTTTGTAAGAAACCTAACTGCTTCCACGAATCTGGCTATTTTTGTACGTCAGCAATGATTCAGGCAGACGCTGCAAATGAACAAGGTAGACTGGTACGTACATAATAGGAGGCATCCTTATAAAAAAAAAGGTCCTTATCAAAGCTATGATTACCACATTCAGTTTGTGCTAATCTAATGTTGTCAATGTCTAGTGAATCTTCCAATTTCTAATGGCTGTAATAGACAACATTGGTATTTGGGCCTTTGGAATTTATATCTAGACTGATTATAGCCGATTTCTGGACTTATAAGTGTTTAATATTCTTTAGCTTGAAGAGAGAATGAATTAGCCGTCGACAAGGGAGCTACATAAGCTTGTCATTCATGAAAAATGTGTTTGCTTTGTACGCATGTTATGAACAATCGCACACTGAATGACATGATGACCATCTTACATTTTACTATATGATGTGCCTACTTATGCAAAATTAGAAACTTTCACTCACTATATACTTTCATCAATACAAAACAGCACAGCTGTTATATTAGAGTGAAGTTAATGAAATAATCGTGTCATAGCATCATCTTCGCCAATGAATTCTAGTCGTTTGTCCGTTGCGGTAAAGGAAACAGACTTACGGCTAGTTTCACAGGTTCTAGATAAAGTTCTAGATAGTTATCTGACAGCAGCTAGCGCCATATAGGTATATTTCTTACTTTTGACAACTTTTCTATGGCACTATCTGGCTTTAAGATTTTTTTTAGCGATTACTTTTTTAAACTTAGTTGCGACTGGCTCAAGTATTCGTTGATGCGAGTAAATCCGGGAGGAACAACTATCAAAGTGTGCAGAGCAAAAAACTAGAAACCTTCAATTGGCATCGTAAAGTGATAACACCAATCAGCGCTTTATTTTTATTTTGTTATAAATATTTGGGTTTCGTTATCGTTCCATACACGTGCATTGTACAGACGACAGCAAGTCAACCTACCGAATCTCTCAAATGTTACCAATCGAACTTTAACCTTCCACTATTGTGATAAGGTTGAAAATCTATTGAAGAAATTTTATAGACTGTGGTAAGTCGATGTGCTGTCGTCTGTACATTATGTCAAGAATGTGTTTACAAAACCGTAGAACTTCTGCCTTCTGCACTGGTTTGAGTAGATGAACTTGTAACGAATATCTGTCTATCTATGCTGTGATATGGTTTAGTTTACTAAACGCAAAATTTTAGATAAATGTCAGTTATGGTTGGTTTTCGTTCAAATTTTTTTCAGGAGATTATGGATGTATACCAGATTTAGGTACATTAAAAGATTTTGATAAAGATATCTCAACTAATTTTATAGAGACGTCACTGTTTTGTTTGTTTGTATGTATTCTGAAGGCTCTGAAACCACAGAAACGATTTGAAGAAATCTTTCACTGTTAGATAGCTACACTATCTTCGGTTGTATAGATATGGGGTATTTCATCTGAGTACCGAAAGTGGTTTCCAGGGATCGCGGGAAACAGTTAGTAGGTAATATAAGGAAGAAATTACACCCCCATTCGCTCTTTGGTGTAAATAAGGCTACTGTAGTGTTGTAAAAAATACTGAAATAATACAAAAACTTTTACCATTACTGAATCAACAAAGTCATTTGATTAAAATGACTTCCCTACGTTTTTAGGGTTCCGTACCCAAAGGGTAAAACGGGACCCAATTACTAAGACTTCGTTGTCTGTCTGTCTGTCTCCACGCTGTATCTGATTAATCGTGATAGCTAAAAAGCCGAAATTTTCACAAATGATGTATTTCCGTTGCCAATATAACAAGAAATACTTACTAAAAATTAAAAAAAATATTAAGGAGTTCTCCATACGGAACCCTTCATGGGCGAGTCCAACTCGCACTTGGCCGGTTTTCGTACTGTAGTTTCATCAGTGCTTCGGATAAAGAAGATTTAATTAAGTAAGAAGCATTTGAGATGATAACTTTTTGTTTTACGAATCAACTATATGGTAAACAAAACTGTTAAACTGTTACAATAAAAGTAAACATTCATTACACAGCGAATTATTTTATATATTCTGTTTATTTTTGTATGGTACGTACATTCCAGATATTCGTATAGTATAGACTATAGGTACTTGAACATGTTCTCATAAGATTTTATCGACAAAATTATATGCATTACTAGCTTCTGCCAGCGACTTCGTTCGCGGATCATGTGGCTTATGCCAGCGACAGTGCGTTTTCCCAACATTTCCGTTCACTGCTCTGCTCCTATTGATTGCAGCGTGATGAAAAGTATACTATAACCTGCTCAGGAGTATGAGTAATATTTGTACCAAGTTTCGTTAAAATCCGTCCAGTAGTTTTTGTTTCTATACTTAACGGTTATACAGACAGACAGACAGACGGACAGACAGACAGACAAAAATTCTACTGATTGCATTTTTGGCATCAATATCGATCCCTAATCACCCCCTGATAGTTATTTTGGAAATATATTTCATGTACAGAATTGACCTCTCTACAGATTTATTATAAGTTGTAGATAAACTTATTAAGGGCCAGGTTTAGACCAGATAAAGTTGTAGATAACTCTCTGACTTCTAATGCCATAGAAAAGTAGTCATAATTAAAAACATTACTATCACATTTATCTGTCAGATAGCTATTTAGATTTTTTTCTGATCCTTTGTAACATATAAAAATATGCACTAAAATTCATAATTTTAACTTTATTAATGTTAGGAATATTATCCTTAACGACTGAACTACTGCTACTTAGGGTAATATTAATTCTCTGCATAATTCCTTATCACTTATATTAATTCCCATTTACGCACAACCTGGTTGCATTCGTCATTATTATATTATTGTCTACGGTATGCAGGAAACACAACCTTATATTATAATTGTATGTACAGACGACAGCAAGTTAACGTAAACGAATCTGTCAAATTTATTATAATTAATATTAGTGTGGATTTCTTACATGCCACATATCAATCAATGACATGTATGACCCACTTTGTCGAAAAAGCGTTTTAAACTGTCAAAAACAGTAAAAACTACCTACCCCTTTAAAATATGTACATGTAGAATTTCGACTGTATTATATTTGTGTGTTCGAAAATCGAAAATCTTAAGGATATACCTATTATGGCCCATAAATTATCATTGATTAATAATACCTAAGTATTTACCAATGACTCATTTATTTAAAGGTTTCCTTACGTATGATAAACTATCTGGGAACGCACGATTCAGATTTATTTACATGAACAAAGTCGCAGAGGACAGCTATTATATTGTATGCTTTTGTTTGGTTTAGTTCACATCGACAACAAAGAAGACTCGCCTGTTAAGCCTTCACTATTAACCAATCAACAGTGCATTGATCCTGCACTATAACATGTAAATACACATACTATAACAACAATATCATCCCGCGTTACCTACATCAACTGCACTGCAGATTTGATGAAGATTATTATCAAATTGCACCTTCACGCAATGGGATTTAAGAACCTAAAATATAGTTATGGTATCCAATTAGAGCACCTGATTAACAGCTGTTGAGTTCTTTCTGGTTCTTTCAGAAGTAAGGGATAGGGTATATGAACTTCGAAATTTATCGTTTGATATGATAAGCACCGTCTTTATGCTACAACAAAAACACATGTATTTCCGTCAATACATCGCATTTTCGAATAAGGTTACAAGTGGTTTCTTTATATTATCTTTTTACAATATTTCTGTCACTATTCTAAAAAAGCACTTGATTGTCTTACAAAGGAACTCCGCGAGCGGAAACACCATACATAGCCAAGGAATGTTATTGATACAATCTATTACAAATATTATATTGGATTGTTTTCATTTATGGCAACCATTCAATCACGTGGATTCTGTTCCCACAACAATGAGTTGTAAATAGCTATCTAATAATCTTTTTTAACCTGTAATCACGTTTGTGAAGGCAGCCATTCTGCAACACTTTGTAGCGACACAAAGCCGTCACGACACTCGTTTAGTTACAATCATGACGTTGCCGCAGCAGCACATTTAAAATGTTATTGCAATTCTTAGCAGTTACTTTATTAAATGCACTAGTGCTGAGTGCCGAAATAACCGCGAAAGATGTGAAACCCTACGTGTTCCCTATACCTTTCGAATTGCCGAACCGAAACGATCGCGCCGACCAATGCTGGCTTAGAATAGAAGACGTCGAGTTGCTGGAAACAGTGACCGTGTATTGTACCATCGCTCATGCGTTTCTTGCGAACTACATTCATGATTATAACTCGAGGAAGATGACGGAGGATGAAGTTGACGTGAGCTTGTGGATTGAGAAGCCGAGGAGCCCTGAGCAGGACATATTGCCTCCTGACAGCTCGCGCCAGGAGATCAAGGACTGGCGGACGACGACAATTTTGGACCCCACGACGCGCATGCGGCTATACGTGTCAAAAAACGCGGACTGTAGACTAGTGATGTATAGTAGGGAAGGTATGACGAACTACAAAGTGCAATGTGAACGTATCCTTTACTATTTCAACGTGCGTATGAGTGGCGCTGTGATTTCCCAAGAACAAAACTTAAGACTTTTACTTGCAAGTATTTTCCTGGTTTATTTATTTGTGTAGTGTTGTTATCAGTATTTATATTTATAGGTAGGTTTTACTGTTTGTAGTTGATGAAGATTTTTAATTAAATGTTGTTTTCCGTATGTGTGACAATTTTCATTATCGTAAAAGAAAACTATTACAGTGTGGTACGAAAACCGTGTTATCTGGTTCGTGAAGGTCGGAATGACAATAATTAAAGAAGTATCGTTCTCCTTCATGCATAAGTGAGCCTAACGAATATCAAGTTGTCGTCAATAGATTCATTTATTTATGAATTCTGAAAAATGATCGATAGAATTGTACGAATAGAAAAATCTTAGTAGATATACTTATGCTATTTGCTCTCATAAGTCATCTATTCCTTGAAATTCGTTCAAAACATAATTTTATCCCACTAATATTACAAAAGATGAAGTTTATATGTATGGACATTTGCTCCTCTTTCACGCAAAACCTACTCGGTGGATTTTAGTGAAACTTGGCAGTAATATAGATTATACATAAGAATAACATATAGGCTACTTTTTATTCAGGTCCGGGAAGAAATTATTTCGGCACGCGGTTTGAAACCGTAGGAGGAAGTGACTTTGATCTATTGACGTAATAGATTATCAAAATAGTTAAGTAGGTACCCAAACGTTTTCCTGTTTCAAAAATATATAGTTTTCCCTTTGATGACACAGATATTGCTTGCCAATATAATTTATGCGACACGCTACGATCTAAAGATGAGAATTACTTTTAGCTAATGATGAACAATTGGCTATAAAGCTGTTGAATAAAATTACACTATTGTTTTTTAAGTACTAATAATTTTTATTTATTATTTAATAGTACGGTCTAAGAAATAATCGTAAATTTTGTATTGATGACTGTTTTGCCAGGTAACTAAGCCGTTTCACGTACCTACATGCTAAGTGCCATTTTCATGGACAAGGATAAATTCTTCTCTATACTAATTAAAACTATAGAGTTTAAAATTATCACGATTTACTGATTAATAATTACTAATTGTATCAAAACCCATTCAAACAAATGGTATTATTGTCGAGAAAAATGAGACTGAAATATTTTCCTGGTAAAATAATATTTTACACAAGCCACTCAGTAGACATATAGATGTAGGTACTCAACAAAATTCAATGCAATTTTCTCCTAAAACAAAAACCATAATGGCGGCCGCTGAACAAACAATTACGACTACAATTTTCGTCCACAATTTAGCAGAAAACAGGCATTGAATTTTGCAAAACGCACACTAATGTGTATTTAAAGCAAGCAACTGCGGATTAGCTGATTATATCTATAGTTTTGCTGGATGTTTAACTAGCTGACAGACAGACAGACGTTCGGAGAGCCAGCGAACCGTGTCCTCTCCTTGTTTGTATTAATACAGCTGCACTATTGTTTTGAAAAAAAAACCGTCAGATCACCAACATAATGGGAGTAGATGATATCATTTATTTTATTACATTCAACGGCATTTCAAGTGCTTAGAAAAATTAACCTAGGAATTACAAGCGAAGGATGACAGTATGATGCGGGTAAATGTGGTTTATTTATACTTTTTCAATGGAAATATTGACAATAATCAAAAGTTTTTATTTCATAAACACCTCTGTGAGCTCTTTTGAAAAATCAGACGGTAGGAAACTCCATGGATATTCCTTGACTCTCAAACACAGTACCTAAATATTGGGCAACTTTAATTTCAGTTCAGAAAGGGCAATGTAATGTACATTTTACTAATAGGGTAAGTCCGGGATATATGCCTACCCTTTTTTATTCTAGATATATCTCCTAACACATAAGTAATACGCACATGATTTTCATATGTGCGGTGACCTCGGTCATTAAGCTAATTGGGTTTTATCATTTTTTGTAGAGTAATTAATAAATAAACTGTATATTTGGAGTAGAAATTAAAACTGCATACCGGGATATGCGCCTCAGATGCCGTATATGTGCCCCAGGCTATATTTTTGGTAGGGGATATATGCCCTTAGGGGTAATAGATGACCTTTGCAAGAAAACTAATATTTTATTCAACACTATTACTTTGTTGTTATTTATTATCAATTTTCAAAGATCAAAAAAGCAAAGTTTTGGTGTTGGTACTTAAGACAAAACAAGTTAACACATTCAGTTAGGTAGGTACTTAATTATAAATAACATAATCCTCATCTAGGTAATCACATTACCAAAGAGTCATTCTAATTAGGTAAAACGTTAGAGAGATCCATTGGATGAAGTAACTAGCTACTTAGGTAACTAAACAGGAACAATATTAAACATTACAATTAAAACATGCTTGAGATCAATCAACTTAATTATTATAAACATTATCATATTCAAATTTGCAAAAGTTCAATCATTGGAATATAATAATAACATTTACCATTTATGTAACAATTCAGAAGAGATCAATCATCTTAGGTACAAAATTAAATCAAGATTCGATAAAGATCAATATTATTNCCTCAATATTATTTAGTCAATTTTGCAGCTATAATCTTGATTCGCCCACATTTGTTACAATAATGCTAATTTGCCTATCTTGCATTTCTGCGATAGCTGCAGCTAATGTTTCCTCGGTCGAAGTAATTACACGTGGTTGGACGCCAGTCTTACGCTTATATTCTCAATCTGAAACATAAAACAAACATTAAAATATAGCAAGGGATATATGCCCTTAGGGCCACATATCCCAAAATTTTTCGGGGCACATATCCAGACTCGCAGGGATAGATGCCCTCTACAAAAGTAAAACAAATACCATTAGTTAATCATTAAAATGCAACTGACAACAATTTACACATCCTACTACTTATTTAGAAGTTAAAATAAAACAAATTTACCTGTTACATCCAAAGTTATAGAGGAACGAAAATCACTCGCGAAGTAAAATCACGCCTGCTTATCTAGTCGCCGCCATTTCTGTCACTACGCACAACCGCACGAGCTTAGCTTTTTGGCCGACCGATGTGCGGGGGGAGTGCGTTCATATCATAAGACAATATCATACCCGTGCATTTTAGTATTCACGCAATCGTTTCGAGGCGTCTATCCCGCTTGGGCGTATATCCCGGACTTACCCTACTGCGAATGATAACAACAAATGGATACGTTCATGATGGACGTAAGAACCTGCATCCAAATATATGTCTGATAGTCGTTTTCCCGCGGTTTCACTCGCGTCCCGTGGAAATCACTGCCCGTACCCGTATAAAATATATCTATGTCTATGTCATTCGTGTATAATGTCATCTATACTAATATTATAAAGAGGAAAACTTTGTTTGTTTGTTTGTTTGTTTGTTTGTTTGTTTGTTTGTTTGGTTGTAATGAATAGGCTCAAAAACTACTGGACCGATTTTAAAAATTCTTTCACCATTCGAAAGCTACATTATCCACGAGTGACATAGGCTATATTTTATCCGGGTACGGGCAGTAATTCCCACGGGATGCGAGTGAAACCGCGGGAAAACGGCTAGTTCGTGTATAATGTAGCTTCCGAATGGTGAAAGAATTTTTAAAATCGTTTCATAACTTCCAGAGATTACCCCCAACAAACAAACTTACAAATTTACAATTTTACCTCTTTATAATATTGTACTGATAAAATTGTAGCCCAGAAAACAAATACCTATGTATATAAAAATATCTTACTTGCTACGATGCAATCATTCATTTTAAGTACCAATACATTAAATAGTATAAATGAACTAGTCATCACGGTAATTATAAACACTAAACAGAGCTATAACCACACAACAGTTACCGGTTTAATATTGCAGTCACGAGTTTCCTGATTTAATTTACCTCTTATGTATGTAAATATCATTACTTCCACGTGCTTTTAGATTTTGAATTAACATTCAAAAGATAGCTTATTTTCTTTTGTGACCAAAAACTGAAATACATCGTATCAGTCGTATTGTTTTTACTAGCTGTTTCCCTGTGGTTTCAACTGCGTCCCGGGGAACTTCCTCCAGTACCTACCCAGATAAGCTATAGCCTATGTTATTTGGGAATAGTGTAAATTTTTAACAGTGAAAGATTTTTTAAAATCGTTTCAATAGTTTCGAAGCCTTAGGGTACGAACAAACAATCAAATATTTACTCTTATTTTTTTTTTGTAATATAACAGACAGTAGTTCATCTGCAATTTCGAAACTTGTTTAAGAATTTTCATTGTTATGCAGTAATTATTGTAATCATCATTAATTAATTAAAACTAGGCTTAAACAAATGGCATTGAAGTTAAATGGAGTTACCGTGAACGATAAATTACAATTGAAAAAGAGGAAATCACCTTCGCAAGTCTATTGAGTTTACACGCTTGTTTTACATTGTGTTAAATAAGAAAGGACTTCAGACAGACTTAATTTTAACACGTACACATTATTATGTCGAAGTGAAATTATTTTATTAATTAAGTAAGTACCACAGTCCACTGATCGAAAATTTTCGACACCGAAATGGCAAGATGTTTTACTATGATGTGCAATTTTATTAAGATTTCAACATGTTACAGTCGTGTGCAGCGAAATGCAACAAATACCTTAGTCTTTTTAACATTTGCTAATTTAGATATTATTTCCCAGATTTTGATAATTAATGTCAGTTTTAGTGAGTTTAACCGCACATGGATAAACAAACAGAAGTCCTGATTTTTACAGGAACATATAAAAAAGTCCTTGGGTTATCAAATCATAACAGACTGAACACAAAATAATAAGTGTTCATCATAAAGATCGCGAAAGTTTATATAATACTTATGTGCTATTTACAGGTGCTGATGGTATTTCATGAAAGTGAAGTCACAGGCACTTGGTCTTGTGGGTTTAGTTATTGAATTCAGAACCGACCGGTTTCCGAGTATTCATGAATGAATAGGTTTTCCTCAATCTCAATACAGACCTACCGCATTCAACAGAAGGGACTGAGGTTTACAAAAATAAAAGAACAAGCTTTACGAATAAAAGTCACACACCTAATATTACATAGGTTTCCATACTACGTATACCTACCTAATATAAAGCTGAAGAGTTTGTTTGTTGAGTGCGCTCATCTCAGAACCTACTTACATCGATTTGTAAAATGCTGTCATTTTTCGAAGAAAGCTATAAAGAGGCTACTTCTTTTCCACGGCACGCGGATGAAACCGCTGCGCGCTGGTCGAAGATTGTATGAAAATATACCCTCCTTTGAAAGCTTAACCGCTAAAAATTTACATAGGTTTAGTTAGAAAACTGACCGTACAATATTAGCATATAATTAATAAATTCAGGATCCACATAAATCTGGATAAAACCAGGCTGGTATTCAGCACAAAGGCACATACGTCTAGAGTGTGACAATAGGGACAATGTGCTCGATGGAGCGATGAAGGTTCGGCTCTAATATTACCATAGTCCCGTACTGTGGACAAAATTTAACCAGCCATGAATTGTAACTGTTAAGGCCTTAGCGTCAATTCACACCGAGACGCGACGCGACGCGACGCTGCACGCAGATTTTACATAGAGCGACTCAAAACATACTTTATTCACTACGCGAAAGGATACACATTTAATTGTGAGAATTCAGATACGTCGCGCTGCACCTCGAGACGCCGCGCGGCGCCGCGCGGCGCAGCGCGGCGCAGCGCGACGCATCTTGACGCAGCGGTGACGCGCGGCGGGCAAGATCGGTGCTGCATCTCGCGATTTGCTTTGTTTTTAAGATACGTCTTGCGACGCCGCGCTGCACCGCGCTGCGCCGCGCGGCGCCGCGCGGCGTCTCGAGGTGCAGCGCGACGTATCTGAATTCTCACAATTAAATGTGTATCCTTTCGCGTAGTGAATAAAGTATATTTTGAGTCGCTCTATGTAAAATCTGCGTGCAGCGTCGCGTCGCGTCGCGTCTCGGTGTGAATTGACGCTAAGGCCTTAACAGTTACAATTCATGGCTGGTTAAATTTTGTCCACAGTACGGGACTATGGTAATATTAGAGCCGAACCTTCATCGCTCCATCGAGCACATTGTCCCTATTGTCACACTCTAGACGTATGTGCCTTTGTGCTGAATACCAGCCTGGTTTTATCCAGATTTATGTGGATCCTGAATTTATTAATTATATGCTAATATTGTACGGTCAGTTTTCTAACTAAACCTATGTAAATTTTTAGCGGTTAAGCTTTCAAAGGAGGGTATATTTTCATACAATCTTCGACCAGCGCGCAGCGGTTTCATCCGCGTGCCGTGGAAAAGAAGTAGCCTCTTTATAGCTTTCTTCGAAAAATGACAGCATTTTACAAATCGATGTAAGTAGGTTCTGAGATGAGCGCACTCAACAAACAAACTCTTCAGCTTTATATTAGGTAGGTATACGTAGTATGGAAACCTATGTAATATTAGGTGTGTGACTTTTAT
Organism: Heliothis virescens; assembly: GCA_002382865.2. Lineage (NCBI taxonomy): Eukaryota > Metazoa > Arthropoda > Insecta > Lepidoptera > Noctuidae > Heliothis > Heliothis virescens. The sequence continues at coordinate 4,008,798 of NWSH02000560.1, forward strand.
TCGTAAAGCTTGTTCTTTTATTTTTGTAAACCTCAGTCCCTTCTGTTGAATGCGGTAGGTCTGTATTGAGATTGAGGAAAACCTATTCATTCATGAATACTCGGAAACCGGTCGGTTCTGAATTCAATAACTAAACCCACAAGACCAAGTGCCTGTGACTTCACTTTCATGAAATACCATCAGCACCTGTAAATAGCACATAAGTATTATATAAACTTTCGCGATCTTTATGATGAACACTTATTATTTTGTGTTCAGTCTGTTATGATTTGATAACCCAAGGACTTTTTTATATGTTCCTGTAAAAATCAGGACTTCTGTTTGTTTATCCATGTGCGGTTAAACTCACTAAAACTGACATTAATTATCAAAATCTGGGAAATAATATCTAAATTAGCAAATGTTAAAAAGACTAAGGTATTTGTTGCATTTCGCTGCACACGACTGTAACATGTTGAAATCTTAATAAAATTGCACATCATAGTAAAACATCTTGCCATTTCGGTGTCGAAAATTTTCGATCAGTGGACTGTGGTACTTACTTAATTAATAAAATAATTTCACTTCGACATAATAATGTGTACGTGTTAAAATTAAGTCTGTCTGAAGTCCTTTCTTATTTAACACAATGTAAAACAAGCGTGTAAACTCAATAGACTTGCGAAGGTGATTTCCTCTTTTTCAATTGTAATTTATCGTTCACGGTAACTCCATTTAACTTCAATGCCATTTGTTTAAGCCTAGTTTTAATTAATTAATGATGATTACAATAATTACTGCATAACAATGAAAATTCTTAAACAAGTTTCGAAATTGCAGATGAACTACTGTCTGTTATATTACAAAAAAAAAATAAGAGTAAATATTTGATTGTTTGTTCGTACCCTAAGGCTTCGAAACTATTGAAACGATTTTAAAAAATCTTTCACTGTTAAAAATTTACACTATTCCCAAATAACATAGGCTATAGCTTATCTGGGTAGGTACTGGAGGAAGTTCCCCGGGACGCAGTTGAAACCACAGGGAAACAGCTAGTAAAAACAATACGACTGATACGATGTATTTCAGTTTTTGGTCACAAAAGAAAATAAGCTATCTTTTGAATGTTAATTCAAAATCTAAAAGCACGTGGAAGTAATGATATTTACATACATAAGAGGTAAATTAAATCAGGAAACTCGTGACTGCAATATTAAACCGGTAACTGTTGTGTGGTTATAGCTCTGTTTAGTGTTTATAATTACCGTGATGACTAGTTCATTTATACTATTTAATGTATTGGTACTTAAAATGAATGATTGCATCGTAGCAAGTAAGATATTTTTATATACATAGGTATTTGTTTTCTGGGCTACAATTTTATCAGTACAATATTATAAAGAGGTAAAATTGTAAATTTGTAAGTTTGTTTGTTGGGGGTAATCTCTGGAAGTTATGAAACGATTTTAAAAATTCTTTCACCATTCGGAAGCTACATTATACACGAACTAGCCGTTTTCCCGCGGTTTCACTCGCATCCCGTGGGAATTACTGCCCGTACCCGGATAAAATATAGCCTATGTCACTCGTGGATAATGTAGCTTTCGAATGGTGAAAGAATTTTTAAAATCGGTCCAGTAGTTTTT
>NWSH02000560.1:4012026-4033812 GCA_002382865.2 Heliothis virescens
CGCGCTACATCAAAGCCGCGTCGCGTCGCGTCGCGTCTCGGTGTGAATTGACCCTTAGATACTCAACAGCATAAACGTTCGTTTTTTTTCTTAAAACTACTACTTTCGTATTCAGAAAAAAAAAATGGTTTTGATGAACTGTTGTTGATGAACTTGGACTTCAGTCTGGTATTCTTTAGAATAATTTATTAAGTAGACCAGAATTCACAAAATGTTTTTGGCTTTTCTTCGGTGTGTGTTTCTGCTGCAAAAGTTATATTCGGTTGTAATAGCTAAGTTTTTCATTTCATAGGTGGTCAAATCTTAATTAATGACTTAATTTTACCTTACTTAGACCTTTTTGGACTCTAGGGCTTACGTATAGATAATGTGTTTAGATCTTTCATGATATAACACAACACACATATTACATTATTTTCACGAAACACTCGCCAATAAAATTGAATAATATTATTATATTAAAAGTTCTTGTTCTTTGACGTTTGCCATGCTGTCTATGGTATGAGACGCTCTTTGAGTTATGGTTTTATTTTATTTTTTTTCTTTTTTCTTCATGTTTTGACTGATATTCTCGTGTTGTGCCTGTCTTTAGTTGTAAAAATATTGTTTTTTGTTTATTTTTTTTTTATTTTTTTATTATTTTTGTCTTTCTATTATTATTTACTTTTTGTGCCTGTACGCAATGTTATTGCCGAAACGGCGTCAGAATGTGTCTAGGGTGGCCTCGGAACTTATTGTATTTCCGAGGCAAGGACACGAGGGTCAGCGCTGAAAACCAGCGCTGTTGACTCGAGCCTGCTAGCACGAGTCACAGCATTTAAGCTGAGCGCTGACCTTTTCCACACATTAAGGAGGCAACTGCAGTATTTTATTGTTTGTATTGTTCTATTATATAATAAGTATATGTTGTTGTCTTTTGCTTTGTGTGGAATAAATGGTTTTTCTTTCTTTCTTTCTTTCTTTCTTATATTGATTCATATTTTCCCAATCGCTTCTTCAACTTACACAAGTTTGATTGGTGCTTGCCTGACCTGGAATTGAACTTGCACTCTCATACTTCGGAGGCTGGTGCTTTAACCACTGGGTCACCACAACTGATTGGTAGCCTGACTGACAGAATGGTGCTTCTATATCGAGTGAAATGGAAACTAAGACCAACTATTTAATGCTGACGTGACTCATGTTGATAAAATGTTTACGATTGGTATTCCTTGATGAAGGGAAAAGGCAGGGCTTTCCCCTTTGGAATTCCTCACTAGATAATCATCCGTTTAGTTTCTAGTTGAGGTTAATAGGTGATTGAAACATAACTGATAAACTGGGACTGTGTTATCAGTCTAGGTATTACTTCTACATAGAATAGAGGCGTAACACATATACCATCGGGTTTCACCCACATCCCGTGGGAATTACTCCGCTCACCCGGGCGAAAACTAACATTTAGCCTTCTTCAATAAATGGGCTATCCAACACTGAAATATTAAATAAATCGGACCAGTAGTTCTTGTGATAAACGCGTTCAAACAAACAAGAAAACAACAACAAACTCTTCAGCGTTATATTATTAGTATAGACAAATGATAGTATCGTTATTATTCCCAATTAAAGATATTACAAATGACAGAATAAACCCGCAATTAATTAAGATTTACCACATAATTTCCAGCCGGCCTTACATCAATAGATCTTACCCACAGAGCCCAAACAAAATAATCGGTTCATATTCACTTTGAGCACGTATATCATCGATATTTGTCAGCCCTATATTTAGATAGGAAAGTCAATAACATTCATGTATTTTCTCATTCTTGTTTGGAGATAATAGTAATTGGTTCTTATTAGTATGAATCATATTATACATTATCTGCGTAGCCTTTACCCAAGTTTGTTGAGGTCGGTTTCCAGTCTTTACATGGAGCGACCTGCCTGTCTGACCTCCACAACCCAGTTACCAACAACCCGATACCCATTGATTAGACCGGTTGTCAGACTTTCTGGCTTCTGCCTACCCGTAACGACTGCAAAAGATGGTAAAATTACTGCTGGAACTCACCAGTTTATCGTGCCTTCCGAATCACGAAAAAACTCGATATGACCACGGACCGACCGCACCAAGCGTTGCTTAACTTTATGATCGATCGATCCGCGCGGCTTTGACTTAGCCACGAGCTCTTCTAGTATGAATCACATTATACGAAAAAAATATATATTTAAACTTGAGCTACAAAACAAGGAAGTTTTGTCATGTTTTAGCTTTCGTAAGACATATAGTAATGTTTCGCGAATCGACCTTTTGACTCGGTAAGATTAGGTCATGATTACACACATCGAGAGGTCTGAGTTAGACTAGCACTTAATATTATGCAGGCATTTAGGCGTTAGTTATTGAGTTATTCTATTAAATAAGTATATCTTACTAATATTGAAAATGTCCAAGTTTTTGAAGATGTATGTATGTAAGTATGTTTATTACTATTTCACGCAAAAATTGCTGGGCGGATTTTATATCAGCACTAGCTTCTGCCAGCGGTTTCACCCGCGTCCCGTGGGAACTACTCGGCGCACCCGGATAAAAAGTAGCCTATAGTCTTCCTCGATAAATGGGCTATCTAACACTGAAAGAATTTTTCAAATCGGACCAGTAGTTCTTGAGATTAGCGCGTTCAAACAAACTCTTCAGCTTTAAAATATTAGTATAGATTTATATGTAGCTTGTACCTATATCAGAACAAAATATACTTAGGTTACTTTTTATCCGGTAGCGGAAAATAGTTCCCTTCGGAAAGCGAATAATGGTTTTCATTTTGATCGCATCCCATAAATTTGTTACTTGAGAAGTTAAAGCAGTTAAAGATTTCAGATTATGAAAGGTGTTATCTGAGATTGTTGATATAAATCAGGAGACGCCCGCCAAGGAATCGGACCGGCCTAGGAATCGGCCTAGGAATCGGACGTGTTATACCCGTCCATATAAACTACAAAAAAGTACCAAAACACAACAAGTAATACCGATTCATCATAAACTACAATATTTCTGTATTTATTATTGTAATTAATTGCGTAAAAATATAAGTTACGGACTTAGGTGTTACGCAATGTGATTCAAATAAACTTCGTATCAAAAATAATCACGTTTCAAACTATGTATAAGCTTTACACTAATAACTATCTAACTTTGCATGGACTTATCAATTAGGTAACCTGACCGACCTAACCTTTACCCAAAACCGCAAAGCAGACAGATTACTTATAGAGCTCGTTAATATTTAAAAAAATATTGAACGAAAATTAAAACTTAAGAATCAATAAGAAGCACTACAATCCTATTACATTGAATTTAGAAAACCTATTAAAACAGGCATTTGAAATAATTTTCCTTCATAAACTATTTATTATAATTAACATGTTATTTTTAGTTGCAATAAGATAATTTCTTTTATTTGTGTGTTTCTACAAGACATAGATATTATGCCCTGAAAAAGGATATAAGTATACCTATGTATAAAACCTTTATAAAACGTACGCATTGCCTGTAAAGAAAATAAAAGCAACATGTGTCAAAATCAACATTGCTATTCTATTGAACAAGGTGCTAAAAATAACGAATTGAAACAAAAGACAAACACTTAATTAGAATTCATGATAATTTCACGTAGATATGTTATACAGAGCTTGTTGTTAATTAGGTGCGTATCCTATCAATAATAACGAAATAATACCACCATTTAATAATTTTTTTAACGTAGAGCACTAATCATTATTCAACAGTAACAGTGATTCCTATAACTAAACCGAAATACGTAGTATTATTGTACTTTTCGGGATAATTTATTAAACCACATTCCTGTGAAAAAGTAGGGATCAGGCACCACAGAACACCTGACTACAATCTGAGCACAAAAAGCGGATTACGTTTAAAATAACACCCAAACCAGAAACAAATATAGGCAACAACAATATATGTATCCAAAATCTTCTTGTTAGAAAAATGGTCCCTCTACAATAAAAATGTAATAAAACCCTTCTTGTTTACGGGACACTAGTAGGTTGAAACGCTGAACAAGTGACGTTGATTGAATGAATGCGGTTTTCAATTTGAAAGTATTAAATACACTCCTAGGTAGTGCTGATACAAGTTGGACGGTTTTCAGTCTAATCGCTATTTTACATGTAACGTACGTATTCTGTAATACGAAGTATTAATGTTACATAACTTGTAAAAGGACTACTTTTATCTATGTTCGGGAAGGAGTTCCCTCGGGACGCCGGTGAAACCGCGGGCAGAAGTTAGTCAATATTTTTTTAAGGAAACTAAACAAAAGATAAAGCTTGATATGTAAGTAAACCTAAATTCTGTCCTCAAAACGTAATAGCTCTGTAATCTAATCAAACAAAAAGCATTTATTCAAAGTAGGCTGAAAACAGCAGTTTTCCAACGGCAAAATTACCTTAGGCTGCCCCAAAAACGCCTGACCTTCACCACTTCCCATATGTTTTTGCTGAGAAGAAGAAGTAATCTCCTGCTAAAGTTTCCCTAAAATCAAAACTATCATAAATATAAGTCCTACTAAATAAACATGCATTCCAAAATATAGATTATTAAGCACAATTCGTGTAATTAGTTCCGTTGGCAGCGCATCAGGGGGCCTCACGAGCCCGCCTCTGCAGGAGACGACCAACAATTAATCAACGACTCGAGGACACTGCCAACCGACAATCTTATGTCAGATACCGTGTAATTTATGTCTATAAAGTATACGTTTACGCCTTTTTCCTGGAATAGAATAAAGCCCATTTTTACTGACGGCATAAATGTTCGTTATTCATAAAACAATTGTTTACTTTGATAATTGAATGGGAAAATTCATAGTATAGAGTGTTTTCAGAATACTGACGTTTATGCTGTCGGTGAATTTGGACCTGAAGTGTTCTTAATCGTAAGTATGTACGTAAATAATAATTTGTACCTAAACGTCTTGAATGCGTAAATTATATTTCATTAAACCCTTTTTCTTATGAGACGATGACTATATTTTTGCATTGACATGGAAATCTAGCGTATGAAATATGTCGTTTGCTTAATAATCTCAGAAAAGGCACAGTTTATAGCAAGCTTGCTCAGTAAGTTGATAGTTCTTAATTGCTGCAGTGAGGCTATCTAAGCGTATCTACTTCTCGTAAGACTTTTCTTCTTAGTTACCTGACATTAATTTACACAGTAATAGTTCATAAGGACATTCTCATCAGTGCGTCTGATGCTGTGAAGGAAATCAACGTAAACCTGAAAGTTTGGTCAGTTGAGACAGCTAGAAAATATCCCTTTCTTTTGTCCACGTTACAAACTGAATACCTCCTCTTTCTCATTAAATGAAGTACCTAAGGTGGCTTCATGCCTATGATTCTTATGGATTAAAACATTATTTCTGTAAAATATTGCAAAATTTAAAATATCATACCTACTCGTAACTTTTACAAAAACACAGCAAATAATACAGGTTTATCTAAAAACACAGTTTTTACAGAACAGAATTTTCACCAACAAAATTGAAACAAATAATTCAACAGTAGATTCATATTACACGCTATCATTAATCTTTTTTATTCAATAAATAATTCGCTTTTCAGATAAAACTGACATGGCGGATATCGTTATATAAAAACGCCTTTATACACATAGATATAATATAGTACAGTACTCATATGCTATGAATTAATGGATTAAATATAAAAGGTCACGTTGATGGCGATGCTAATCTCTTTCATTGTGCGCTATAAAATATATTACGCCAATTTGTATGTCGCGCAGCTTATTTGACCACAATGTAGACACAAGATATAAAAATAGAAGATGATGGCATTATTCAAATATTTGCTGGAAGCCCAATTTAGGCGTTTGAAAAACCGATGCTATCAGCTATGCCAGTTTTACGCGGGAAATTACTGCTGTAAGTCCAGATTATTTTATAACACAAGGGTGTATTGCCAAAATACTTATATCCTAATCCTCTATCCTATAATCCTGTATCAAAACAAGAGGACTTGTTGTGCCCTAAGGGCTTCAAAAGTCTGACACTCCCTTCCGCTGTCACCCACAGCGGGAGGGGTCATACTGATGATTTCCCATCGATATAAAAAAAAAAAAAAAGGGCTTCAAAACTACTGAACCGATTAGAAAAAATATTTCACCGTTTTGGAAAGCTAGACTATCCCCGAGTAACATTATAGTATATTTTGATCTAGTTTCCTATATGTAACGAGACTGATACCCAGATAAATAATGATGTCGATGATGAGATGAAACAGCCAAGAAATGTTTTACCTGCTCACCCTACTCTAATTAATTAGGCTCATTTCCTACACTCTTCCTTCTCACATTTACTTATAGAAACGACACGCAACATTAAGGAAACAACTGTTTATCGAAGCGCTTAGGAAATATAAAATACAAATACATCAATCTGAAAGTATTGGTTTCTTTTAAAAGTTGTATTGTGATACTTCACGTTGTTTAAGACCAATTTACTTCTGTATGCGTGGTATATTTCGAAAGTATCTTCCTAGAGCCAAATCTGCTACATCACAGACCACTTTAGGAATACTATTAGATAATCCTAGAACCTTTCAAAAGGTTTCCTTAGACCTAACTCCTAGCTGTCTACATTTCAACATTCTTCCCCAATCCAATCCCTTTAAGACAGCCAGTCATTGCTACCCTTACCCGAATCCATCAAAACCCTTGTGAATTCATCTAGAATGTTCTATAACCGTTTCCTTAAGCTGCCTGACAAGATTAACTAAATAAAGACGTGATCTACATTTATTTCCGTCTCCGTGTCACGTGTGAGGGTAGGTAGTGTGTGTACCAACGCAGTACAAACAGTCACAGATTGCTGGGGTGGTTTGTGCCGCTGGCAACACAAACATTGCATTTCTCACTGTTCTAGGTAACTGGTAGATAACATGATATAGGATTTTCTGTTTTGGTGTAAGGACAGTCAGTCTACCCAAATCTGTCAAATTTTACCAAACGAATATTAATCTTCCACTATTGTGATAAGGTTAAAATCTATTGAAGAAATTTGGCAAATTGAGGGGGTTATGCGCATTTGGTACACTTCGCACTTGGTACACCATGCTCAAATGGTACACTTCGCAAATGGTACAGTTCTCAAATGGTACATTTCGCAACTAGTACACTTCTCAATTTGTACATTTCGCAAAAGGAGCACTTTTTAAGATGAGTGGAGATTTGGAAGGAATTGACTAAAAATGAGAAAATTTTTGGTTTGGGTGGACAAAATAATTTTAATTAAACTTTACATAATCGCTATAACATTTTTTTTAATAAAGAAAAAGTCACTGGAAAATAGTTAAGGTATAATTATGTAAGAAAAAAATTGATTATGCTATACAAAACAAACATACAATTTTTCAATTACTTGTTTATAAATAAAATAGTAATAATTACTAAGTCTTGTAATAAACAAAGGTTTATGTATATTATTACTTTTTATTACATAATTATACTTGAACTATTTCCGAGTGACTTTTTCTTTATTAAAAAAAATGTTAAGTATAGCGATTATGTAAAGTTTAAAATTATTTTGTCCACCCAAACCGAAAATTTTCTCATTTTTAGTCAATTCCTTCCAAATCTCCACTCATCTTAAAAAGTGCTCCTTTTGCGAAATGTACAAATTGAAAGTGTACCAATTGCGAAATGTACCATTTGAGAAGTGTACCATTTGCGAAGTGTACCATTTGAGCATGGTGTACCAAGTGCGAAGTGTACCAAATGCGCATAACCCAATTGAGGTACCTAAGTTGATTTGCTGGCCTCTGTATCGAATAACGTATCATTGTTGTTCTAGAAATTATTTGAGAATCGATTTAGAGTTAATATTCGTTCCTGTAATGACGGAAGATGGAAGTTAAACTAAAAACATGTAATTTTCTTTCATTCCCTGTTCAAGAAAGACAAATGCGTAGTAAAAGTCAGTGTGTTGATAACAAAACCTCTTAATCTCGAAGGTTGTATAAACTTGGAGCCCAAAACGTGGCCCCAAAACACTACCTATTGACTTAGTAGTAGTCATTAAAAAAGCATTAGTCGTTCAATTTGAAAACACTTTCAGTAGCAAATGTCGCGATACTAATCTGTGACAAGTTAGTTGCTTTACTTGATAAATACATTTGTCACGTTTGGACAACAGTCGTTAATCGTCTTAATTTCCTATACTAACAATAGAAACTGCCGAATGCATGACATTTCAAAAATATCACATAAAGATTAGTCAAATTATTTTGTAAATTATCTTTCAGGAGTTCAAAATAAATTAGTTACAAGTAAAAATACTAGACGAAACTTTTATGTCTACACATTTCAAACGTTGCTTTCTTTTAAGGATCGGATATTTAACTAGATCAATATACACGTATATGGTACTTAAATAAATATTATTTCGTATATACAGCATGTATAGCACCACTCTATCAATCAATATTCTTGGAAGTTTGATCGTTCCATCAATACAGTACCGAGTGAAGTGCCTACGTTAATTCTCATAGCAAAACTCTCGAACAAATCTTTGCTATCGCAATTCCGCAACTATTTCCTAAGTAATTTCATAGAGGTTACCAGTAATTCCTTCTCTCAATTTGTAATTAGTGTAACCCTCCCGTGGTCGGAGCTAACCCGCCAACTGATTAAACTTCACGTCAGTCACTGTCAAAGCAAGGTTAATAGATAGCCTTGTCAGCCATGTGTGCTAGGCATACCAATATGCTATAATTCAAATAATTATGAGGAAATGAAAAATATAATAAAATTATTCAACATACCTAACATACAGTTTCGAAGTAAATCGGCATAATTTAAATATCATCTGCCAGCGGTTTCACCCGCGTCCCGTGGGAACTACTCCAGTTAAAAAAATTGCATATATCTTTCCTCGATAAATGGGCTATCCAACACTGAAAAAAAATCCCAGATCGCTGAGATTTGCGCATTGAAAAAAACAAACAAACTCTTCAGCTTTACGTTACAATGGATATACTTAAAGTATAGTTGGATATGGATTATATTATTAGTATAGATATAGATGACGTTCATGTTGAGTCCACTTGCTTGTCATATCACGAGTTATAAAAGAAAGGTCATCAAATACCTATTGCCCATTGCCCGTGACTTTGTCATCACAGCTTTTGTAACAAGAAGTCTGCTTTAGCAAATGGAATCATTTAACCCAGTCATCTGGGAAATTACCTCCTATCATTTGTTCAGCTGCGAATGCGTTGGTAGATACAATTAAACCGAGAGAAATGTTTCAAGGCAAATTAAGGCTTGTGGAGTGTAGATTTTCCTTAAAATTAGCACAAACCGGATTCACAGAAACGTGCTCGTTATAATTACGCCATTATCTTCTTGGTTTGTATTACTGCTTGTTATTTAGAAAATTAGAATTAATTTACAAAAATTAACATTAACAAATGGTATTTTTGAACTCGTATGTAAAGAATAAATACTGGATATACTAAAATAAATAACAGAGATGTGAAAATAGGTACCTACGTAAAGAATAAAATTCCAACCAAACAATAAGTCCAAATCGAGTCGAGATTTCAACATAAATTCAGCATCTACGTGAACTTAAGTTGTGTGACCCCAAGGAGTAATAGAAATCACTATTTTACGAACTGTTAGGGTCTAAAAAAATGAGAAGCATACTGCGAAGTGACGCAGTACATTGTGATTTGTTTGACCTCTGCGATCAGACGCGGGTGGAAAGGTCAGGGAATTCGTAAAAATGGCCGCTGAGATAAGGTTACGCTGAGAATTATTAGGTGACTTCGTAATCTAAATTAACACAGTTGACTTAGATAAGGAAACGAAGTCAAATTATTTGCTTGTTAAGGAATGTAAGGAAGGAGATGAAAAGAAAGCAGTGGAATTAGTTAAAAAAGTTAATTAACTTGACCTTTCATCTGTCATTTTTTTTCGTGAAATAAAACATCGATATACACAAAGAATATATCTAAAACGAGAACCTAATAAACGACTTCTTCCGTAAAATAAACGATAAGGGCTCGTAGTTCACTCCACGATTGGCTGAAAAAACAAGAAGACGCAATATCTACGGACATGATGAGGGGTACTGTGACAGCCTAGTTATTTATTGCAACCGTCTAAGGGTCTATCGAACATGTCGACTATTTGTATTCTGTGGAATTTGTTGAAATAATTTAGGTGTTACTTATTTGAACTATTTCATACAAAGAGATGCGTGGGTAGATCTTAAAGAGTTTATCGTATGAATCGGCTATAGCTATTAAAAGGCTGATGTCGATAGATACACTGTTCATGAAAAGGTAAAAAAATATTTTGAACTTTACATATTTACATAAGTAGGTATAATACGAATCTGCTCATTGGCCCTTGCTGGATCTACATGTAAAACGCATTGTTTCATATTATATACCTTCTTCCAAATATCCTCAAAATAAACTTAAAGGTGTTATTCCAGTCATTATTTTTATGTAAAAATAGGGTGTCTTTGAACTTGTGTAACATGTTTTACAACCTAGTTTACGACGTGTAATGTCCACTACGTGTTAATCCTGGATACATTACCTCTGTGCTAAATTGTGCTCAAATCTCTTTGACCTTGAAGCAGCTAACAAAGCTAATAAAACACATTCCTAAACATTCCTTTCGGTACACGGTTTTTACATTACGACAAACAAAAAGTAACTAATAATTATTTTTTGCTTTATGAAAATGTATACTCATGCCCGCACCTTCATTGCTCCTGAAATAATTCTATATCACGCTCCTATACTTCCAAGATCCCGTACCTTCAAACCCAGTATGCACTGATCTATATTTTAAATAGTTTTAGCCGTTTCTGTGAAAGCGTAACAAACAGACAAATATTCACATTCCTTTGTTAGTCCTATTTGTTTTAGTCATAGAATTTAACTCTATGTCAAACATATCAATTATTGAAGCTTTTTGACCGACACTATTAAATTCACGAGCAGTCTGAGCACTATATCAATCACGAAATTCTTTCACAATGACGACACAGACATCATGATATTATATGTTATTTTCAAAATAAAGTAAGATATTTTATATAATTTCATCACATAACAGGACAGGACACAAATTATAGTATTTTCTGCTCTACTGCGCAAAGAACATCTAAATAAACGAAGTCTATTTTCAGCAACGACAAATAACTTCAAGTCGACGTCATATAAGTTTAACTAAGAAGTTCCAAGCTAAGGTCATAAAACTACAGATTAAAAGGGTGTTCGGTGACGTTAACCTGTAATCCCTTCGATATACTCGTAGCTAGTTGGTATGTGACAAACAGCTTTTAAAGATAAGTTCCCGAACTAATTAAGTACTTTTCGATTCGAGTGGATGAAAGCTTTTGATTTATGTTTAGGTCTGATAAAAAGGTTGATAGTCTCTGTAGCGTAGGACATATTAGTTGGATGAATGAACCATTGAATGGTGTGTTAAACTGACCAGCTTCCGCCAATGGTTTGGCCTGCGTAAGTGGAAACTGGGCACTCGATTCGACGTGTCTAGAAGAGAAGTCGCCTGCTGCCTTCCTAGATAAATGGGCTATCTAAAACTGAAAGATTCTCAAGTCCTAAGATCTATGCGTAAAACGTAACAAGCAAACTCTTCAGCTTTATAATATCAGTATGTAATATTGCCTTTGATGGGATATCATAAAATGACCTGCTGTGGGCGCAGCGTGAGGGAGTGTCAGACTCCTACTGACAAAATCCTATTGTGACCCAGGGTCACGATGACTTTTTCGAACAATCCTGTAGGCCCTGATGTATTCTTTCACTGTCCGGCCCCAGCAACAACTGTATTATTAGCACACTTGCCAATATTTTATGCTACTACTTACATAGATTGAGAAATACACAATACCACAGTCAACAGCGCTCGCGTCAATTGCCTAAGTTTATAAGACTTCAGGCACCAATTACACTATTTACACCGAAATTGGGTCAAAGTGACACTTCCACTTGTTTTGATCGTTCGTGTGACATGGCGCCTTCAGAAATAACATAAACTGTGATAGTGATGGCTTATGAATATTCATATTGATAATTGTAAGCGTATTGAATTGCGAACTATTAATTTAATAGCGGATTAAAATCATGGAAATTTATGAAAAAACGGCATGTATTAACAATTTGTTCAGTGAAAAGTTTTTACTTTCAAAAGGTTATTATAACTTTATTTTGTTTCCAAGGAGAACTACTTCCGCACCAGAATAAATAGTTGCTTATGCATGTTAGCTTATTTACCAAGTTTCATCAATATCCATTCAGCCGAGTACAATAAAACGACCAAATCGTAACCTATTCGAAGTTTGTATCGACAACTCCGAGCCAGCAAATAGAACTAAAAGCAATGACTAATGGATCTAGAATACATTGTTCTTAATGAAAATGTTTCAATTAATGTATATGCTACAAACTATCTCACTCAACCTTTTCACATCTATGTTGGGGTCAGCTTCCGATTCCGATTCTCTCCGAGATTCCTGGAAGAAGTAAAATCTTGAATATTAACTTTGTGCATTTTGATATTTTGAAATAGGAATAATTTTATAAGAAGCTGACGCGAACGACGAACAATCTCACGGACTTATTTCAAATCGGTCGGTCACGTGATGCCTATCGCGATTTCATAAATTTTTCCCCATACAAGAAGTGCTCAGCGTTGATAAAGAAGATTTCCCCTAAAAAAACTTGTCTAGGCAACAAAACTGCGTACAAAATTATTCCTCCTATTACGAATCAAGGTTGCCTACGTAGCGCTACGATTACCGTATCGAGTTGCTACGAAATATCGTAACCTAAGAGTACTACGAATATTCATTAAGGCTTTGCGTATATGATATTTCAGTGTTATTTATATCAACGACATTAATTTGGGACAAAACGTGCGTAGTTACTTTTGTAACACAGCAACGCTATATTTGTTACTAGACTAAAAAAATATTTTCTTTATAAAAAGCCATTTTTTTCTTTGTTTTTTATTATCGACCTTGATATTAAAGATTATCTCTCCACCAAAACGTTAGAATTCCGCGTCGAAGCGTATGTGGTGATTGATTTGCCTATTCGACGAAAGTAAAGATAAATATAGAGTAGTGAACCGTCATCTATCATGGAATTCGTGATGGCTGACATCTGGTATAAAGTGCTGTCGGTGCAAGGACGAGGAATGAGGACATATCTACTTATTTCTACAACAAGAAAAGTACGCTTTGCTAGAGTGCTTTTCATGTAACCTACCGTAAAAAGGGAAAGCTTAAAAGGAAAGTGAAAAGTCACTTTGTTCGAGACAATGATGACTTTTAAGCAATTTTAAAAAACATTTTTAATTTATTTTTTATTCAATATCAATGCAGTAAGTACTTAACCAATTTTCCAAAAATCGATTTAATTATATCGACCCCAAAGATTCATTTGGCAAAACATACAATATCAGGTACTTGACCCAGAACAAAGCCTTTCAACCTAATACTCAGAAACAATCAGACCCAAAAGCTTTAAGAAACAAGCTTAGTCAACAACAGTAGTACATACAATTATCGGTACATTTACCCCAAAAAGGGTAACAGTAGGGGTCTAGGGTAATTGATTGAAACGACGTAACATTACCCTACTATGCCCTACCTGAGGACCGCAAGCGCAAATTAAACTGTGGGTCATTCGTGAACAAGCCAGCACATCAGGGCTACATCTATCTGCGAAACTCCAATAGATTTTCAACCTTATCACAATAGTGAAAGGTTAATGTTTGATTGATATTTTTTTGTAGATTCGGGTAGATTCTGTACAAATGGTGGCGTCTGTACTGGTAACGAAACTGCTGAAATCATAATTAAATATGCAGATTGCTGGTATTATTGAAGAGCATGACTTGCCTGTCGACGTTTCAGGATTTGTTTGAACGAATTAGAGCAACCCTGAAATGCAAAGGCTTATTGTTTCATTCGTATGAGTGACGATCGGCATTTAATGGATTTCAGGAATGCCTATTTCTGATTCGGCTTTGGATCAAGATATTTATGTAGGTATACCTACACATATTTATGTTTTTTTTCAGTTATTGAGATTGAAGTAGATTGCGGTACTCCTTGTAGGTACTCCACTCTTACTGCTTAATTTTATTATTTTTCGCATGAGCTTAAAAAGGCCTATCCTAAACTAATAAATGAAGCCGTATCACAAACTACAAGTTCGCTAATCTTAGCAGCCTAAACACACAGTATAATGAATTTAATATAAATATGTAAGTACACTTTATTACAGCATAAAAATGTATACATATATGACATGATATAATGAAATATTTAATATCGGAACTGTTCGGACAATACAAGCAATAAAACCGGCGTGGCTTGTGCTCCAAACTTCGATACTGGCAACTGTACAACTTTTCTGATAAACCTCATATGACACAGATGTTAAACTTGGTACTCGATATAGAAAATAGATTGTTTATAATATTTGTAATATATTGTTTGTTTATTTTTTAGTTATATATTTTTACTTAGAAAATAGTATTTATTTATAAAATGTAAAGTGTTTATATGTGATTGTAAGTTTAACAAATAGATTGTTTATAAATTGTATGTATATTATCATCACATTTTATAATTGCATGTTTTATTGTATCCAGAATTCATTACAGTCTCTTGTTTGATGGTAGTCTATATTATAGATAGCCAGACAAAGTTTCTTAGGAATTTTATAAAGGAATTTTAATAATAAATTAATGAAACTTGGAGTTGGGAGAAAAGAAAGGCGAAACGATGGATTGTATAATACCTACCTGTATGAAATATTATATGACTGTAAATAATATCTCTTATGAGATGACGTCAGAAAAGTTTGTAAAAAAACGAAGAAAAACGTAGTAATACACATTAAAAAATATTTTATTACTTAATTGAAAATATCTCTTGATTACGTCAATTCCAAAAACAACATACAAAGAGATGTAGAAAATAGCCACATACACGCTCGTTACAAAAACCACAAAATTGCCTATTACTATTTACTCCAAAAGAAAACGTGACTCGGGTAACAACGATACATTCTAAATTCTTTGCCATCACATCTTACAAAAATGTTACTTGAATGTGCCAATATTGTTATGGCGAACACTAAATGCGAAATGTCCCACTTAAATAAAGATTAACAGCTAAAAGACGCGTTGTGGGTGAAAATTCCGCAATCAGAACATTTGTAGGCAAACCCATAAACATTACGTATATCATTGGTAACATCGAAAACATATGGTAATGTAAATAAAGCTTCGCGCAACTAACTGACCTTTAAAACACGTGTATATGCTGACGTAAATATTGTTAAATCAAATTAAATATTTAGTTTCGTGCTTTTTCATTCATAATTGGAATGAGTTTGTTTGTTAATAAATAGCGGTCTCTGAAAACCTAGATAGAGGGACACGATTTATTTGAAAATTAATATACAGACAACAGCAGGTCGCGGTACTCGAATCTGTCAAATTTTAACAGTCAAACATTAACCTATCGCTTTTGTGATAAGGTTGAAAATCTATTGCAGAAATTTGACAGATTGCGGTAACTTGATGTGCTGTCGTCTGTACTATCATATCACCATAAAATGAATAGGAAAATGGGCAATCAGGACATGCAAAGTTACCCAGCTTTTTTACCCAAAGTTTAACACGTTCCATGTTCTGTCTGAGGAAAATTCTCAAGTTTTTCACAGTATCTAATGAAAAACCTACAGCTTTGTTTGTTTGTTTGTTTACCATCATTGTTATGATGGCGTTGCGACAGGATCGAGTACCTAAATGCATTTTAGAGTGCACTTACTTGTTTCTTCTTAAATGTTTTCTTAATAATGTCTAGGCACAAACCTAATGGTGTATGTGAAGGGAAAAAGTTTCATTAAACTTGTGGAATGTGGAGTATTTATATATCGAGTAATTTTCTAGATTTATATCTAGAAAATTACTCGATATATAAATACTCGATATGTATAAATATAGGTATGTAGAATATAGGTATGGGTATTGGAACTTTTTACCGCCTTTAAATTATAGATACTAATAATATAAGCTGATATGATAATACAAGCAGCTGAAGAGTTCGTTTGTTTGAATACGCTAAACTCAGGAACTACGGGTCCGATTTGAAAAAATGTTTTAGTATTAGATAGCCCATTCGAAGAAGGCTGTAGCCTAGTGTTTATCTGGATACGCGGAGAAGTAGAAACCGCTGGTAGATATACTAAATCGTCTTAGATAAAAAAATATTGAAGGCTTTTATAATGCCTTTTTGTCTCAATAGGTATAAACTTCTCAGTAAATTCATCTAAACACTAAATATTCATCTTAATACAAAGTTATGTTCACCAATCTACATAATACTTCAATATTTCAAGGCATAAAATCTTGAAGGTCGCGTTATAAGCTTAAGCTTAATAGTACATTTTATCAGATAGTTGGAAACGATATCAGATAGAACTGATTTTCTTTGAGTCTTGGTTAGATAAAGTTGATCATAGATCTACACTGCCTCCTATATTAGATGCTAATCTACTCTTTTCCAATAATGACTACCTCAGGATAGATAAAATCGACATTTGATAAATTACCCTGAGCGATTGATAGTAAAAAAATAGTAAGTCATGTCTAAGTAATTATACCTAGTTTTCAACAATTAATAACACACTAACCTTGAACTTTAATAACATGATACAACATGGCGCCTGTTTTCCCAAAGGAATTTATAGTGAATACCTAATATCGTATCCACAACTTCGTCATCCACGTTTTTCATTTATATAAAATATCCACGTGTTGTTTACAATATATTTTTAATAGCAAAATGACAAAAACTCATACCATACCAAATGCTAACTAATCTGGAAATATCGTGAAACATTTTTCCAAAATAGGCCGAAGGTCCCTCATATAGCAATCTATTTAAAAAAAACACCGGGTTGCACTCCGGGAGTGCTGGCAGAAGTGAAAACATGAATATTAACTTCATACGTTTTTAATATTTTTTTGAGATTATGGAATGAAGAAAGAGAACAACTACTTTTTACTGTCAACACTTGCCCTCGATATTGAGAGTTTCTCAAAAAAATCTTTTGTCCCTATGACTGTACTGGAAGGTAAACTAAAGATACCCCAACACGATTAAATATACCTAATCAAAATTTAAGCACGACTCCATCTATGATTTTGAAGAATAAAAACTATCTTACTCTTACTTTCAAACTTGACTAACTACTTGACTTTGAAAAATTATAGATGGCGCAACACATTTTTTCTCACATGTCTTTCCTCGATTTTGAGGGTTTTGGTTGAGCTAAAATTATTCAAATATATATTTTGAATTTATTGCTGTGGCCTGAATGCTAACCTAAAGATACTCCGGCACCATTTCATTTTATAAAAATAAAAAACCCAAACTCCATCTATGATTTTTAATGATAAATACTAAGCCTGACACTATTGTCAAACTTCACATGCTTGAAACGTCATAAAATATCTTACCGACCTGTACTTACGGAATTTCTATACAATTTCGGGTTTCACGATTTTGGGTTTCACATTTCGGTCACGTGATACCTGTCGCGAGTTTATACATTTTTCCCCATACAAAAAGTGCTCAACGCCGCTAAAGAAGATTTCACTTCAAAAAATTAAAAATATAATAAAAAAATAGCGAAGCAAAGTATGAACCGCCATAAACAATTTCCGAAACATTAATATCAATTCAGAAATACTAAAAGACGGAAATTAATTAGCATTTCGCGCTGGCATTACTTGCAGACCGCGATAGGCAGGTCACGTTTTCCATTGTTTTCACCATTAACGGGAATGACATCCTTAAGAACTGGGTCATCACTTTACTTCTAACTTCTGATCAAAGTTTAGGAGATCAGTTACGGGAAGAACAATAAATGAGCTTTGATATTGTGTTGTATAGATGAGATGACTCAAACAGACAAGAAACTTTTGAACGTGATATATATCAATTTTAATGTTGATAAAGATATACGGTACATTTACTTAATGACTAGCCTTTTTGCTAGGCTTTTAGCGAGTAACGAAGGTAAAAATAAAATATAACATTTTTAAAGCACAGTAACGTAAAAGGCATGAACATTTTTTACAAAAGCAATAAATATCCACTTTACATAAAGTTGTTACGCTTTTTGCGAATAAAGCAAGCAATGTTCTAATTATTTTTATTTTAGTTTTAACTTCACCAACCACAATTTATGGTGTCAGATAGAGGCCCTGGGCCATAAATATCACTCCACTCTGAGTTTACCACAGATAGCAAATGGTAGTTCAACAAAATATTACTCTGTCCGCACGTGCTACTATAAAAATGTTTACTGTTGTCTCTGGCCGACTGAATCGTTGTTACCTGGCAGTTTATGTGCATGTGTGGAAAAGCCCTAGTACACTATTTATTTATTATTAAAATACATGTTAACCAACTAAAGGGGCAACGGTTTAAAGGTTTTTGATGGCACTTTTCCAAATCACATAATTCAATTGCCCTTGCAAAATCCCAAAAACGTAGGTACTTCAGTGAACCTCCATTTTTAAGGCTTTTAAAAAGAAAATCAAATGATAATGAAGTCCTTAAGCAAGTTTCATAAGTGATTTGAATTTTTTTGAGAATGGCACACAGATTTTGTAGACCTTAGCATTTACTTATTTCAAATTATAGTAATAATATATCTTGAAACGTTCGATATTTCTTGCGTGTAAACCTCCAACAATAACATTTACCTTTAGTTAATGAATAGAGAAAGACATTGAAATTGTGTATAACCGCAGGCAAAATCATGATACCTTTTGATCTCAACTACAAAACAGTAACATAGGAGATAATCAAAAGCATTTTTGCTTCTAACATCAAAGTTATATGACAGAATAATTAGGAGATAGCGCGTGTTGTTAGAATATTGCAGTGACTTAGCACAAAACATATCAAGCCCGCAACTTCTAAAATATGACAACCACCAGGGTTGGGCAGTATTTGAATTACTTGTAATTAAAATACGTAATTGAAATACAAATACGTATTTGGTATTTGTATTTCAATTACTTCCTTAAAATGTAATTTGTAATTCGTATTTCAAATACCTGACAACAAAGTATTTTGTAATTAGTATTTCAAATACTTGAGGCTTCAAAATACATTTTAACATTAAAATACATTTAAACTTCATTTAGCGATCGTGAGTGTGAGTGCGAGGCGAGAGTGCAATGATGGTAAAGCAGCTATTAGAGTTGGCAACACTGCACTTGTTATCGGAAAAGCGGTTTTTGAAAAATCAACAAAATTAAAATTTCATTCACTTGGTTCAGTATTTTTTATGTTATGAATGAGCATTTTTCGCTTATTGTTTACGTGAACGATGTTACTACGACCGACAAAGATTTCTTTTAATATTCTAATTCTAGTGCACATCATGTCAGAAAATTAGGTATTGACAAGAATTTGGGTTAAATTTTTGAACTAACAAAGGGTTAAAATGTTGGTTATTTTGTTTTTTTGAAGGCGAGTTTTTTTTAAATAGTTTTAGTAATTATGTAATTTGTATTTTGTATTTCAATTAAAAATGGCTAAAATACTGTATTTTGTATTTTATATTTCAAATACCTTACCTAAAGGTATTTTGTATTTTGCATTTTAATTACTAGCGATACTGTATTTTGTAATTTGTATTTCAATTAAAGCAAAGCGTGTATTTTGCCCAGCCCTGACAACCACTCTACTGTATTTTCTACAATTTTCGTAGCTACGTAGCAATGCTACGAAAACTGAAATAGGGACAAAATAAGGCTATTCCGTAGCTTCATATATACTCGTTTATATTGCTTCAAGCTTTCAAGTTTATTATTCACGTTGTCACCCTCATACACCAAACAAAGATATAATAAAAAATATTAAAGCAAGAATGTCTCCCTAAAATGCACAAACAAAAAGAAAAACAATGGGAATTTGGAAGTCTAATGTTTGTGTAAACAGAGCCCCATTCTTTAATGAAATTACGCGCTCCTGAAATGTAGGTAGGTAATTAGTGTCATGACCGACGATCCGTCTACCATTTATCATTTGGGTAAATATATTTGTTCGTTGTTACGTTATCTATACTTACTTATATTATAAAGCTGAAGAGTTTGTTTGTTTGAACGCGCTAATCTCAGGAACTACTGGTCCGATTTGAAAAATTCCCACGGGACGCGGGTGAAAACGCTGGCGGAAGCTAGTATATGTATATTTTTACATACTTCAGTTCCATTGACAGACTAGAGAGCGGCCGCAAGGTCTTAAATTGGAATAGCTACTTACGTTGGGCGTAGTAAGGTTGGCAGGAATTCTGCCTCACCCTTTGGCAAAAGTAGGCATTTTGATGTGTATGGTCAATTATATTTCGATAGACATATATCTATAGGTACATACCTATCAATATACCTATGTGTATTAAAATATAATTGATGGGTCCGTAATAAAAGATTCGTTTATTTCAAAAAGAATCACAAATATATTCCCGTCCATTTAATAAATTCCGAAACAAATAACAATCAGAAGCTTTTAAAAATACGTCGCACAAACAAATGTCTGGTCTTTGAAAACAATGATAGCTACCTATGGGTAGAGATTGTGGCTCTTCCGCGAATCGTTGAAATAAACAACGTGTCTACCGACTGTTGGAATTCGCAATATCAGGCGAAGGCTCGAAGGGTCGAACACATTCTATTTAGAAGCTATCAACAACATTCGTGTACTGAGTGTTTTTAATCGTAACATCAGTTAGTTGCTAGAGTACGTACCAAAATACAACTACTAGCTTAGTACTACTTTGCACACTCCGATAAAAAGTAGCCTGTAGTATTCCACGATAAATGAGCTATGTAGAATTGTAAAACAGTATTCAAATTGGACCAGTAGGTACCTCCTGAGCTTACACACACAAATTCTTCAACTTATATTTACCGCCAACTTCCAAGGTTCTAGATAAAGTTGTATTGTTTATGTCATAGAAATTAATTTAGTTTTTTTTCTATTGTATGATCTGTCAGATAGCTATCTAGAACTCTATCTGGAACCTGTGAATACGGCCGTAAGTACTATAATGAACTTGACTTTGTCCGTTTGCTCATAAATATACAATACGTCATAAAAAAATACCTATTCGTGTTGTTGAAATAATAAATAAATCGTCTACAGAAAACTGGAAAAAGCTAACAATAGTTGTGCATGATCTAAAAACATAATATGAACACTAAAAATATTTTATTATTTAATCGGCCCCTGATGTACTATTTCTTTGAACAATGTAAAGTGATAAATGAAAGATGGATGGAGGTCAAAATGAAAGTCAAGAAACCAACTAACGGTTGGATCTCACTGCAAATGTATTTTTGAAAGAACCCAATATGTTATTATAGTAAGGGCTAGACAAATGGCTTTGCGGCGTGTTTTTCGTGGAAATTCTCGAGATAGCAAAACATATGGCTTATATTGATAACATTTTTTGTTACGTCTCTTAAAAAGAATAGACAGAAAACAATGAAATGCATTTTCATTTCCATCGGAAACTACAATGTTATAGGTACAGTCAACTCCAAAAGTCGCTATACATATCCAAAGTGCCAAAACTGCTACACAACGTACGCTCCATAAGTTGGTATACAACATACAC
>NWSH02000560.1:4039358-4051381 GCA_002382865.2 Heliothis virescens
TAAAAAAAATATGCTCTCTAATCTCCTGGCATCAACACATTTCGATTTATTGTTGTTTATCTACTTTAGGCGTTTTGGTTGTGTAGCGACTTCTGGCGCCTTGGGTGTGTAGCGAGTTATGGCGGTTTGGTTGTGCAGCTAATTTTGGCAGTTGAGTGTTTAGCTACTTTTGAACTTTTAGAATGTATAGCTAGTTTTGGAGTGTATGTTGTATACCAACTTATGGAGCGTACGTTGTGTAGCAGTTTTGGCACTTTGGATATGTATAGCGACTTTTGGAGTTGACTGTACATAAAAGTTACTTATTACTTTTACTAAAATTCCCTGGAATTTTAAAAAGCTTTAATAAAAATCCGTCCACTCTTATTTAACTTTTATAAATAATTGCTATGACTAGAAAATGAAATATCGATAAACTGAAGATCAAGGTGCGTTCAAAAACCTAATGAAACCAAACCATAGATTTTCTCTTTTCAAACAACTACCACGCTAGTAATTCGCACGTGGGTGCGTTTAGTCATAAATCTCACACGAACAAACAGACAGACGCAGAACAAATAACTGTAGGTGAATAAAATATTCCTTTCGTGTGGAGAAAAATAAGTGTTCAATGTTACCTCTGATTAATCGTTTTGCCAAACATAATATATGTATTGTTGTTTTAGGACGCACCTAATAATTATTTATATTATTTCCTCGTCATGTCTTCGTGGTTTATATGGCACCAATTTAAAAGATGTTAAATTAATCACCCATTCAAAATTATTGGTGTCGTAAACGTCATCAAAGACGGCAGCATAAAACGAGTTATATTTTTAAACAATGGTCCCATTTCAAATATTATTAATGAAGATAATGATTAAAACTAACAAGACGACTTCATCACCATCAGCCTTTTTATCGTCCCACTGATGGGCACAGGCTCCTCTCACACAGAGAAGGATTGAGCGTTAATCATCACGCTTGCTCAATGGGGGTTGGTGATTTTAGACTTTATAAATCCAGGTTTCCTCGAGATGTTTTCCATCACCTTTAATCAGTCATCGGTGTCTAAGATATACTTAAACGATAATTAGATGACTTCATATACCTATGAAGGCCCGTTTACACATTGCAATTTCATTGCCCGCTGCTTGCCATTTTATTGCAGCAAGATGCTACTTGCACTGTGTAAACGTAATCGTGCAATAGGTAAATGGTCGCCTGTCAAATATTCTTGCAATAAAATGGCAAGCAACTGGCAATAAAATCGCAATGTGTAAACGGGCCTTTAAACTTACCAAACAGAAGCAATTAATATTAAGCAGTATAACTGTTATCCTGCTACACAATCTTTATCATACAGGAAATATTATTTAGGTTCTCAAATATATAATGAAGTCGTTTCTATGCAAGCATTACCACATGCAAGAGACAATGAAACAATATTAATATCTTAGAAAAACATACAGAGAATTTAGATCATCCTCCTCATTCTTGGGAAGTCGGTTAAAATACCAACGTGAGAGTTTACTTCATTTGTTTTTTATTACGATTTCGCGTTATAGAATTTATATGCGCATGAAATAGTTCGGTTAGGACGCAAGCTAAACGCTTGTTATTATAGTTCTAGTTTCCGCCAGCGTTTTCACCCGCTTTCCCGTAAGAACTACTGCATCCGGATAAAAAGTAGCATACAGCCTTCCTCGATAAATAGGCTATCTAACACTGAAAGAATTGTTTAAATCGGACCTGTAGTTCCTGAGATTAGCTCGTTCAAACAAACAAACTGTTCAGCTTTACATTATTAGTGTAGATTTGTATGTTCATGTATCACTACATGGATACAGCACACATTGAAACTCATACGAAGGTATACATTGAAGAACACTATAATAATATGACACACAGAAGTGGAGGAAAGAAAATTAAAATAAGAAAATATAATAATAAAACATTTTATGCTTGCTCTGAACTAAAAAGAAAACAACACATTTCAGTCGCATTTAATAAATCACAAAAACACAAGCAAGATTTTATTACTTTGAAAAAAATCGTTTCATGTTACACTTTGTTGTTGAATACCATAATTAATTAATCAACACTTATTCAGGCTTCCTTCAGTAATAAGTTTTACGAGCCCTATTTTAGCAGTCACCCAAATAAACAACTTTGTGTTGAGAAAATATTTTTTTACGAAAACATGATTCTGGTAAACCGATTTTGTACTACCTACGATTTTATCTATACTAATATTATAAAGCTGAAGAGTTTGTTTGTATGTTTGTTTGTTTGAACGCGCTAACCTCAGGAACTATTGGTCCGATTTGGAAAATTATTTCAGTGTTAGATAGCCCATTTATCGAGAAAGCTTATAGGGTACTTTTTATCTGGGTGCGCGGAGTAGTTTCCACGGCAAGCGGGTGAAACCTCTGCCGGAAGCTAGTTAATTATAAGATTAACGCTCAATCCTTTCCGTTTGTGAGATGGCCGCAGCCCAGCAGTGGGACGATATAAAGGCTGATGATGATAATATTTATCATTGATTTATGTAGGTATGTACAATACAAACATCATTACCTCTATATAATATTAATAATACTTTTCATAATAATAAACGTTTAATATTATTAGGCGACAAAGTAATGCAAAAATTTCGAACCGCAAAAAACGGAACAGAAAATTCAACGTCAAAGACAACTTCTTGTGACGCAATATAGGCAATCTTAGCCTCGGTGGTGTGAAAATGACAATATTGAAGAGAGTCTGATCTTCTCGTTGTATATGATTTACGCTTATCACGGCCATTTGTTAGTTTTTGCTTCTCTGCTTCTGACAGCAGAGTCATCCTTTACATTAGGAAGGCTTAGTCTATTTACTAAGACATGGTCATTGTTTATTTAGCTCTTTATTTTTAGCGTTGTATTTTAATTAGGACGGGTACATAACAATTGCATTGACTGGCATCAAGTTTTCGTCACTATAATATTTTTTGTCAAAAATCTTACGTCATCACCTTTGGCCAAAGGGCATCTAGGTCAGATGATTAAGGCAGTGCTTGTGTGTGCGGTTGTTACTGCCGCGGGCTCTCGAAGAAACACGGTGGGTTTTAGTCGCAAAAGTCTGACAATCCCTCACACTGTCACCCATAGCGGGAGGGGTCATACTGATGATTTTCCATCGTTAAAAAAAAAGCATTTCTTTTTGTGGCTGAATAGGCCAATAGCTGCGCGACTTTTTTGTCGCCTTTATCGCAAGTGTAAAATCTTACGTAACTGCCCACAGAATTAGAATAGAGTCGCTTATTGAAATGCAAGAAATATAATTTCAACATGTTCCTTAAATATAACTTTTCGTAATCAAATGATCGCTTGCTCCACTATAAATTAAATTAGGGACGTGTCATAAGAGAACGCATCTCGATTCTGGGAAAAAACATGGATGCATTTGGCGAGTTTCCAATACCTTTTCTTTAGTAACGACTGCAATATTTCCAGAGCACTATTTAATAAATAAATCGCCATTATGCAATTTAATGCATCTTGTACAGGTAATCTCTTGGTCATTAAACTCACTCTGCCAAAATTATATTTTCCCTGTTTTAATTTTAAATATGAGTTACCCGATTTATCGTATTTATGATGAGGATAATATTATAGTGTGACTTATTTAGGTATCTTCATGATTATTTATTAATCAAGTCAGCTTTTCTGGAAAATTCGAGTGTGTTCCGAAGGGTTATAAACGAAAATATGAATAGGGAAATTCAGAACACAATACCTTATTTCGGTGAATTCACACGTACAGGCGACGGCAGGTCAACGTATACGAATCTGTCAAATTTTACCGGGCAAATATTAACCTACCTCCATTGTGATAAAGTTCAAAATGTATTGCAGAAATTTGACAGATTGTGGTAATTTGATGTGCTGTTGTCTGTACATACAAACATCATTATAATTTTCGTGATATTCCAAGACTATTCTAAGATTGTTTCGAAATGATTATACCAATTTGGAGTAGTTAGTGGAGCGCAATGAAGAAACATCGTGTAACAGATTTACGCTAATTAGATGGAGCTAATTAAGAAACACGAGGACAATTTAGCTATAACTGTCAGCTGTATACACCTGTTTTCTTCAGGTTAAATAAACTTTAACAGGCAACTAAGATAAATAAGAACAGGTTTCTTTTAAACACAGTATGCTGCAGTTTTAAAAAGGTTTTGTTTTTCAGATAATTAGGTTGAAGAAATAAAATCTCAACCTCTTTGGAGTATCCGTAAAGTGATTCGTGTTTTTTTGACAAAGCTGGCTGGATTAGTTAAGGCTCTTAAAATAAAATAGGGAGAACTTTGCACTTTCAGTGGGAGATAATGTAAATATCTGAAAGAATCGTTTAGATGACTTACATTTAAATTTAAATAATTTAGATGCCATAATTTTGTAAACAGCAGAACAAAATACAAACAAGGTAAGTAAATGTAACTATTAAAATTAAAAATATACCAGAGGTGGAGGTATTGATGATGGCATAGTGGCTAATTGTAACAAACATACCTAAGTACTAAAGTCAGAAAGAACAACTGCTAAAAATAATTGTGACATTTTTGGGCAGTTTTTAGAGGTCAACAATTTTAGTACAAATTTTTTTTTTTTATTTATTTACTTAAGTATGGAAGTTTATTTATATAATATTTACAAAGTACTTATCTATTTTATAATATTTACAAACTTAAAACTAAAAAATTGCGTCGAAAAATTCCTCCTGATCGCTGCCAACCGGGAGTGTACCCAAAAGGCTGGCGGCATTGCTTCGTTGGATTGCAATGCTTATTCGTTGACCGAAATAGAAGCCAGCCTTTGGGTCACGGGAAGTGTCAACCAATCGCTTTGCGTAAAATTATTTACTTTTGGTCAACAATAATTTTGCAGACCAAAGTAAATAATTTTTTTATCATTTTGTTGTTTTTTCAGCTTTTGATTTCTGAAATACCTACACGACAAAAGTTTGAAAAGCAGTTTATTTTGCAGTCGTTTTTCCAAACATTTTCCCTGTATTATCCTGAAAGATCATGCGAATTAATATTTTCTTTGCACAGTGAAGTTATTCAGTTCAATTAACTAAATACTATTTATAGTTCAGGTTTTTCTGTAATGATAGTTCATAAAATATTGATAGGTAATAACCACTACTAATGCTCTGTCTTGCGTGACATGAAATATAATAAAAAGCTCAGCTACACGTTATCAACGACGATTAGTCGTATCAAAAATTACGTCACATCCCCGAAACCCAACTATTTGAGTCTATATTAAAATCAAAGGCTTTATCAATTTGCCCAAGGATTACAGTGAACTGATATATGATAGTGTAGATCATTAGTAGTGTCTGCCAAACAATGCGGTTTACTATATTAGAATGATAAGCAGTGGCGTAGCTACGAAGGGGCTAGCCGGGGCAGTGCCCCGGGGCCCCCAAGCTCAGGGGGCTGAACTACAATAAATAATAAAAACAGGTTGCGACCCGACCCGACTTTCTAAACATTTCACGCTCGTCTTTTTACACAGAATACTAAAAAAAAGAAAATATAAAATCGCGCATGATACTTATCCCTTTCTTTTTTTTTCCTTCAAGGGGCCTTATTTTTCTATTTGCCGCGGGGCCCCGCGGTTACCTAGCTACGCCACTGATGATAAGTGACGTCACGCAAAGCACGCAATGTTAATCACTGCTGGGCAACTTCCCCGTGGCTTAGCCATACATTGATATCAATTGTCCACGCATTTGTAATGTGAGATGACTCATACACACGACATACATAGTCATGATACACAAGATACTCGAAAATAATCCTTTTTCCTGTAGTAGAGACATGTGTACCTAAGGACTTTACGTAGGTCGGTAAGAACTTATTGTCAGATTTTTCAGGGATTAATTGGTCTGAATAAATCTTCAGTCTGATGAGTTATTTGGATGAATTAACCCAAGTATGTAAGATCTCTGTTACATACAAACTTCTTTAAAAGATTTTCAACTTATCTATACTAATATTATAAAGCTGAAAGGTTTTTGTTTGAACGCGCTAATCACAGGAACTACTGGTCCGATTTGAAAAATTCTTTCAGTGTTAGATAGCCCATTTATCGAGGAAGGCTATAGGCTACTTTTTATCCGGGTGCACGCAGTAGTTCCCTCGGGAAAGCGGGTAAAACCGCTGGCGGAAGTTAGTCTCTTAAATAAGACTCAATGTTAACTTAGTACTTTTTGAAGTAGCATGAAGTGCTGGCGTCTGTTTCCGCAAGCTTTAAAACGAAGCACATGACGAAACGAACACCTTATACATGTTTTTGACAATTGTTCCATATCAATCTACAAATCCGACACAAAGTAGGAACAACTTACAATACGTTTTATTAAAAACTAATTTTAGATAAATCGAGCATGAAACGGATGTTTCTTCGGAACAATAAATCTATTGAATGTTCTTAGAAATCTGTAAGCGATGACGTTCTACAAAGTGAATAGAAATAAATGGGAAATCGAGTGTTGTATTAATTCAACTAAAATAACGCTTTCAAGAACAACATTAAGTATTTAAGACTGGCTTCTGCCAACGACTTCGTTCGCGGATCATGTCGCTTATGCCAGTGACAATGGGTCGTCTGTATCATCAGTATCGATCCTTAATCACCCCCTGACAGTGATTTTGGAAATATATATTTAATGTTTGTACAGAATTGACCTCTCTGCAGATTTATTATAAGTATAGATAGATACAATGAGACGCGGTTTCTAAATTAGACATAGGTACTTATTAGGCTTTATTTATATAGATAATTTATTAGGTCTGCTAAAGAAAGTTTGCAAGCAACGTTCCTTAAATATGCACTTGCAATGTCACCTTGTAGATTAATTTAAGAATCTGTGCCACTGGATCAGTTCGAAGCTTGTTATTGTGCATAAAAGATGTCCATTTTTTTTATCTCGAATTTTATTTTTAACTTGACACGAATAGTTATTCATTAGTTTGATTTATTTTTTGCACAATACCGTAAATTGTCTCAATTAATCTATAAATACCAAACTTATAGATTAACAGCAGGATTCAATAATGTATCTGTCTTTGGATTTCCCTACTACTGATAAAATTTTGACATAAGGCTATAAGTAAATTCCTATCTCTAGTAAGCCAATCAGCAGATAGATAGGATATTGGGAATGGCCATTAAAGCTACGCCTATCCTATCGCAATACTGTAAGTCAAAAAAGACGAATTGAAAGATCCGGATCACGTCCAGAAATACAGCTAAACAATGAGTGGATTGTATCAAGGAAGCACCGATTTGTTATTGAAGATTATTTACACAACACTGTGTTTCGAATATTGCATCAGTCAAAATATTTCACAGGCTATGATAAATTTATTGATGTGTTGATTTTTCTTATTTTATCAGAGATTTTTTTTTGTAATTCGAAGCTTATGGGCGTGTTTCACCACTGAAACCAGAAAAAATTGACTCTACCAGGTCTACAGGCGACTTTTTACCTCAGAGAACTCCTTATATCTATTCAGCTATTCAGTATCGTTTCATCTTTGTGTTCGACATTCCTAAAATACCTGCGACTGAAGATAGAAGAATATTTATATTAATCTATACTCAATAAGGACGCGCTAATCTCAGGAACTACTGGTCAGGTTTGAAAAAAAAAATCAGTATTAGATAGCCCAATTTATCGAGGAAGGCTATAGGCTACTTTTATTTGGGTGCGCGCTGTAGTTCCCTCGGAATGCAGGTGAAACCGCTGGCGAAAGTTTGTGAAGTTATATAATAATAATAATAATAATCCCCGCAGGGCATCTGAGGCGGATGACGGGGAGTAGCGACCCCGCGGGTACCGAGTGCTCCAGGGAGAGTATACTGTCCCTCACCTCCGGTGCGCCGGAGTGAACCATGACGGGGGATGGGTCTCCCGCCTCTGGCTTGCCTTCATTGGCCGTCCAGAGTGGAGTCGCTAGAGCAGGGTTAATAGCCCTGTTCGGAGGGTGGGTGCCTCGTGGTAAGTGGCGAGTGGGCCAGAGATGCTGGACAAGCGCGTGATCTGAGTTTAAAGTCCAGCGAGGCATCTTCACCCTTCAGCCGCTCACGTCCCTGTTGCCCTCTTGTTGCGAATTCCGCGACTAGTTCCCGGGGGCCCAGTAAGTGAGCTGGCGAGTCTCCACCTGCCATTTTTACGTGTATTGATTACATAGTTATCGGCAGGTGTCATAGTTCCCGTAGTTTTCCCCATTTCCTAGTCCACTAACATCCCATCACAATAGCCCAAGTAGTATATTCCATATTTAGCAATAGTTCAGCACAGAACCGGGGATTGTCCTTGGGTACATTTATATAAGGTGCTCTAAAATTATCTGCCAGAACTTTAACGGGGGATAGTATTGTGTATATAGATTACAATAGTGAAGATATTTTATACACCGGAATAAAAAAAACAACTAATTGAGATAGCAAAGTAATAATAAATATTGACTCAATTCTGCATAACGCGGTTCACAAACTACGCCCAATGTGTTGCTTCGTCAATGAAAACAGTTGCTATTTCTTTCTATCTTTTCTGTGAATGAACACTGTAATCAGCTGACCAACGCCAGTTCGGCTCTTGGGTCAAACGGGCGGCCGGGCCGCCGGTACAGAAGGCACTTTGTGTAATAGCTTTAAAAGTATTATAAAGTACTTACCTGTTTCCTTATCACACCAAAACAACAATAGGCGCCTAGATAAAATAACGATTATTTCCAGTAACTTGGCGTGTTTAAAAGTCAATCACCTTATTTACAACAATTTCACGTAGATATGCATAAACTATTAATTAACAAAACTTACATAGCCGCCTTCGCGTTGCACACAAAAGTAGGCTTTACACTAAACACTAACACATTTATTTACAAAATTGCTGTACGTAGCCGCCTTCGCGTTGCACACAAATGTAGGCACGCTTGCGTACATGTCTTTTTATCCTGTTTAATGTGTCCCTATCACTTTTAACTTGTTGAAAAGAACGTTTGATGCGCCTTTTTATGATGACTTACTCGCACACCAAACCTCTGCTGGTAGGTATAAGTTTACTGAACGCACAAGTATTTGGTTACACTCGCGGTAGCATAATAACATTTCAAGATATTCTTGATTTGAATATTGTCTTCGGACAGACATTTTCAGAGAAAGCGCACGCGATTCTCCCTTTGCTGACCACAAAAAACCACAAAAACTCGCTTTGAAACGGCGCGGCTCGCCGACGCGGGGAGACTGGCTGGTGCCAGGCGGGCGGCGCGTGCGACGAAAGGGAGAGGGCGGGGGGTGCGCGCCCGCGCGGCTTGTGTGTGTTATCTACCTACGGCTTTGATGGCGCCGGCGTGTCGCCGTCGTACGATAAGGATGGCAACAGTATTTTGTGAAATAAAATGTGCGGCCACAGCTGATTACTACTATTTACTACGCGGGATGTTCTCATGCAAATAAATCAATTCAAACTTATACGCACTTTTTATTATATGAAACAAATTGTGACCTATTTTCAATAAGTTATCTTTACTATTGTAATCTATATACACAATACTATCCCCCGTTAAAGTTCTGGCAGATATTTTTAGAGCACCTTATATAATGTATACGGGGATAATCGTCGGTTTTGTGCCACCATCTCATTAAAGTTGTCTTAAAAGGGCTTCAGCGTGTTGGCTTCGGCCCCACGTTCGCCCTCCAAAAATCCGGGACTCTATAGTCCCGTGGTCTGGAAGAGACATACAAAATAATAATAATAATAACCCCCCCAAGGGACCACCTTGCCGCGGTGGGGGGGCTTAGAGGAGGCATGAGCAAATTAATCTAGAGGTCGAAACAGCTAGACCCAACCCTGGAATAAAACCAGGAGGTACAAACTTAAGTCACTAACACCTTGACGCACCCTTCCAACTAACGGTCCCAAACTAACCCCTCCAATATGGAAACCAGATCGAAGAAGAAACGTATAGGGCCGCTGCCCGGGGGCGATCGCCGGGGCACACCTGGAGCTGACGCTGGGTGTCTCAGCATGCGATCCGTCAGTGGTGAGGAGTTGAGCAGGCGGGCTCCCACCATGCAATATGCTACAGCCGACGTCGAAGTAGATAGATTAAATAGCCCAGTAGAACCGTTTAGCCCAAGCACCGCTTCTTATGTCCCTTCACTACCATCATCTCCTTCCATAATTAGTTTAAATAGCGAAAATACAATCGCACAACGACGGTTATCACCTGAGATGCCGATGTCTGAGGATGTTGTGCAGGAGGCACCCGCCACTGAACCTGCACCCGCCCCAGGCACAAGTCGTGCGCGCAAACGATGGTCAGAAGAAATGAATGAATTCATCTGGCGCACGTACCTAATAGCTACCAAACTTAATACAAATAAAATTTATCTCCAGCAACTTCATAACGAATTCTCCCTAAAATTTCCTCATATGCAAGCATCTAGACAAAGACTAGGAGACCAGTGTAGAGCCATAGTAAGAAATAAATTACTCCCACAGGAAACATTAGATAAAATAAAAGACGAAGTCACTATCTATTTACATCAAAATCACTCAGAATCAAACACACAATTACACACTAACATTCAGCAAGGCAATGGACAGAGGCGAAGATGGACCACCCAACAGAATGAATCTATTGTTAGAAACTACTACAAAATAACTGAAATCGAACAAAACAGATCAGCTTATCGCCAACCACTCCACCTAGCAGTCATAACAGAACACCCAGAATTGAACGGAGTATCAGAACAGAGAATTTCAGATCAACTTCGCGTGATAATTAATAACAAAATGATACCAGATCATAGGCTAGACGAAATACGAAACGAAGTATCTGAAACTATTAACGTTAGTAATAGCAATAACCCTCCGGTACTAACACAACACTCATCACATACAACACAGTCAGAAGACATTCAAGAAATACAGTCACAGTCACTACATAATATATCATTACATTCACTAAATCAATCAACAGAAACTCATCCGCAATCAATTTTAACTCTCACTCAGAATCCAGAATCAGAATTTCATCAAAATCAATTACCTAATAGTCATGATATGGAGAAAATTAAAGACCAATTTAAAACTACACTAGACAAGTTTTGTGATATAAATCCTACCGACCGACCTTACATACCAAAACAGAAGACTTCCAAAAAGCTAGCCCTAATTGTAGACTTTATCAATAGAAAAATACTACCCGAATACACCACAACAGACCAAGTTTTCGAAATGACACATACTATTATCTACTGCGCAGCTTATACAGCAGCTGTCTGCAACGGCACTAAAATTAGAGATTCCAATGTATTGCCTAATCAGCCACAAAAAAGAACACCTGGATGGCAGAAGAGACTTGAGAAGAAAATTAAGGCCTTAAGGAGAGATATTAGTAGGTTGTCCGAGTATATAAAAGGCACTAGAAGCAATAGGTTAATTTTATTGGTAGAAATTATAAAGAACAAGTATCGAATACACTCACAACATGAAGAACCGAATCTGAGTAATGAAGACTTCCTTGACACACTTAAACAGAAACTTAACGCAGCATCTAGTAGGTTAAAAAGATACGTTACATGTACATTACGGAAAAAACAAAATTCACGATTTATAAACAATGAAAAGCTATTTTACAGGACTCTATCATCTAACACACAAAATAATACAAACACAAACACACAAGAAGCTCTACCGCCACCAGCGGATGAGCTACATAGGTTTTGGTCAGGGATCTGGGCTGAACCAATACAACACAACGCTGATGCGGAATGGCTAGACACAGACGCAGATATAGTTGAAACAATAACACCGATGGAATTTGAGTTTATACCAATAGATGTTTTCGTGAGAGTGCTTAATAAGGCTCATAACTGGAAAGCACCCGGCAGTGATCGAATACACAACTATTGGTACAAGAAATTTACAATGTTACACCCACAACTTCACAATCACATCAATAATTTCCTACA
>NWSH02000560.1:4063662-4078435 GCA_002382865.2 Heliothis virescens
GCACTTTGTCGGCGTGGTTGATTTACATATTGGTACCAAATTTCAGCTTTCTAGCGCTAACAGCCTCTGAGATTATCCGCGGACGGACAGACGGACGGACAGACAGGCATGGCGAAACTATAAGGGTTCCGTTTTTAGCCATTCGGCTAAAGAAACCCTAAAAAAAGATGACAGTTTTAATGTAGTCTCAATTTATTAAATATTTTTTGATAAGTTGTACATTTTTACATATTTAATCATGAGTAAGCTATTCTGGCGGACCAATAATGTAGTACTTAACTGAGAATAAGATTTTATTTTCCAAAAAATTACAGTATTTTTTTCATCAGCCCCAAACTAGACAAATATCTTATATCTTGGGCGCTAATATAAAGAGGGTAAACTAAGCACTAAAACTACAATTACATTTGAAAATATAGGTTTATTTATTAAGTATTTTTTAAGATTATACATTGGATTCAAATTATTCTGTTAGTCTAGAGTAGAAAATACTTTTGAATAGAATAGAAACATTTGTTTGCCAAAAGACATGTGTATACATACATACACACACACGCAGGTGCATGCATGTAGGATAATATTACAATTAGGTATAAGTAAGTGCTTGAAAACATGTTTGCCACACGACGTGGCATGCAAATATTTATAAATTGTTATAAAAGTTACTTATGATATTATAAAACAGAGTGTAAAAATAATTTTAAAAAAGAACTAAAAAAAAAAAGAAGATGTCTATATGTATATGTTTAGTTTTTGATTACTTATTGTGAAAACTTACAGTAAACATAACGTTTATTACGGAAGTATATGAGTCTTTATTTACTTCGTTACAACCATCCCTTCGTGCTGTTACAACCAACCCTAGGGGTATGGACAATTGTAACAAATTCCTTTTTTTTATATTGTGTCATTTTTATCGTAATCCGCAATACCATATGAACTGAAACTAGCGTTGAAAGATAGCTGAAAGACTAATCTACAAGAGGTATTAATTCGAATTTTAATAAATATTAAGGTTTGTGAGATATTACGACAAAATTGAAAATTGTTACGTTCATCTCTGGTCTCCCTCTCCCCTACCTACTATGAAATAAACTTACTGAAGACTGGGCATGCCTTCATTAAAAAGTCAGGTCCATATGTACAGACGATAGCACATCAAGTTACCACAATCTGACAAATTCCTGCAATAGATTTTCAACCTTATAACAATGGAGGTAGGTTAAGTTTTGATCGGTAAAATTTGACAGAATCGTATACGTTGACCTGCTGTCGTCTGTACAAATGTTAGCATATCAAGTTACCACAATCTGTCAAATTCCTGCAATAGATTTTCAACCTTATAACAATGGAGGTAGGTAATATTTGATTGGTAATATTTGACAGTACCGTGACCTGCTGTTGTCTGTACTTTGCTACACACAGTCATGATCTTACCTACATTGCTTGATATGTTTGAGTTGTACACGTGAGTAGTTAAACTATATAGACCTGGACACTGTTATAGTCTACTTTTATCCGGGTGCGGAAAATACATACTTACTTACATCACATGGGACTTGGGAAAAACTTGTTTTAAAAATAATCCTGGGTCTACATTTCTACTTACCTAGTAGCACCTTCCTACATAATAACTGTAAATAAATGCAATTCGATGAGGTAAANTCTACTTTTATCCGGGTGCGGAAAATACATACTTACTTACATCACATGGGACTTGGGAAAAACTTGTTTTAAAAATAATCCTGGGTCTACATTTCTACTTACCTAGTAGCACCTTCCTACATAATAACTGTAAATAAATGCAATTCGATGAGGTAAAAACAGTAAATTAATCTTAGATTATGCTACTGTTATTATTATTCAGTCTATTTAAGTGAATCACAGGATAAAAGTCCCTACATTTAATATTCGGTACAAACACTAGAGTAGCAAGTTTGGAATATGGGCATTAGTCTTATGGATGTCGCAGTCGAATTGTATAATCCGCCCTATTACATTACGGCCATTATCAAGAGCAAGGCCGTTATGTATTACGGCAGATTAATGATCAGCCGGATTGTCATCGCGATACGTTCAACACTTTGGCGGCTCACTTTCAGCCGCATTGCACATTGTAGGGTGACCATGTGTTAACAAAATAAAACAAGGTTTAGGTAATTAAGAAAAAATAAAACCGGTTTCAAAAAAGTTATAAGTCCTAAATTGTAGATTGTGAACTTGTAGTTTTTTGCAGCAGGCATGATTTCTGCCACGGCTACGGCGCTGCGGGGCTCCGGCGGTCCCACGCGAATTTATCGTCGCAGATAGGTTTAACGCTCACGAGCTGCTACTCAACTCGCAGACCGCCTCGCCCCCCCCCCCTGCGCCCACGCGATTTTGAATTATACTCTAAGAGTAGGTCAGACAAGACTGCGTGAAGTCGGATTTACCGCAATTCGTTTCTGTCATTAACCAGCAAATTTCTTAGGACATTCTTTTTTCATAATAAATTCGAAATAATACGTATTATTTTAACACAATACTTAAGACATTTGAATTTAGGTCATGTAAAATTAGGAGATTTTACTGTAATAGTACTTGATGCCCCGCAGGGCATCTGAGGGGATGGGTCTCCCGCCTCTGGCTTGCCTTCATTGGCCCTCCAGAGTGGAGTCGCTAGAGCAGGGTTAATAGCCTTATTCGGAGGGTGGGTGCCTCGTGGTAAGTGGCGAGTGAGCCAGAGATGCTGGACAAGCGCGTGATCTGAGTTTAAAGTCCAGCGAGGCATCTTCACCCTTCAGCCGCTCACGTCCCTGTTGCCCTCTTGTTGCAATTCTCGCGACTAGTTCCCGGGGGCCCAGTAAGTGAGCTGGCGAGTCTCCACCTGCCATTTTTACATGTATCATATACATTGTTACCGGCAGGTGTCATAGTTCCCATAGTTTCCCCATACCCGATGTCCACTAACATCCCATCACAATAGCCCAAGTAGTTTATTCCATAGTTAGCAATAGTTGAGCACAGAACCGGGGATTGTCCTTGGGTACATTAATATAGTGCATACAGGGATAATCACCAGTTTTGTGTCATCATATCATTAAAGTTTTCTCAAAAGGGCTTCAGCGTGTTGGCCTCGGCCCCATGTTCACCTTCCAAAAATCCGGGACTCTATAGTCCCGTGGTCAGGTTAGGTACTTGATATTATGACAGAATGCCTTTAGGACGACCTGCTCTTTGACATTACGTCTAGCCGTATTAAAGAACGTATAGCGCCGAACACATTCCGGCGCAATTTCATTCAGCCTTATTCAATCTGGCTAATCGTTGATCCGCCATAATACATAACGGCCCTGTTTTTGATATCGGCTGGCCGTAATGTAATACGGCGGGTTATACAATCGGACTGCGACATACAGATGTAAGTTACAGCTATGGAATGAGTATCCTTAACAAGATTGAAATGCTCATTTAGGTACAATGTCAAGTAAACACTTAAAAACTGTTGCAAACAATACCTACGGTTAATTATTATTAAAGCAGGTGTAATTCGCTTCAATTAGAACGATATTCTGGCACATTGAGTCCATTAAGAGGAATTTCTTCATTAACAGTTACTTTCTCCCTTTCCTTATCCTTTTTCAAGGCATAACAAAAACAACATAAGAAAATACCTATAACAATCCCAAATGAAAGTGGTACCCAAATCAAACCAGGGATGACAGAATGTCTCACGGTGTCTGCATATTCCTTCAACAGCGCACAAGGAACATGATTACTCTCTTTATGCATCGTTAAATTATGCCATAACACACACTCTTGGTCATTTGTAACCACTAATGCAGGACCCTTATCCTTTAAAAATGGCTCCACATCAATCTTTGATGAGGATATATCAACCGAACTGGAATTGCTCAGTGTAGTTCCATTGTAGTTTGGTTGGGATTCAATAAATGTTGAAATCATAAAACACGGGAACTCTGTTTCTTCGAAGTGTGATCGTTCAATAATTTGCAGAGAACACTTTTCTTCAGATCGAGGCGTGTAGTGATACGAGTGACCCGATCCACCATGAGATCGTCCTAAGTTGTAAAGAGAGAGTCCGGAGAGTACGTCGTTGTACCTGCTATTTGAATCCTTATAGGTATACACATAAGTCGGTGGGAGAGATCTGTACACAGGATACACTTCCGAGGAAGAGCAAGTGCGACATGTGAAGCTTATGTGGCTGGGTGGATGATACGTGTAGTGGGTGTGGCTCGTAGTCGCGTTACACTTTCAAATTGAAGCTTCGTGAGTATCTTCACCAGACTTTGCAGAATTGACACAACTGTAGTTTTAATTTCTGTATTATATATATATTATTGATATATATTTATTTTTTATATATATATATATATTGTATTATTTATATGTAGATATAATAGGTATATGTAGAGTTTTTTTCGGTATTTCTTTTGTAACTGATTCTTGCTTCATACATTTAGTGCTTGAGCACCTGCCATGCCATTTCCACTCCACCTAAAGGTTGACTGGTAGAGAACGCCTATGGCGTTAAGTCCGCCTTTGTACATTATTATTATAATATGTGTGCAAAAAGTGTAATAAATAAATAAATAAATAAATAAATAAATAATGATGAGACGAAGATCCATGACCATGATATCCTCCGTGGCCGTGTGAGCTTCCATGGCCGCCGTGTGATCCTCCATGGCCACCGTGTGATCCCCCATGGCCATGAGACCCTCCATGTCCTCCTCTTGCATGTACACAAACATTGATCACGTACATGTAAACAAATACACCGTGGATGATGTTCATAGTACAGCGTAAGGATCGGATCCCAGCGCGTGACTGCCGCCTCTCGGGAGAGGAAGACGCTTGGCCGCCTCGTAGACTTGCTGGCGCCAGACTGTCAGCCCTCGATATAACAGAGGGGTGAAAGTCCGTGAATGAATCTAAGAAATAAAAGGTTATGTGTAAAAATGTGTGGCAATGGCAACTAATGTGTGCAGATAAGTTACTAACTACCATTAAACATTTACGTGTGAGTGTCTCATAATGTTAACGGAAATCAACAGAAAACAGGACAGGATGATTGCGAGTTATGTAGATAATGTATATGGAAGTTAACATACACCGGTTAAGAAAATGTCAGGATGAACTTAAAAAAAATACATGGACTGCGGTATATGAGGTCATGAAAGTCATAAAAAGTAATTTTTGTATGAATTAAAAAGATACAAGTTTTAATGTAGATTCAATTTATTAAATATTTTTGATAGCCAATTGTTTAATAAATAAAATAGCCGTAGCAGAAGATTTAAATATGAATAAGCTATTCTGGCAGACCAATAATGAAGTATAATAACTTAGCACTAAAACTACAATTACAATTTTAAATATAAGTAATTAAGTATTCTTATAATAAGTAGTATTTTTATGACTATACATCGAATTTAAATTATTTTGTTAGTCTAGAGTTGAAAATAGTGTAAGGAATGGTAGAAAAATTATGGCATCCATCAGTGGTATAATTAGCCAGATCGCGAATTCAAAACTTGCCATAAACAAATTAATTTCTTAACGTCATCATTTCACATAATTTCTATATAACAGCCGTCTTATTGTCACTTTTAATTTCACCGTTTACCTATGACAGGGATGGCGAACCTGTCGTCCCGTGCCGATTTTCTTACAAAAATTAGCAATGTGCCCAAATTATTTTTCTTCGTGCCATTGGTTCGCCATCCCTGGCCTATGTATAATAATACTTTCCAAATATAGTACACAAATATTACCGGAAAATAACAAGTTCCGTAAGTTCATCAATTTACTAGGAAGTTTATAAACTTTCATAGGATTCTAAACGAGAGATAAATTGTATTATTTTACGTTCACATTTTCGTAAATTTATCAATCTCCGACGTGACACGGTAAATTTATAAACTAACGGATATATATTCGTAAGATTCTTTATGTTTCGACCAATCACAGAAGCTCTTTTAAATATACGCATTTTTGAAATACGTAAAATAACACACTGCACCCTGATTGGTCAATGTTCATAGTCAGATCGCACGTTTAGTTATTGCTTACTTATTATTTTACGAGTTTGTTATTGCTTACTTATTATTTTACGAATGAGTTTAGTAAGTTTATCATTTTACGAAAATGCGGAAGCTAAATATGTAGTACAATTTATCTTCCGTTCAGAATCCTACGAAAGTTTATAAACGTCTATTCTTCTTGTTATTTTCCGGTGACATATAAACTAACTTGAGAAAAAACGGGCACTCATGAAAATCATGGTTTTTATGACCTAGCGTGTGTTTCAGGAGGTTTTCGTGACTAGAATATCATATCACAAGGGTCTAAAGATGTGGCCAGGCATGAATAAGATTGTATTCTAAATTCAAACATGGGCTTATTAATCCTATCATAGACTCGGGACTAGAGATAAGTTTCAGATATTATTTTTATGAATATGGTTGGCAGTGGCGGACTAAGGAGGGGAGGAGGGGGCGGTCAGCCCCAGGACTCTTGTTTTGGGGGACCTCCAAATGGTTGCAAGCTCCCTTGTTTAAATCATAATTAAAGTGCGTTATATATTAATGTTCTTTTCTAACACACCTTAATGTTCCTTTATCACTTTATCTACACTTTGTCCTTGACAGATTCATACTCCTTGTCCTCTTTTACCTTTTCGTCGGGGAACCACACAAAACGGATAAACGTTACCGTAATACCGAACAATACGGGCAATATGGGTAGCCAAATGTAAGCAGGTATGCCAGATTCTGTCAAACTATTTGCATATTCTATCAACAACGCACAAGGAACAAAATACATCTTTTTATAAATCGTTAAATTACGGCATATCACGCATTTTTGCTCGTCTGTCACCTCTAAAGCAGAATTCCTATCCGTTAGAAATGGCGACACATCAATCTGTAACAGCGATATGTCAATCAGGCTAGAATAGTTCACTTTCGTTGTTGGTTCCGGT
Source organism: Heliothis virescens (assembly GCA_002382865.2). NCBI lineage: Eukaryota > Metazoa > Arthropoda > Insecta > Lepidoptera > Noctuidae > Heliothis > Heliothis virescens. The sequence goes on from NWSH02000560.1 coordinate 4,070,651, forward strand.
TCAATAAATGTTGAGATCATAAAACACGGAAACTCAACTTCTTCAAAGTGTGAAGGTTCGACGATTTGAAGGGAACAACTTTCATTCGATCGAGGCGTGTAGTGATGCGAATATTTCCCATCAATCAAAGTGGTACGTGCTAGGTTATACAGACAGAGGCCGGCAAGTACGTCCCTGTATCTACTGTATGATTCTTTGCAAGCAAACACATAACTCGGTAGCATTGACTTGTATACTGGGTACAGGCGAGAGGATGAGCATTTAGGACATTTGAAGTTAATATACTCCGGTGGATGGTATGTGAAGTGGGTAAGGGACTTAGTCAAGTGAGAATACGAAGGGGGATCATCAGTATGCGATTCTTCATGTGATTGGTGGTATTGTCCACTATGTGATCCTGCAGCAGGTCTTCCGTACACAAGCACACGTGACCCTGCACGTAAGCTGCTGCGAGATCCGCTAAGAGACCCTCCAAGCGAACTGGAAAACCGTCCTCCACGTGAACCTCCGCCACCACGTGAACCTCTTCCACCTTTGCCTCCTCCACCGCGTCCACCTCCTCCACCACGTCCACCTTTTGCAGTTACACAAGCATTGATTATGAACATGTAAACAATCATCCAGTGGATCTTGTTCATGGACCGCACGGGACAAATTGCGGTGGGTTACTCCGACACCGAACCGAGAGCAGAGATCGCTTGACCGCCACGTAGACTTGTTGGTGCAAGGGAATGTCCAGCAATGAATCTATGAAATGACAAGTCACGTGTAAATTAATGGCGACTCGAAAACTAACTAGTTTCATGATGATCTGACGTAAGCAGGAAAATATAATGAATATTATGGATATGATTTATGTTTTAGAAAACTATTGCGGTAGGTAGTGTATGGTAAAAGTATTCACAGGACAGTGTCGACAACGTTCGTGGACAGTTTATCTGAATGTAACCACAGATGTTAAAAAAAAGTAGGTACAGACGTAACATCACAAAAAAATATGTGAAGCATGCATGGTCAGGCACTTTTGTGTGTTGTATACGACTTACATTCACACAAACTTATTTGGTCAGGCACACCGCCGCCATTGTATCACGTGCGACAGCGCAAGTAACGTGTAGTGCGTTCGTTAGCTCAACATATTTACGTGAAGAATGCCGTCTTGTGTGGTGAAATAAATAGGTAAAACTACAGGAAAAATATAAAAGTCAGAATCTTATGGCGATTCATGTTTTTCTTTTTATTTCATTTAAATACTGTGATAGATAAGAATTCGGATGTGGACTGCACTCAATTAAATAATAAAAAACACAATATTTTCCTCAATAAACAAGGGATTATTTAAAATTAAATACTTCACCCTCAAGTCACGTGACAATGAACAAATGAATTGAATTGTCGAATTTGACAATTCGACAATGTTTGGCAACAAGTGACGTCACAGCGGGCGTTTGACAGGTATCCGCGTTTTGGCGCGAAATTTTAACTTGTAATAAAAAAATAATAACAAATAGTTTGGATTATATTTGCTACTGCATGGTTTTAAACACTTTCCCAAAAATAGTCCACATCCCTATTCTGTGATAAACTGCAACAGTGCTGCCACTTTTTTGGGGGGAATTTTCCCTAAATGTAGGGAAATCTGTATTTATTGCATTTGTCGCTCTGTAAAATCAGGTTTTGTGATAACAAAATTCAATTAAATTGATCCTTATTTTAAATGAAAATAAAACCATTGTTTCAAATAAGAGAACTGCTTGTTTTACTACAGTTGAATTAAGTCCCTAGCAAAAACCCTTTCAAACGATACCACATATTATAAGTATTTAATGGCAAAATAAATACTTAACCTTTTTTTTAGAATTCTTTAATATATAAAATATGGCACAAGGTTAAACATTATTAAAGCTAAATTAAAGTTGAATATTATTTCACCAATTACCTGGTACAGTCTTATTTTTTTGTTTTGCTGTCAATCTAGAAACTTACATTAGTTTGTAAAATAAATAGTATCTATAAAAATAAGAACATACTTCTAAAAGCTAACATCTTTATAAATATAAATAAGTACACAACACTTATCACACTAATTTAATGTGCTCAAGTTGCCAATGCTCAAGTTTTAGCAGCGTAATCAATTTATAAATAATTTATTTATAACAGTGATAGTCGTGCAGTGCCCATGTATTCCAACCCCTTCTTTATATAAGAGACATTTTTGGGTAGGTTTTTGAGACAAACTGATCACTTAAGTATGTATATTTGTCATTAATTTATTTAATAACATATCGCAATGGTCCTATTCCTCACCTACATACAATTCCCCACATAAATGCAACAAATAAAATATAGAATAAATATTAATGCCCTACTAATCGGCACTTTTGGGTAGAGTTGCCAACTTCACCGACCGACAGCATCACTGTCCACAAAAATATATGTGTAAATAAGCATTTAATCAACTAGCTTATACATTAATACTACGATGGGAGATAGGATAGAGATACACATTATTTAGAATGGCATTCTGGTACAACCACGCTATTTAAAGGAACATCTTCATGGACAGCTTCTTTCTCCTTATTCCTAATGAAGCGACAACCCAAAAAACAAATATTTTTAATACAGCGACGCCCCAAAACACAAATACTAATAATAACAATCAATGGAGGAAATAAAAAGTATGCAGACACGCCGGATTCTAGCACAGTGTTCGCATACTCCTTCAACAAGGCACAGGGCACATGAAGTAACTCCTCAGCTATCGTAAAATTGCGCCATACCACGCACTCCTGATCAGTTGTCACCTCTAAAGCAAAATAATGAAAGTCCGTTAAATATGGCGACACATCAATTTCTAACAATGTTACGTCAATGAGACTCGAGCTGTTCATTTCCTTCGGTAGTTCTGGTTCAATAAATGTTGAGATCATAAAACACGGAAACTCGATTTCCTCGAAGTGTGAAGACTCGACGATTTGAAGAGAACAGATTTCATTCGGTCGAGGCGTATAGTAATGCGAATAGTTCTCAGCATTGGTTCGTGCTAAGTTATACAGAGAGAGTCCGGTGAGTACCTCCCTGTATCTACAGAATGATTCTATGTATGCGAACACATAACTCGGTAGCATATGTTTGTATACGGGATATTGTTCAGAGGAGTTGCAGTTGCGACATCTAAAGCTTATGTAGTCGATTGGATAGTAAGTAAAGTAAGTGAGGCGCTTAGTTGAGTGAGAGTAAGAAGGGGGCTCATGAGCATGCGATTCTTCATGCGTCTCATGATATTCCCCTTGATCGACTACTTGATGTAATCCATTAAATGAGCTTCCATACACAAGCACACGCGATCCTGAGTTTAACCTGCTACGCGATCCAGAATTTAAGCTGCTACGCGATCCTGAGTTTAAGCTGCTGCGAGATCCTCCACCTCCACGTGATAATCCGCCACCACGTATTCCTCCGCCACCGCGCGACCCTCCTCCACCAAATACACAAACATTGATTATGACCATGTAAACAATGATCCAATGGATTATGTTCATGAAGCATAAGGGAGAGACTCTGGCGCACGACCGCCGCAGCTCAGGAAAAGTCATCGCTTGACCACCACGTAGGCTTGCCGGTGCAAGTGAAATGCCGGGAATGAATCTATGAAATGAAAAATAATTTGTGAAATGATGGCAACTGATATAGAAAACAACAATAATGCACTAGCAACTTGCTACCCTTCCTATTTTAGCCGTATATTAGGTGTTGGTGTAACCGGTGGATCTGTTGTGTTAAGGCAATGTATGACACAAAAAAATTGCGAAGGTCTGAAAGTTGCTAATGCGTTAATGACATCAGAGGTAAAAGTGATATTGTTCAGGGCCTACTGCCAGTCGCTGTACACGTGCACCTTGTGGGTCAGTTATTCACAGGGCTCGTACATTGCCCTACGACGTAGGGCCTACGAATACAGTATAATAACGCGTTCTGGGTTATGCAGCGCTTCTGTAGCGCATTGGGGATACCTACTTAAGTTATGGATCTATGGTCTGCAATAAATTATAATTGTTACATCCTACATAATTATAAGCCTCATGATGGTGACAGGACAGGGATAGTTTTAAGGTGATGGTGAGTCTTAGAAAACTAATCTATTTCTCGCGAAAATTCAATTACATGTTAGTAAGCAGTTATGATTATGTATGGTAAGAATGTTCGTGGATGGGACAGCATAACCACGATTGGATCCTTTGGACCATATGCAAGTCGATTTTACGCTCCGTGTCGCAACATGACGATTGTGATCCTACACTCTTCATGTGAGATATATCATGACGAATGATCTTTTAAGCACGGACACCATCTATGTTTATTTGAAACGAGCATTGTATGAACTCCTCTACAGATAAACTTTGGTATTATCTGTGCATAAGATAGTCTGGCTTCTGTAAAGTAAGTATTAAGACCTATCCAATTTACATTGGATGGGTCAAGGTTTGGAGTTAATTTAGAACAGATTGGAAGTTAAAGCTATCTCGCTATATGATATAGCGATAGGATTCAAATATATGGAAAATTGCGTATTGAAAGGCAGAAAGAAATTAAACAATCGCCATTAGGGAACTAATAGCCCCACACATAAGGAATACAACGATCATGTGTAAAGATCTGGGGCTATAATAAAGAATATAAATATTTTAATAAGTATACATACACTATAAACTATTAGCCACTCTAATTTACGGCTGGTATAATAAACGGTAATGCAAACAAACAATTGATTGTTACTCATCGATCTTCTGGTGGAAGGCATGGCAGGAGTTTTGGCGCCCAACAACAAATACAAACTCATTAACATTAATATTTTGTGCCAAAGTATAATAGGTGTCATATACAGATACTAATGTCGGTCTCTCGTCTCCAATTCTAAGCGATAAATGCATTTTTTTTCCAAAACTTATAAGGTAAAATAATCACCTACAATAAAATACTTAGTAAGGTTTTGATAGAAACCGTAAAAACTTGGATATAGCCTCTGTAGTAGATTATCTATTAAGATAAATTCCATAATAATTTGAATTGTAAACTTATGTTAGTTCTCAGAAATCATTGAGCCGTTTTAAGAGTCCATTAAAATTAACGAGTGGCAGACACATACAAGTAGCCAACCTTAGTGTGTGTGAGAGAAAAATAATTATTCGAAGAAAATTGCTGTTTATTATTATTTCATGACTATGATAAGCATCTAAATATATGACGAAAAACTTTTCACTTGTAGATAAAAACGTGCCTTTTTAGATTTGGTCAATAATTGATATTGAATTACTACTTACATATTTAGAGATATTCTAATTAAAATAAATATAACAAAGGTGCACAATTGCACAATACGTAAAAAGCTTTCCTTGTTTTTATCAAAATAAACTGCTACTTCCAATTAATCTATACATATAAAAATCAAAGTCCTGACTCATTCACTGACTCATCAACATAGGACCCAAACCCGTGAACCTATAAAGCTGAAATTTTGTACAGAGGTTCATCTTAAGACTCTCACGCGAGATAAAAAAAGGATTTCTCGAAATTCCCACGGAAACGAAAAAAACGGGATTTTAAGTTTTACGCGGGCAATGTCGCTGGCAGAAGCTAGTTTGTGATAAAGGTATAAGTAAGTATACTTACTATAAATATTAAGTTTCATATCATTGCTCTATAATCAAATGTTTCTATACCCACATTATCTTAAAACCGCACTTTGCATATAAAGTGCCGAAATGAAGAAACTATTATGACCCAGAGACGGAAGTTGATCATCTTTTATTGTTGCAACATTTGAATTCTACGAAGTGTGACATGATGTCGGTGTCTAGAGGATCAGGAACAAGAAGTTAAATATAGCTACTAGCTGTTTTCCCGCGGTTTCATCTGCGTACCGTGGGAACGATTGCCCGTACCGGAATAAAATATAGCTTATGTTACTCAAGGATAATGTAGCTTCCCAACACTGAAAGAATTTTTCAAATCGGTTCAGTAGTTTGGGAGCTTTTAGAGTGCAAACAAACACACAAAACAAATGTTTACTCTTCATTATATTATTATCGATATGTTTTAAAGTATTAATCTACAAACAATGCCAATTTTAAATTGTTTACCCATGTCTATAATATCTATAATGCCAAGCCCAAGCGTTATTGTTTTGTTTTAACCGACTTCTGTTCACCTCTTTCTTGAAGGTGGCAATTATATAGTTGGGCCATGATGAATGTACTTATGTACACCTGAGCAAGCTCGTATGTATCCAAGTTCATCCTAAAACCCAACCGCCTAGAAGAATGGCCTAATTCGCTTATCCCTTCCTGCTTAGAGATTCTGTCTGCCATTATGAAGATTATGGTAGTTTTTAATAAAGCTAATTGCGCAATCCATCAAATGTTTGGAAAACGAGGAAAAGAAGAGCGAAAGAAACCGCAAAGATTGCCGACCAGCGGACTTTAAATAAAACTTGATACTAACCGCAAACCATTGCGATGAAGGCTGTATGATAGATGATAATGAAATATTTAAGGCCACCCAGGCATTGGTAGGCGTGATAAGCTTCTAACGATAGATAATTCTCAAGATGATGATAAATAAGCTCATTAATTTGAAACGTGCAACTGTTGTTACTAAAATATTGAACGATTTTGATGGCTAACCTGAAATATAATATCACCTTTCTTTTATGGTCAAAAATAGTGAACGTGGTGGGTGACTGGAGAGAGGAAAAGTTTATTCAGATATGAGGAGCTAAACTTTTTCGAGTACGAGATGTAGTTTCCAACACACGCGAGTGTAACCGCAGAAATTGGTTAGTGATCAATAAAAAAACTGACGCCGAATTGTTGTTTTTTTTTATTATAAAAAAAATTTTAATAACTTTTATTCAGTTCTTTGACAAATTCTGATAATAAAATGGAAAATAAATATTAATGGTAATATTATCTAGTATAAAAGTTGGCAACCCTAATTTACTGTCAAATAAAATAAATGAGTAAAGAGAAATAAACAGTGTCAATCAACAGTTACTGGTTGGATGAAAATAATGTAAATAGAGGCTACTGTATAAAATAATACTTATTACTTGTTTGTCACTATGATTACCTTTCTTCCACAACATGAAGAAAGACATGGTTAGAAAGAACATAATTTACCTACAACATTCTTGAATACACTGAAGAAAGTCCAATTAAAAAAAAATATTATGTAGAAAATATATGTTATGTAGAGTAGGTAGGTGCATGCCATTGATATTTTTTTATTCACATAGGTGTACTTAGACGTTTCTTATAAGAAATGCATCAAAATAATGTGGATTGACTTATAATTTAAATGCCTATCACTGTCTTGATTATTTCAGTTATTAGACCATAAGTTGTCCTTCTCTAAGTTATGTAAGATTCATCAAATTACCAACCTTAATAATTTGCACTTCTCTAGATAGTACCTATCTACTTCACTAGATTAGATATACATATTATGTAATGTATATCTAAGTAGATGTTATGTCATTATTCTGTGATTATGTACAGACAACTGCAGGTCAACATATCGCACCCCCGGTGCGACACTGTCACTTATGCAAAAAACAATTTTTCAGGAGAAGCATTTAAAACATTGAATAAATCTTCATCATCATCATCTTCATCTTGTAAGAATCTTCAAATATGACAATGTTATGGGATGTTAAAGTTTTAAATGCTTCTCCTGAAAAATTGTGTTTTTGCATAAGTGACAGTGTCGCACCGGGGGTGCGATATG
>NWSH02000560.1:4078448-4111392 GCA_002382865.2 Heliothis virescens
TTCTAAGCGATAAATGCATTTTTTTTCCAAAACTTATAAGGTAAAATAATCACCTACAATAAAATACTTAGTAAGGTTTTGATAGAAACCGTAAAAACTTGGATATAGCCTCTGTAGTAGATTATCTATTAAGATAAATTCCATAATAATTTGAATTGTAAACTTATGTTAGTTCTCAGAAATCATTGAGCCGTTTTAAGAGTCCATTAAAATTAACGAGTGGCAGACACATACAAGTAGCCAACCTTAGTGTGTGTGAGAGAAAAATAATTATTCGAAGAAAATTGCTGTTTATTATTATTTCATGACTATGATAAGCATCTAAATATATGACGAAAAACTTTTCACTTGTAGATAAAAACGTGCCTTTTTAGATTTGGTCAATAATTGATATTGAATTACTACTTACATATTTAGAGATATTCTAATTAAAATAAATATAACAAAGGTGCACAATTGCACAATACGTAAAAAGCTTTCCTTGTTTTTATCAAAATAAACTGCTACTTCCAATTAATCTATACATATAAAAATCAAAGTCCTGACTCATTCACTGACTCATCAACATAGGACCCAAACCCGTGAACCTATAAAGCTGAAATTTTGTACAGAGGTTCATCTTAAGACTCTCACGCGAGATAAAAAAAGGATTTCTCGAAATTCCCACGGAAACGAAAAAAACGGGATTTTAAGTTTTACGCGGGCAATGTCGCTGGCAGAAGCTAGTTTGTGATAAAGGTATAAGTAAGTATACTTACTATAAATATTAAGTTTCATATCATTGCTCTATAATCAAATGTTTCTATACCCACATTATCTTAAAACCGCACTTTGCATATAAAGTGCCGAAATGAAGAAACTATTATGACCCAGAGACGGAAGTTGATCATCTTTTATTGTTGCAACATTTGAATTCTACGAAGTGTGACATGATGTCGGTGTCTAGAGGATCAGGAACAAGAAGTTAAATATAGCTACTAGCTGTTTTCCCGCGGTTTCATCTGCGTACCGTGGGAACGATTGCCCGTACCGGAATAAAATATAGCTTATGTTACTCAAGGATAATGTAGCTTCCCAACACTGAAAGAATTTTTCAAATCGGTTCAGTAGTTTGGGAGCTTTTAGAGTGCAAACAAACACACAAAACAAATGTTTACTCTTCATTATATTATTATCGATATGTTTTAAAGTATTAATCTACAAACAATGCCAATTTTAAATTGTTTACCCATGTCTATAATATCTATAATGCCAAGCCCAAGCGTTATTGTTTTGTTTTAACCGACTTCTGTTCACCTCTTTCTTGAAGGTGGCAATTATATAGTTGGGCCATGATGAATGTACTTATGTACACCTGAGCAAGCTCGTATGTATCCAAGTTCATCCTAAAACCCAACCGCCTAGAAGAATGGCCTAATTCGCTTATCCCTTCCTGCTTAGAGATTCTGTCTGCCATTATGAAGATTATGGTAGTTTTTAATAAAGCTAATTGCGCAATCCATCAAATGTTTGGAAAACGAGGAAAAGAAGAGCGAAAGAAACCGCAAAGATTGCCGACCAGCGGACTTTAAATAAAACTTGATACTAACCGCAAACCATTGCGATGAAGGCTGTATGATAGATGATAATGAAATATTTAAGGCCACCCAGGCATTGGTAGGCGTGATAAGCTTCTAACGATAGATAATTCTCAAGATGATGATAAATAAGCTCATTAATTTGAAACGTGCAACTGTTGTTACTAAAATATTGAACGATTTTGATGGCTAACCTGAAATATAATATCACCTTTCTTTTATGGTCAAAAATAGTGAACGTGGTGGGTGACTGGAGAGAGGAAAAGTTTATTCAGATATGAGGAGCTAAACTTTTTCGAGTACGAGATGTAGTTTCCAACACACGCGAGTGTAACCGCAGAAATTGGTTAGTGATCAATAAAAAAACTGACGCCGAATTGTTGTTTTTTTTTATTATAAAAAAAATTTTAATAACTTTTATTCAGTTCTTTGACAAATTCTGATAATAAAATGGAAAATAAATATTAATGGTAATATTATCTAGTATAAAAGTTGGCAACCCTAATTTACTGTCAAATAAAATAAATGAGTAAAGAGAAATAAACAGTGTCAATCAACAGTTACTGGTTGGATGAAAATAATGTAAATAGAGGCTACTGTATAAAATAATACTTATTACTTGTTTGTCACTATGATTACCTTTCTTCCACAACATGAAGAAAGACATGGTTAGAAAGAACATAATTTACCTACAACATTCTTGAATACACTGAAGAAAGTCCAATTAAAAAAAAATATTATGTAGAAAATATATGTTATGTAGAGTAGGTAGGTGCATGCCATTGATATTTTTTTATTCACATAGGTGTACTTAGACGTTTCTTATAAGAAATGCATCAAAATAATGTGGATTGACTTATAATTTAAATGCCTATCACTGTCTTGATTATTTCAGTTATTAGACCATAAGTTGTCCTTCTCTAAGTTATGTAAGATTCATCAAATTACCAACCTTAATAATTTGCACTTCTCTAGATAGTACCTATCTACTTCACTAGATTAGATATACATATTATGTAATGTATATCTAAGTAGATGTTATGTCATTATTCTGTGATTATGTACAGACAACTGCAGGTCAACATATCGCACCCCCGGTGCGACACTGTCACTTATGCAAAAAACAATTTTTCAGGAGAAGCATTTAAAACATTGAATAAATCTTCATCATCATCATCTTCATCTTGTAAAAATCTTCAAATATGACAATGTTATGGGATGTTAAAGTTTTAAATGCTTCTCCTGAAAAATTGTGTTTTTGCATAAGTGACAGTGTCGCACCGGGGGTGCGATATGCGAATCTATCAAATTTTACCAATCAAACATTAACCTTCCACTATTGTGATAAGGTTGAAAATTTATCACAGAAACTTGACAGATTGTGGTAACTTGATGTGCTGTCGTCTGTACCTGTATCAGGGTAAGTCACAAGTTAAACACTTCATTAGTATTTAGTTAATAAATGTACCATTACCCATGAAAGCAATAGTAAAACCTTTTTGACATACCCAACTTCATAGAGATCCCGTTATATAATATTCTTTTTAATATAAAATAGGTTTTACCGTACCAATAAAGAAATACTGTTACCGATACAACCTCAAAAGTTGCCTAATAAACTTAGTGCGATACAATAAGTCCTGAAAGGTACTTTATTACTAATTAAATTAAACATTTAAGTCTTTGTGCTGTCCACCTGTCCCTGAAACCTTTTACCATCAAAGCTTTGGTCGCTATAATGTAACGGTGAAGAATAAAAAGAAAGTAAGTATGTTTTAAAATTCAAGAAGAATGTATAGATTTCTGTTAAGGCTCATCCAATTTATAGAAATGTACAGCCAATATCACAGGTTTCTGATAACTATCTGCCAGATAGCTATTTAAAACTTTATCTGGAACCTGTGTAACTGGCCGTTATATAAGTGAAATGTTAACACAATAGCATAGCCTATTGAAAGACATGCAGCTTTTATAAAAGTAAACAAAAGAAAAATTTTGACAACCTCTATCCAAATATCTAAAGAGAGTTTAAAACAAAGGTTTAAGAAGATTCCTACTAAATTATTGCACATTCTCTATGTTGCTAACAAAACATGCAGTTGTAAAGTTGTAACATATTTTACTCAAGGTCAACATCAATGACATAAAAATTTCTACTACAAGCTTGTGTTTACATATTTTTTTGAATTTAGAATTTAGATAGGTATAACTTTGTTAGAAATCCGAATGAGACTACTCACATTTAATAAAGATATATTATAAATATCCCAAAAATCCAATCACAATACATAAAATGTCACATTACACGCGCCCAACACAAACATTGCACGTTTTTGGCAACTCAAATAACACGAATCGCACTAGATAGATAATAACAGGTTGCTCTGATAATTTTCTTATATGAAAGATACGTACTTGTAAGGCCAAGCGTTATCCTCAAAGGTTTCTACCGTAATGAACGGAATTTAATCTAGACTGTCCGCAAAGGCTAAAAATACGAAAGCTGACTAAGGTTGCAGGGCGGGCGATTCCAGCCAGACGTTTTGAGTGCGTAAACAAAATACAAGGAAAACCAGACTGCAGTCTATGGTTCAATGCATTGATATAGGTACGTAGTAGGTATGATATGACTCCATAGGACTATACACGTCAGTTTTATTTATAAAGAAGTCTGGAAGATTGATTATAACATTAAGAATAAAGATGTACTATGAAGCAAAGCCTTGCTGTCAAAATGATGACGTCAACATCGAAGCCGTAGGGTTGTCACTTGGTAGTACTGACTTAAATGTTTGTTAACTTTAGTTCCTAAATTTTCGAAATGCTAGCTGGCGCGGTAGCTCCTGAGGTGACAGTCAGTACTGACAGCACTGGTAAAGGTATTACGTACATAAATGCTCGTCAATGCGCATGCGTGTGTGTGTGACGTTACGAACTTTAGTAGATAGTTTCCCAACAGTTCTTACATTTATTTAAACTGTGATTATACTTACGTATTGTTTTTTACACTTATGTGTATGTGTATAAGTGCTGTCGTCTGTACAGACGACGGGTAGGTTAATGTTCGATTGGTAAAATTTGACACATTCGGGTACCGTAACCTGCTGTCGTCTGTACATATGTGATTGGGTACGTGTGTGTGTATGACAGTTACATGTTTGTTATTTCCTAACGCACAACCGGCTGAACGGATTTTGATGAAACTTCGCAATAATATAGCTTATACATCAAAATTACATATACTTAGGTTTTTTTACGGGTGTGGGAAGTAATTCCCTCGAGTTGCGAGTGAAACCGCTATACATATTGTTGGATAGGTATACATACCAACCTACGCACCTACGCTGTAAATATTGATAAGACAACAAACTACAGGTTATATACCTACTTATATATTACTTAGACAGTTTAAATACGTAAGATTACTTCTTGCACACATAGGTTTCACTTCATTGCTGAGATAAAGCAGTTATTGTTAGATAAAACAAAGGTTTTAATATCCCGTGAAAGGTTAATGGTCACCTCTAATGGAAGACAAGACATGAGTCTAGCAGTTGGATCAATCTTTATTTGAATATGTCACTTTAAGTGCGGTTTTTCATTTGCATTCATTACCTTTATGAGCGTTCCTCAAGGTTTAATATTAGGTCCATCATCTTTTTTCTCTATTTATATAGTTGTCGTTATCAAGTCGCTGTAGATAGTCTATCGTCGTTACAGCCTAAAACGTTCACTGTTGGACAAACGCCTCCCCTTGGGGGGGATTTACCCATACTCACCACGCTGGGCACGGGTGTTGGTAAGCGCAGTGTGGGATATTTTTAGCTTCAGAGATGCTGCTGCCCATCTCCGACCAAGGCACGTGTTCTTTGCTACCTTCTTTGAGTTTTAAAATCAAATTAACAAAAAAAACGCTCGCGCCCTATGCTAAATACTTACACCTACTTTTCCATGTTAACTTCAACTAGCAAATAATTTCGCGCTCGCTTCGCTCATTTTCGCACATTTCTCTTGCTTGTTTCTGTTCCTTTTGCTACTTTATTTTAAGAATTCGGTACTAATGGAAAAGTGATCGCCTGGCGCATTCAAGTTGAAACTGTTAAATCTTACTCAGTAGGTATGTGCGACACCTCCCGATCTTTCCATATTTTCTTTGGAAAAATCAAAATAGTCTTTTTATTCACTCATGTGCTAGCCATACTGTAAGTTGTATTTGTCATTTTGGCTGAGGTCAAACGAGCGTAATTTTGTGAGTAGCAGAATTTCGGTCTTTATCTTGAGGGTGCTTTCTAGAATGTGGCCCCGTGTGCCAACCCATGCTACACCACCACTACTTCCTTTGAAAATTGCAAATGGTAAAATAAGAATGAATAAATGCTTACTTAGACGCGATCTAGTGATATCGCCATAAGTTAAGAACCCTTTCTTTATACAATTATCTGGTTGATTCAGGTCAATGCGTATGATAAACTGTATTGTATGTTCCTTGGAGAAAGAAAAACTACAGCGACAAAAAAAAACAAGAAGTGCCTATACGTAATGTTTGTCATGATCTTGCTCATATTTATGTGGCAGCTTGTTTTGATCTCAGTTTATTTGAATCCAGTTTCAGTCACAAACGGCCTTATGACGAAATTTATGGTGTTTATGCCTTTTTTCGGTGGGAAATCAGCAGATCCTCCCGCTGTGGGTGCAGCGTGAGAGTGTCAGACCTACTGACTTAAATCCACCTTCTCATTCTTGAGCACTTTGTGTACCAGGACCGCGGTAACTCTTTCGAACAATTCCGCAGCCCCGCAACACCCACTCGAAGCAAGACGCGTTAGTAGAAGACCTAAGTACCTATACATAGCATTGCTGTCCAGTGGTACATACTACCCATCGGTAACTATTAGAATACATATCAATTTTACTTAAACCCGCATCTACGCTCCTTCATTAATCAATTTTAATCTTGTAAACAAGTCTATTATAGTGTTTAGAAAACCTAAAGATACAAAAACCATTCCTGCTCTGGTGCGTAAATAATGAAAAATTCAACCAGATGTATAAATAAATATTCATTCATGCATTCAACTAGTAGTTATGTGGTTTAGTAAGAGCTGAAAATATATAAAGTAGGTACCAAACTATCGGAAGGCGATACATCAGTTTAACAATTGGACGTAGTTATGCAAAAATGTTCCAATCCACACGCAGGTCGAACTGAGAAAATCGCGTTTTTGTAATTTTGTGGTACACTTTTTTTTGGTAGGGAGTACAACTATGTAGTATGTATCATTTCAACTAAATAAATAGACATTATTTTATTATATACTTGTCATTAAAATTTATTAATATTTCTCATACAAATTATGAAAAAAATGCACTTGGAACGTTTTTGAAAAAAGGCTTTCTGTATGGAAGTAGCTTTTAACTTAATTTGCAAAAACGTTCCAATATCTGAAAATTGGTATATTTTGATAGTTACTATATATTTTTTTTCTAAAACATAAGTATAACAATGAAAACACTATTAAAAAAATATTTATTAAGAAATAGTTGTATCTAAGCATGAAAAATCATCACAATTTATTCATCATCCAGATCGAAATCCAGCTCCTTACCAAATCTATCGACATCGGCAACGGCGTCATTGGACGCTATCAATGTTTTATAAAAACTAAGGCAATCTACTGGAATGAACTTGTAAATAGATTGTAAATCAGTCAATTTAGCTGGAGCAATGGGTTTCCCGTTAGACCATAACTGTTTCAGATCACATCTATGTATAATCAAAATCTCTCCTTTTGTCGTTTTTTTAATGTTAAGTTCGTTATAATCCCCATCAACGATTTACGATTTACTCTCTGTTTCTCAATACCTACTTGAAATGGTTTTCTTTTTCTAGCATTTTTCATAGTTCATGTTTATTCGTCAGCTGTATAAACAAGTTGTTGCTTTTTAAGCGCAGTTTCAATTTTTGAAAAATCAGTATCGTTAGGTAAAAACTATACCCTGACTCAAGATACCGAAAAAATATCGTTTTTCATGTAGGATGGGAGTCTAAGATAAGAAAAAATATATATTAACTACCAAAATATACAAATTTTCAGATATTGGATCGTTTTTGCGAATTAAGTTAAAAGCTACTTCCATACAGAAAGCCTTTTTGCAAAAACGTTCCAAATATAAATGGAACATTTGTTACAAAATAAAATGGATTTACATAGTTTTGCTAAAACGCTACAAGATTTTTGTGACGTTTTAACAAAATAAAAATAGTTATTGTGTGATAAAGGTTGTGGGTTGGAACAAAAGTGAGAAAATTATTTTCTGACAGAAGACTTAAAACTTGAAACGTTTTTGCTAATCTGATACTAGGTGTCATAAAAAGTATTTTGATCACATTATCTCGATTTCGGGTGACTTGTGGGTTGGAACGTTTTTGCATAACTACGTCCAATTATACAATAGAGTAAGTCACCAACTTCTACAACGGGAAGAAACCATCGGAAAAGTCTTTGAAAACTACTGAATTTGTATTTACCGATCATATAATTGATATTGGTACATTAAACAAGTATTACGTACTCTGCTCTTGTATGGTATTGATACCCATTGTATTATAGCGATGATAATAAGTAGTTAGCAATAAAAAACTAATAATGGGACCTCCATCGCTCCGTAGCACGAGTTTGAGATGATGAAAATTTGATATCAATAAAGGAAAGACCTTAGGTATCTAGTCTTGTTATATTTTGCTTTTAAACGTAGGTACTTCTGTAACACGGAATAAATTAAGTTGTATCATATTGTAGTACTCACAGATAGCTGTTCTCGTGCGCACGTTTCTAGAGTAGCACATTGGATGCAATATTGCCCAGTAGCGGTCCACGGAAACACCCACTAAACAAAAGATACTTATAGTGCACAGCATCACTAACAACGACACAGTGAATAGACAAGCATGGAGGTTTCGTGGCTGGCCTACTGATGCCAATATAGCAAATGGTATTCCTAGTAGACCGACCAGCAAGTCTGCCACAGCCAAAGACACTATGTAATAGTTTGTGCGTCGTCTCAGTCTACGCTCACGTCGGAACACATAGATCACCATAGCGTTCCCAACAACCGCCACCAATGCCACTAGGATTTCGAAAGTCGTGTACGTCGCGTGGAGTTCAGGAGTAGGTGTACGGTGAGGTGCGGAGGCCACTGTCGACGCCTCCGACACCATCTCCTCAGTGGTGTCCGTCATAGTTTACAAGTGGCCGCCTCGACAATAACTTTTTCTATCACTTCCGATTACGTATGATTGCACGACTGCTGTATTCCTAACAAGTTTGACACTTTTTGGGAATGCATCCGGAAACAGCATGATTGATGCTATTTCCTTTAATTGAAAACCAAAAATAATCATAATCGTTAGCCAAACGCTCAAATGCAAGTGTGTCAATTTTCTAGGACTTAACGTGTTAACTGGCGAGTTGAACACTTAACAGTTATCCGAAATCGGATCACGAACGACCGCGGACGAGCCGCGCGTGTCCCGCCCGTGAGGCGTGCTTCCCATCACTGCGGGCGCGAATTGGCGCGAAACTACGGCGACGACGGACGGCGTCCCGACGCACGCCCTACGCCCTGCGCCTAGCACTTGTTGCGACTTGCGACCGCCACCACCTGCCCTTGAAATAGGAGTCAGGTTCGCGTTGCTCGCGCTACACTAAGAATAATGTTATGCTCATTTAAATTAATTACCTGTGTAGGTACCTACTATACACTACCCTTAGATAAAGCTCTACATCTCGCAAGAAGAGTTTTTAGCGTTCACGAAATAAAACCTGAACAAATTTTGAACTGTCTCTCTATTCGACTGCCTACTTAGTTTCTGATTATTAGCTGCTTAGATACAAGGCTTTGGAAATAACAATGAAGTTTTAGCCCGTTTGCCTCCTCGACTTGTTTGAAGAACATACTTAATTTTTGGGGTTCCGCACCTAAAAAGTAAAAGACGGACTCCGTCTTTTACTATCGCCTTCTGTCACCGGGCTGTATCTCGTGAACTATGATAGCTATAGAGAGCTGAAATTTTCAGATGATGTGTTTCTGTTGCCGCTTTTACGACAAATACTAATAACGGAACGAAACTATTCGTGCGCGAGTCCGACTGGTACTTCGTAATTCTATACATTGTAAGTACCGGGCACGCTAATATTATCAGTGTGACTGCTAAAATGATTTCATAGTGGAACTGCTGCACCAGTTTTCATTGTAATACTTGTGTACTTAGAAATACTTTAGACTGAAAAACATAAAGATTAATCGAACTCGGTTCAGCAAAGGTTTTATCACCATGCCTGACCTTCAAATCTTAGATAAATGTTTTAGTTCCAAATTCGCACACGTGGCGCTAGTAAAAATTTGCCCGCGTCATGAAATCCGCCAACCAGTGTTTCGCTAAAATTACATTGAAATTGAGTAGGTAGTGTGAACCTACTGAAAGTTTGAGGAATGCTCAAATTTATTTTACAGGGTAATATTTTAGTATACCTTTGAGAAACAATAAAATACAATGTTAGAAAACCAGACAGACTTATTACCTACTTAATTAAAGAAATACAAGTAGTAATATGAAACATTGCCTGTATTCTGAATTGCACACATCAAAATAACTTTTTAGCTAAAGAAGAAAGTGTAATGTTACCCTGATAACCCTAAGAAAACCCTCAAAGTTAGTTCTAAACTATTTACAAGATTTAGGACTAGTTTCATAGGCTCCAGATAAAGTTCTAGATATCCATATAAGCCATAGAAAAGTTGTCAAAATTTAAAACATTTCTATGGCACTATCCAGAACTTTATTATTTATCTGAAACCTTTGAAACTGGCCCTAAAAATTACACATTATGGAGTCAGGCAAATGAAACAAAATGTAGCATTATAATACAAATGATTAAGTTAAGTTATATTTGTCAGTAAATGTTTAGCTTATAAACATAAATTCTTGAATGGACAAATACATAAATATATAGAACACAATATTGCTTACAGCAAAAACAAACAAACTTCCTTACTGCATATGTAATCTCTGTACAAATTCACTTGGAATTCCAATATTTAACAATGATCTACCATCTACTTGATCTAAGTTGGGATGGAAATGCAACAATGCTTCCCAGCACATCTCACTCAACTTTGGTACACATAGCCAGACCTTATAGAGTATATTATTCCTACTAGCAGCATCTTCCTTTGGCTCAATACCACCAAACACATACATACAACCAGCAGATGTAACTGCCGATGAATGAAAATAAAGTGGATGTGGTAACACTGTCTTCTGCATTAGAGTCCATTGTAAATCAGAGATGTTTAACCTCCAAATGTCTTCAAATACTGACTGTCCATCAGAACCACCAGCTACAAACACCTGAGCACCCGTAGGCGACTCAATCTGTACTGCACTGTGGCACTTCCTAGGCAAGGGAGCAATAGTATCTTTTGAACTATCATCAGCCTTTGGAGTTAGAATTCTCCAGGTGTTATTGTCAAAATCAAACATAGGTATTTCCATTAATTCAAATGCCCAGTCCCCAGTGCCTCCACCAATTATGTAAAGTTTATTGCCAACACGGGCTATTTCGTGCCTGTACCTGCCTAATGGCTCACCTTCCTGACCCGTTCCTACAAACACTGGCTCCCATACTAGTGTCCGAAGATCTAACCTGCAAAATGAACAAACCAATAATATTACAAAGTGTACCATTTTATACTTTAAATGTGTCATAAGAAAATAAAATATATTATATCTGTACCTATAAATATCACAGTTATATGCAAATCCGTTAGTGCCTCCTACTGTATAAAAACATCCATTGTGGCACAATATGGCCTGCCCATACTGCCCAGGAGGTCTAGTACCAGTGACTTCTAAGATTTGCAGTCTAGCATCCTCATTGCAAGTTCGCCACACGATCACGTCGTTACTACATTTGTTGCCAAATGGTGCACCTGTGCCGCCGAATATCTAAAACAAGATGCAACTTTAGCAGACTTTGCATAACACCAAAGATAATCATAACATTATTGTTTATACCAACCATTAGGTATCTTCCGTTCATGCACATTGCGTTTGACGCTAATTCTTCCGGCATGTTTTCAATTACTCTATGTTGTTTCCATTTTCGACTAGCCAAAGAAAAACTCCAAAGTTCTTTGAAAAGGGGTCTCGCCGGCGTCCAAGTTGGATTATCTCTTTGAATGTTAGCTAGCGGTAGCGAGGGATTGTAACCACCAAAACAATAAATATTAGCGTCATCACAAGCTATCCTGTGTCCACTACGAGGTCTGGGACTTTCAAAACCCCGACATTGCACTTCAGTAACCTTATATGGCTCGAAAATATAATCATTTCTTCTAGACGACATAATTTTTCTTCCCAAATTGACTCATAAAGTCAATATAATTGCAATTTATTTAAACAGATCCCATTTAAAATATGCAATAATAAATATAAACCTCACAATAAATAATGTTATCCTTTGATGATTGGATTGGATTCATTCAGCGTGCGCTAGTGTGAAACTATGATGACATTTTTTCCGTCAGTCTGTCAAGTGTCATTTGTCAGATATAGATCTGTCAGTTTATGGATTTCGGACAAGCTGACGACCCAACTACCCCCACTCCTATATTCTTGGCACCCAGGATACCCCTGGCAGAAGATACCCCTAGGCAGGGATCTAATACTTCGTATGAACTGGATCACGTACAAAATAATTTGCAATAATTGATACCAAAATAGGTATAATGAATCAAGGGTGTTTTAGCCGGATGGCGAAACGGAACCCTTATAAATTCGTCAAGACTTGGTCAAGTCTGTCTGTGCGTCTGTATATCAAAGCTTCTATTCAGAAACATAAAGTAATCTATAATCATTTGAAAATCCTTTTATAAGTAGAATTTACTCTATCGTGTCTTCAGTAACAGTGAAAGCAATATTTCTCTAATCACTCTATGGTTCACATTAGGCTAGTGTTTGGCAAAAGGATGTTGGCTAATTTAACGTCTCTTTCGTTTTGTTCCGATGTCGGCGGAGTAGCCGCCAACTGTTTTTGAAAACAACCCTCGCTGCAGCGATGAGGTCTTGGAAACGGCGAAGTTTCCATAATCTGCTGCCGGGGTCCCTCGCCACGGTGCCTAGAAGCGGTCCTTTTTGCACAGAAGACTTCGTCTAGCTTCGTCTTATTCGCCACATCCAGGCCGCTGCTGCGTATAGAGCGGTCGACATCAATGCGTGGAATTATATATTGGTGGATATCATGGGGTGACAGATCTTCGAAGTATTTCTGAATCGCTGTTTATCAGTCTTTCTATTATCGCCTCCCCCAGATTGTCTGTTGGAAACCTTCTTATTTCATCTGATAGATTGGTTTTTCCACAAATTAACGAGGTGTTTCTCATTGTGATGCAAGGTTTCAATGTCCTTTTCTTAATGGTTTGCGAAACGCGATTCCAACAATCCAAATTAGTCATTTGCTAAATACCCGATACCTTTGATTAGGCGTCGCCGGCGCCGGCTCGTCTGTCTCGTAAAGCGACGCTATCTAGTGTGGACGTCAAAATGCTGTGTTAGCAAAAGCTCATTGTAGTATTGGAGTTCTTGGTAATCGTGCCAGGCTTGTTGCACGATCATATTACAATGGTTTTATGTTTCAATGGATGCACACAATTGCTCTTGGTAATTTGAAATGTTTATGATTGTACTTCTACTATAGGGTCAAGACAAGGAAAGACTGCTAACCGATGACCCTCTTGAAATGATCAGCTCTCTGATGAGCATTAGACTGTGACGATGGGATGCTTCATCCCATGCTTAGTGTAAGCGTTTTCTAATCGTCCACCTACGTCCTATACGTAAAGTCCTCTGGTCATCTATGGTTGCGTTCAAACTGAAAATGTTACTTTTGCAATGCACTGTTCCGTATTTACTTAATGACCTAGATCAGGGGTCGGCAACCTTTTGAGTCAAAAGAGCCAAAAGTTATAATTTACAACATTTTTAAGTTTTCAAAGAGCCACAAACAGTGGCGGTGCTAGACCAAATGTGTACGTCGACGCGTGTGACATAAGTTCGCGAAGCCAAGGGTGGATCCAGCTTTTGTGCTAGGGGGGAGGGGGGGTTGGTCATACAGTTGTGGTCAAGTACCAATACATAATTTTATTTTGATAATGTATACATGAAGAAACACATAGAAACGTAGTATGAATGCGCGAGCGAAGCGAGCGCGAAATTTTTCAGCTAGACGTTGTAAACATCGTAAAGAAATGGGCACGAGTAGACTGAGCGCGATTTCTTTTGACAGTTTTAGGTCAAGTCACAAAATTATCTAATTTTCAAAATGTATCTCAGGTACCTACTAAAATATTGTAAAGTTGAAGTTGCCACGATTTATTTAAGTTAATTTGTGGAGGAATATAGCAAGGTAATATAAATGCGCGAGCGAAGCGAGCGCGAAAAATTTTATCAGTTCGAGGATTAAGCATAGGAAAAAGTGCACGTAGAAATAAAACAGTGCGCGATTTTTTTTCAAAATCATGTCGTTTATTACACTTAGGCTTTTACAAGCACTAAAGAAAGCCAAGACAAAATATAGGTCTGGAAGTCAGTGGCGGCGCTAGATAAAATGTGTACGTCGGCGAAATCAAGTTCGCGAGTTAATGTATAGTTTGTGAAACAAAGAAACATAAAGTAAAAAAATAAGAATGCGCGAGCGGAGCGAGCGCGAAATTTTTGTTCCACTCGACGTGTAAACATCGAAAAGAAAAGGGCGCGAACGGAGCGAGCGCCATTTGTTTTGACAGTTTTAGTTGCCGCGTTTATTTTTAGTTAATTTGTGGAGGCATAAAGCAAATAAAAACACAGGCTATATGAATAATGAATGCGCGAGCGAAGCGAGCGCGAAAATTTTTATCATTTCTAGGATTAAACATGATTGGCGAAATGAAAATAAATAGGTAACTAGTATTTTTGCGAGGTCCTCTCAGGCGCGAGGCCGTCGGCGGTCGCCGACGTCGCCGACGCCTAGCGCCGCCACTGCTGGAAGTTAATTCAAAATTAATTTAGTTGCACATTCCATTTTGACCACCATTAAGACCCTTACGAACCGCCCTTGGCGAGGCCTTTACTTCGCAGTAAAAATCGTTAAACTAAGTGAGCCAGATTAAAAAATAATCGAGTTTTATTGTTAATAAAATGATGACGAAAAATAATCACACACATAGAAATTGAAGTAGTTGAACCTTTCAGCGTGCAGACTCACTGTCCTTTTCAGTATTGTGTCGTAGTTAAGTTTAGCCGCTATTTCAGCTTCGATTATCCGAACTGATAACGCGGATATTCTATCTTGCCTCATCGTGCTTCTCAAATAGATTTTTATAAATTTCAACTTTAAGAAACTTCTCTCGGCGGAAGCTGTGCTAACCGGAACTGTGAGCATAATTCTAATTTTAAAATAAATTAATAAATGTTAAAATAGTAAAATTCATTTTCAGCTGCCTAGCTTTCTCTCGAATTGTTCGGGGTCGGCAATCTAAACCAGGATGACTGGCGAAACGAAAATAAATAGGTAACTAGTTTTTCTGCGAGGCCTCCTCAGGAATCAACGTAAAAGTGGCTGAGAGATAGAAGTGGTGCCGAATCTTTGTTAATCGATTGAGAAAGTTCTTTAATTGGTTTTTATTTTATAAAATAAATAATATTTTTGTATGGAACTAAAGAGCCGCAGCTTCCCATCCAAAGAGCCGCATGTGGCTCGCGAGCCGCAGGTTGCCGACCCCTGACCTAGATCGTTTGCAAAAACTGCCTGCCCAACGTTTTTGATTATCAGCTGTTTATCGCTACGAAGCTCGTGTAATTCGAGGTACGACCGGTAATTTTGCTTATTCAGCGTAGGTACTCGCAATATCCACGCAAAACGATATCTCCCTCGATAAACGGGCTATCTAACACTGAAATATTTTTCAAATCGGACCAGTAGTTCCCGAGATTGGTGCGTTCAAACAAACCCTTCAGCTTTTTATATTAGTATAAATACCAAAGTTTGTTGATTACTCCTTCACGCAATGCTGAACGGTATTTGATGAACCTTGGCAGTAATATAGTTTATATATTAAAACAACATAAATATAGGCTATTTTCAATCCGAGTGCGGGTAGTAGTTCCCCGGAGAAGCTGATAAAACTACTGGAAGTAGGTAATGTGTAATAAATGATGCAAATGCTATTATAATCATATTTTAATTTATTTCACCAAAAATCTTGTAACACAATGAAGAGCTTAATCTTGCCATTATATGGAGAATAAAGCCGTTAGTTTCTAATATATAGCATAGTTGTTCAAAGAAATTATTTAAGAATATTATATTTTTAATTCCAACAAAAAGTTGCTTTATGCAATGAGTTCAATTACAGGTTAGCTAGAATCTAGGTATGATTTAAAGTATGATTTATAGGCAGAAAACAATATTTTTTTTATCTGCAAACTAAAAACCAAATCCAGTAACCAAAATTAAATAATTAACAAATAGTAACTATAAAGTAAATCACATTGAATATTAAGCGGAGCGTTGCATCCCAGTAGCGAAGAGGACCTTCTGCTTAGACTTTTTGTTTTTCTTGCCAGTGGGCGAGGAGGCGGCGTGGAGCGCGGCTTCGATAGCGTCACTCAGCACCAGCGCGCGCGGAGCGGACACTTCGTCGTCGGCGGGCGGCGGCGGCGGAGCTTCCGCGACCTTACGCACACGCCAAGTGCCGCAAGTGCTC
The DNA here is from genome assembly GCA_002382865.2 of Heliothis virescens. Lineage (NCBI taxonomy): Eukaryota > Metazoa > Arthropoda > Insecta > Lepidoptera > Noctuidae > Heliothis > Heliothis virescens. Next base: position 4,094,831 of record NWSH02000560.1, read on the forward strand.
GCCATCTATCGTATAGAAAAATACGGATTTATTAAACTCTCAATGTAACAATATAATTCTACTGTATGTTTGTCACCTAACTCCCCTAAATGTTTTACATATATAAACGCTTGAATTTACCTTGGCAAAGGATGGACCTGGGGGTGGAGATCCGAAGCTAGTAGATGGGCTGGATTGTTCAAATGTCGTCAATGGCCCAAGGTCTAAAGGTGGGCTGGAGAATGAGGGTGGAGCCGGTGGGAACAATACTTCAGAGAAAACGTCCGGCTTCGGCGGACCTTCTATGGCGCGACGGTAAGCGCGCTCGCGCCGTCTTTCCTCACGCTCATGACGCGCGCGCATCCGTGCACGGCGATCCAATTCATCTAAAATACAGTATTATTTAATAATTTCCATAGCTTATAAAAATAATTAATTTTTTTGAAAAAGAAAATGATATATTTACCAGTGAAGCTTTGCAAAGCTGATGGAGTTACATAAGGCGGTTGTAATTCCAGCTCCACAATATCATATGCACAGTAGAGGGGCAAATGTGCAGTGCAAGGCATATGTTTTCTAGTCTGCAAAAAGAATAAAACAAGTTATAAATACATGTTACTAATTTAAAAAGTATAATTTGCTAATAGATGTTTTGTCTTACTTGTTCACTGAGAGAAAATGTTTCTCGATGCAATACGCGACCAGTTATAACTTGTGGGGCAGCTGCTAATGCACCCCACGATGCATTGAGAATGCGCACATTCAAGCTGTTGAGGAATACTTGCTGTCCATCTTCAGCTTGATAGAAATAAAAGTATTTAGCTTGATTGAGTTTATCAATATCTGTAACAGCATTGTCCTCAATTGGTTCAGCTTCTTGAGGTCCACATTCAATTAGTGGAAATTCTTCTGTCTGTATGTCATCCATTTCAAAGGACGGTGCATCAGGATTTAAGTTTGAATCAACTGTGTTAAGGTCAAGATCCTCCATGTTATTCTGAATGATATCAATGCATGCAGCTCCGCCTTCGTCATTCACATCAAACCAATCCAATTTGTTTTGATTTACTTCCTGTTTTTCATATACAGTAGGTACTGTACTGTCATTTTCATTTTCTTTATTAACCTTTGGTTCATTAAACTTAGTTTCAATGTTCTCTTCCTTCAACTTCAGCATTTCTAAGGCTTGTTCCAAGAAAACTATTTCAGTTGTATCAATTTCTGCCAATATTTGTCTTTCTATTTCTTCCCTTTCTCGTTTCAAAATTTCGTGGACCTGGAATTTGGACAGCATATTAAGGATGGAGAAAGATGGATCCCACCAGTTCTCATTGGTTTATTGTTTAGTAATCCTACTAATACATGGCAAATTAAACTATATGTATTTACCTGTTGCTTATTAGCAGAAAACATTTTGCAGTATGGTGCATTATTGATGTTTTCTAAAGGCAAGATGGGCAATGCTGCCTCTGTCACTTGTCCACGTGGAGGTGCCACTTCCACCGTGGTTGAACCCCGCAGCCGACGTACGAGTCGCATTGTCACCTATGGTAAAGATACAACACAATTAGCACATAAAAAAATATTATATAAATTTTAAAAAGATGGTGAAGGTTGGTAGATCACCTACCTCTTCAGCAGGAGAACCCCACTGAACAATCCTGGTGGGTTTCATATCTTTGACATGTAGTGGTGTAGTACAGACAGGGCACGGCGGTGGCTGCTTCTCGTGAGCCGCAGCATAATGTAGGACGCAGGCCCAGCAGTACACATGACCGCAAAGACCAACGCGACCCGCGGCCGGTGGGCCCAGACATATTGGACACTCGGAACGGCCTGTGCCTCTAACCACCTGAAAAATAATGTTTACTATTAATAATAGGATAAAAGCCAGTTTCTTACTCATCAGACATGAAATTACAATGAAATGCTACATTATTTAATGGCTTTTAAGAACCTACCAAATTCAACTATTTATTCTTATCAACCTGAGTGATGACTTAATTTAAATAACTGTTCATTAATGTGCAAGTCACTCTAATTAACTAGTCAAGAAGTTTATTTCAAAACATTTATATCAAAACATCATAAAACAAAAGTAAAAACTTACAATTTCTTCAATATGTTCCCACTTTATGGGTATATCAGGGTCCAAGAGGTTTGGTTTATAATCTCCATCTTCTTTCACCACAAATTGGCAACTGTCAAAATAAAATAAAAATTAGTTTTACACAACATATTTACTGCATTTTTTTTTTATTTGAACACAACTCTAAAGAAATCTAAAGTTCATATCATTATTTTGGGGGTTATATTAACCTACTTTTTTATAACATGGAAACAGAGTTCCTATCAATTCAAGAAGTAACAAACTCAGGTATAGCAATTGCTAGATATATTTTTATTTCCACTCCATTGGTTCATAACTATTGTCTATTTGTTCATACTTACTAAGCCCTCAGATAGAGATCATGATCATGCCGGTTAGGACCACGAAACTGTTGGCCTGGACGACGCTGCTGGACACCCCTACGCTCCGGCACCCCACGAGAGGGATACATAAAGTTCAGCAAATGGTTCAAGTTTTGCTTCTTGCTTCCGGGCACAAACACTGAGCCTATTTCTGGCTCATCATCTTCTTCTATCCTATAATTTAAGTTAATATTGGTGAGAACAATAAAATAAGAATTAATAGCTTTTGTGATACCTACATTCTTCCTATTTACTTCTTGAGGCCTTAAAATTCTCTCACAATTTAAGTATGTAACACAATCGATAAAGCAGTATTTACACTACAGGTTCAACCTACCTGGTGTTCGACGTTCCACCCATAGGGTAACCGGCGGGACCACGAGCGCGGGGTCTCCGGTCAATCTGTCCCCTACCACGCTGAGCCGGCACATTCTTCCTACTAGGTTCATTTTTAGGAGCAGTTCCAGGTCCTTCACGTTTCTTATTATTACGCGGCCAAGGCCTCTGTGTCAAATCTGGAAGGTTATCATAAAATCATGACACCACTTATCATATAACAATATAATTTTTAAAGGAGCAGTGAGCCAGTGACGTGATATCATCAACAAAATACCTATCAGTACTATCATTATCAACACACTATCAAGCCAATAATAGCAAACAAGCAAATTAGGCGCATCAACGATGATTTGAAATGGGATCATGAACCTTAGCGACAAAATACAAAAATAAATACCATTTTTTTTTCTAAACACCAGAAACCGTGACACAATGAAGTACGTATCTACTAGATAAGTACCTACACTAGAGTAGACAAGAGAAAAAAAGTCTTACCAGTATTTTTCTTACAGTCGATGGCTGATGCCCTCGACTGTGGTTGAGATCGGTTCAAAGATTTCTTGTCCATTCTGGATTCCTCCAACATCCACAGAAACAGCTGAGCGGGAGACTCCGCAAGGAGATAACGATATTACGTGCAAGGCCGACATTTTAGAAAGCCATGTTTATAATACAAAACAAAGAAAAATAGATTTATCTATACAAATTACTTTTACCACGCGGTAAATGGACAAGTACGTAACTTTAAACACAAAAAAGGGAGTATAACTACTCCCTTTCGTCGATAACGACGAAAACTTTAGAGAACGAAACCCTTTTTAGCTCGCCACAAATATGGCGACCGACCGGCAGCCAGCCGATGAATCGGATGCGCACTTCCGCTGAATATTATTATTTCACAGAATCTCACTAATGGTTCAAAAACAATTAGAAATAAACTAAACTCAATATGCTTTTTTAGATATTTTTATTTTTAAGTATTTAAAATTCGATAAACAAATGATTTTTATTATAAAGTAATTGACATGACTCATCAGTTTATTTTCAGTTGACGTAATTTTATTTTAATAATTTATTTTTTTCATTAGATGCAAACATGTTTTGAATTTATTAGAAATAAAATAAATCTACATAAGCTTTTTCAATTTATTCAAGATACAGCTCAAATAAGAACTAAATTATTATTTAAAAAAAACATGGTGTCGAAACTAAAAAGATTCGTATCCAGGTGTATACAGAAAAAAAAAAGAAATTGGCGCGAAAACACAAATTTTTCTTTGATTGACGTGTTTTCATTTTCATTAGCCAGAAAATTTTGACGCGGATCATGAATAGGGCCGATTTACCAAAAGAGAAGGCTTCTGAACCTGAAGAAGAAGCTCGTCAACCATCTGTAAGTGTTTGTTCCATCGTGACTTACAACGTACGAAAATAAATTAAGATATAATTTTTTGTAGAAGGTAGATAGTGCTTGTTATTTTCTTGCAACTGCCTGTTTGCCTGACAAATATCATCGATTTATTTTATTAGCCTGTAAACATCCTTTACAATGTTTGCCTACACATGGACTCTACTCTATCACAATTTGTGTAGTAAAATTTAATAAAAAAAACATTACAGGTCGAAGCTAAAATGCTATGTAACCAGCCAAAGAAATTAACGTTTGCTAAAAACGTTGATTTGACTGAAAAACCACCTTCGCAGAGAAGCAGGTATAATTTTAATTCATATTCTATTTATTGCCTTAAGTACGACATACTTGTACTATATCTAAGAGCAGAATCACAATATCTTCATCACCAATAATAAAACTCATTTTGAACGTCATTGCCATTACTCCGACTGGAATTGTAGGCTGGTATCTTAGTATCTTGTTGTTTATGTAGTGCGTGTTACTGCCTCGTTGGTCTAGTGGTCGCATAGCGCGACTACCGATCACAGATCTCTGGTTCCCGGGCCAGGCTGAAATCGCTTTGTGGGTTTTAGAGACTTTCACAAAGCAGCCCGGAGTTTGGAAGTTGGCGGTGTTACACCCCCGTGGAATGCTACTCAGTACCAGTCGTATATAAATCCACGTCAGAGGCCGTCAGGCCNTTCATTTTTAGGAGCAGTTCCAGGTCCTTCACGTTTCTTATTATTACGCGGCCAAGGCCTCTGTGTCAAATCTGGAAGGTTATCATAAAATCATGACACCACTTATCATATAACAATATAATTTTTAAAGGAGCAGTGAGCCAGTGACGTGATATCATCAACAAAATACCTATCAGTACTATCATTATCAACACACTATCAAGCCAATAATAGCAAACAAGCAAATTAGGCGCATCAACGATGATTTGAAATGGGATCATGAACCTTAGCGACAAAATACAAAAATAAATACCATTTTTTTTTCTAAACACCAGAAACCGTGACACAATGAAGTACGTATCTACTAGATAAGTACCTACACTAGAGTAGACAAGAGAAAAAAAGTCTTACCAGTATTTTTCTTACAGTCGATGGCTGATGCCCTCGACTGTGGTTGAGATCGGTTCAAAGATTTCTTGTCCATTCTGGATTCCTCCAACATCCACAGAAACAGCTGAGCGGGAGACTCCGCAAGGAGATAACGATATTACGTGCAAGGCCGACATTTTAGAAAGCCATGTTTATAATACAAAACAAAGAAAAATAGATTTATCTATACAAATTACTTTTACCACGCGGTAAATGGACAAGTACGTAACTTTAAACACAAAAAAGGGAGTATAACTACTCCCTTTCGTCGATAACGACGAAAACTTTAGAGAACGAAACCCTTTTTAGCTCGCCACAAATATGGCGACCGACCGGCAGCCAGCCGATGAATCGGATGCGCACTTCCGCTGAATATTATTATTTCACAGAATCTCACTAATGGTTCAAAAACAATTAGAAATAAACTAAACTCAATATGCTTTTTTAGATATTTTTATTTTTAAGTATTTAAAATTCGATAAACAAATGATTTTTATTATAAAGTAATTGACATGACTCATCAGTTTATTTTCAGTTGACGTAATTTTATTTTAATAATTTATTTTTTTCATTAGATGCAAACATGTTTTGAATTTATTAGAAATAAAATAAATCTACATAAGCTTTTTCAATTTATTCAAGATACAGCTCAAATAAGAACTAAATTATTATTTAAAAAAAACATGGTGTCGAAACTAAAAAGATTCGTATCCAGGTGTATACAGAAAAAAAAAAGAAATTGGCGCGAAAACACAAATTTTTCTTTGATTGACGTGTTTTCATTTTCATTAGCCAGAAAATTTTGACGCGGATCATGAATAGGGCCGATTTACCAAAAGAGAAGGCTTCTGAACCTGAAGAAGAAGCTCGTCAACCATCTGTAAGTGTTTGTTCCATCGTGACTTACAACGTACGAAAATAAATTAAGATATAATTTTTTGTAGAAGGTAGATAGTGCTTGTTATTTTCTTGCAACTGCCTGTTTGCCTGACAAATATCATCGATTTATTTTATTAGCCTGTAAACATCCTTTACAATGTTTGCCTACACATGGACTCTACTCTATCACAATTTGTGTAGTAAAATTTAATAAAAAAAACATTACAGGTCGAAGCTAAAATGCTATGTAACCAGCCAAAGAAATTAACGTTTGCTAAAAACGTTGATTTGACTGAAAAACCACCTTCGCAGAGAAGCAGGTATAATTTTAATTCATATTCTATTTATTGCCTTAAGTACGACATACTTGTACTATATCTAAGAGCAGAATCACAATATCTTCATCACCAATAATAAAACTCATTTTGAACGTCATTGCCATTACTCCGACTGGAATTGTAGGCTGGTATCTTAGTATCTTGTTGTTTATGTAGTGCGTGTTACTGCCTCGTTGGTCTAGTGGTCGCATAGCGCGACTACCGATCACAGATCTCTGGTTCCCGGGCCAGGCTGAAATCGCTTTGTGGGTTTTAGAGACTTTCACAAAGCAGCCCGGAGTTTGGAAGTTGGCGGTGTTACACCCCCGTGGAATGCTACTCAGTACCAGTCGTATATAAATCCACGTCAGAGGCCGTCAGGCCGATTTGAGAAAACTCTGACCCTAGGGCTTGTTAGGTGATTAAACCTGCAGCTCACTCGATAAGAAGAAGACTAATAATAGCCCTTATATCGTCAGCTCATACAAGGATGTATTGAGTCAACCTCCACTGGAGCTGTCCCATTGTGAGAAGTTGATCTGGCTGCAAAAGCGGCGCACGGCAGGCTTGTGGGTGCAATGCGACGAATGTGACCGCTGGCGGTATCTGCCTGCTGTCCTCGACAGACACGAACTACCTAAGAAATGGTATTGTCGGATGAATACAGGTTGGCAGTTTACTCTTTATTCTCATAGGTTGGTCGAGCTATGCTTATTTTAAAAATTCCAGACTACACAGCTTAAAATTTCAGACCAAGAATTCGCCAGTTGCTCCGTGCCCGAAGCTCCTCTGCGTCTCCATGACGAGGAAGACTTGATCCATAGCGAGTATGCAGCCGGGTCGCTGGTGTGGGCCCGCCTGGCCGGCTGGCCGTGGTGGCCTGCCATGGTGGATGACTGCCCCGACACTGAACAATACTACTGGCTTGATGGCTTCTCTGATATACCCGTAAACCTTTATGTTTCAGTTGAATTTGTGTCTTCTATCTAAATATATAAAACTCAAAGGTAACGAACTGACTGATAGTGATCTATCAACGCTCAGCCCAAACCACTGGAGGGATCGGACTGAAATTTGGCATGCATGTAGATGTTATGACGTAGGCTTCCGCTAAGAAAGGGTTTCCCGAAACACGGGAAAGGTAAAAAACTGGATTTTAAGTTTCGCGCGGGCGAAGCCGCTGGCAGAAGCTAGTTTAATAATAAATTGGGGCGAGTTCAACCCAGCGTGATTTATTACTTTAGCTGTTATGATTCAAGTAGGTAATATAATGTAATATTTAATAGCATGTTCACTTTTCAGACTCATTACAATGTTGTATTCTTTGACACTATGGAAGCTACTCGAGCGTGGATCGCTCCTGAACAATTAAAGCCATATTCTTCTAATAAAGAAATGACAAAACTTTTGTTGAAGAATAAAAAATATTACAATCGTCTCAGAGCGGCCATAGCACAGGCAAATGAGGCCGAAAAAGTTCCGTTAGAAATTCGCCTAACTCGTTTCAGCTTCATAGCTAGACATAAGGGAAAAATTCTCAGTCCAAAAAAGCTGGGGAAAACAGATTTAAAGAAATACCAGAAACAATTCAAGAAGAAGTTTAACGTTGATTTTCCGATTGAGACTTCTGAATCTGATGATGAACCTATCGAGAATATTAAAACGTTGCAGAAAAATAATAACAACGTTATTATTTTGGGTACTCCGAAAAAAAGGGCTAGAAGGGAAAATAACTGTGGTGAAATAAACGATCAAAGTGTTAAAGCACAAGTGCAAAAGCACAATTTGCCCGATGATACAAATATCCAGAACCAAAACGAGACACAAAATTCAACCAACGTTGAATCTTTTTGCAATGGAAATAAACCATCAAACTCTATGATAGTTCAAATAGGAAGTACGGAGGCAGACTCTATTGATAATGGTAAAAAATATTCTATACTTATACGTGAACAATTTACATACCTACCTACCCACTTTTTTTCGGTCTCTAGTAACCTATGTGTTGTTTCCGAAAACATATATTCTTATAAGAAATATTTATATCCTTTTATGTTTTCTAGATACTTCTGCAACTTATATACCGGAGAACGCCACCGGGCAGCTTGATCTTAGCATCAGAATGGATACTCCAAACAGTGATGATTTTGACTTTTAAGCGGTACACTTGCGTATATTTAGTATTAATTATATTTAAGTACACGTTAGTCCTTACAAATTTTAATAAATGTTTGATTTTGTTACATCTGCTTTATTAAACCTTTACCTCGAAGAGAGAGAAAGACCGTTATACTATCTGCTTGTATTTAAAGGATCTGCGGTAAGTACAGACAGCAGAAAAAATTACGTGTGTCGACTTAAATGTCCCTTCGCATTACGGCCACGTGTGTGGCCGCATTTATCACTAGGCCACACAGAGCGAGGAAAACATCTCCGAAAGAACGCCACAGCCAACGCGTTGCGAAAATAGGATAATAAAAAAGAGAATACAAAAAAATCTTACTCGATGACGATATTTGATCCAGACATAAACATTATCTAATGGAAAGGAATGTTATGGAAATGCACTGTATTAAGAACTCTTATATGGTGTTTACACCATAGAGCCATTGAGAGATATTAATTTCAAAGACTGACTTTCATACAGAGCGAGCAGCCACGCGAGGCATTTGCCACGCGAGGCTACTCGCTCAGTGGACCCGGCTATTCGAAGTCAGGCTATTCGTAATGCGACCAGCTACTTAGGTCGTGGAAGAAGTAGTTGGCTGTAGCGATCTGGTCACGCATCCTGGCCGCCTGATGCGCAGAGGCACTAATCCGGTCCCTAGATTTACAACATAAAAGATTGCGCAGTAAAATTTTAACTGTGCAATCTTTTTATTGTAATATTGCACAATGTTATTGTAGGTCTAGGGCCGCCTTATGTATATTGTTGTTGATACCAGCAATATATACTCTGTGGTATATTTTTGTGTCTGAAAGTCTGAAATATTGTCATCTGTGGTAAAGGCAGAGGCAAGGCAAATCTGAAAATTATCCATCAAGTCGGAAAAAGGGAGAATTTTCGGCTGGTGCCTAGACGCCGTATATTTCAGTTGTAAAACTCTAAATAGTAAATCGAGTGACTTGTGATTCACGATAGCTGCAGCATTTGCTGTAGATAAGATATAAGGATGGCCACCATATCATTTGCTAAAAGTTTGGTTAACCCAGGTACGGCTGGTTGCAATATAATTACTGTGCTTAGTTCAATTTACTAAATGTATATTTTTTCGTGCATTTTATGACTGAAAATACAACCTTATAAGTACATTTTTCGTTTATTAAGTTACTTCGTAAAATTTTAAGTAATCACACTTTTTATCAGGATTATGTAAAAGTAGGTTGCGTGAGAACTGATTCACACTTAGGTTGATCGCAGGTGTTTGGCCTAACTCCAATCAGACAATTTCTGTCGTCGATCATCTATAAGATGCCTTATTTCGGTTCTTTTAATAACTCATAAAATTTTGAGGTTAAGTTATTGATTAGCAGCTGAAAAACTAAGTACCATAGTTGTAACTATGTGCGATGACGTTTGTTTCAGCTGTAAAACTGCTGCTTAAGCAGAACAACTGTTCACATGTTAGAAGCAACACAGTATCTGGCCTAACACCATTGAGTATTGTGCTTAGAAGGAACTATGCAGAGAAACAAGTATTTGAGCGAACAAAACCACACTGTAATGTTGGTACTATTGGACATGTTGACCATGGAAAGACCACACTTACAGCAGCTATCACAAAAGGTATTCCTTCATCCAATTCTTGGGTTTTTTTAGCATTCATCGAGTTAGTGTAGTAGTTCACAATATTTATAATATTTTCGATCCTAATTTAATTAATAACTTCATAGTAGAACCTTTTTGTAGATTCTATTAGCTTTAAATAAATCTACTCCAGTAATCCTAACTGTTCAATCCATTATAATAATTTTAAATCATATTCTTACAGTATTAGCTGATGTCAATTTGGCCCAGAAAAAGGGTTATGCTGATATTGACAATGCACCAGAAGAGAAAGCCCGTGGTATTACCATCAATGTTGCTCATGTTGAATACCAAACAGAGTCCAGGCATTATGGCCATACAGACTGCCCAGGACATGCTGATTATATCAAGGTAACTATTTGCTTATTAAACTTAGACATGCAAACTGTACCAATACTATGAAGCAATCCTATCTGATCTACCTTATCACTTCACTTATTGAATATGATCAAAACCAAACACTACTAAAAATTATACTGTTCATTTCCAGAACATGATCACAGGTACAGCTCAAATGGATGGTGCCATCCTTGTAGTGGCTGCAACAGACGGTGTCATGCCCCAAACAAGAGAGCACTTGCTGCTAGCCAAACAGATTGGAATCCAGCATGTGGTGGTGTTCATCAACAAAGTGGATGCTGCTGATCAGGAAATGGTGGAACTTGTAGAAATGGAAATCAGAGAGCTTATGTCTGAGATGGGATATGATGGTGATAAGATACCTGTCATTAAAGGTAATTTTTTTTTTTAATAGAGTTACTATCTTTGATAGCATTAATTTTTTTTTTGGAACTGTACAGCTCATTATTATTATTATTGTTTTACAGGATCAGCATTGTGTGCACTAGAGGGTAAGAGCCCTGAAATTGGTTCTGAAGCCATTTCACAGCTCCTGAAGGAAGTAGATGCATTCATCCCAACACCTGTCCGTGAATTGGACAAGCCATTCCTCTTGCCCGTTGAGTCTGTACACTCTATCCCTGGACGTGGTACTGTAGTTACTGGTCGTTTGCATCGAGGTTTGTACCAATTCAATTCAAATTTGTATAAATTAAATTATGGTTACAGTAATAAAATACATGGAATAATTACCTTACAGGTGTCCTGAAGAAGGGAACAGAATGTGAAATTGTTGGACACGGCAAGGTCATGAAGACAACAGTCACAGGTGTTGAAATGTTCCACAAGACCTTAGATGAGGCACAAGCTGGTGACCAGTTGGGAGCTCTGGTTCGTTCAGTTAAAAGGGAACAGATCAGGCGTGGTATGGTCATGGCTAAGCCTGGTACTGTTAAAGCTCATGACAACATTGAAGCTGCTGTGTACATCTTGAGCAAAGAAGAGGGAGGTCGCTCAAAGCCATTTACTTCCTTCATCCAATTGCAAATGTTCTCTATGACTTGGGATTGTGCCACACAAGTAGTTATTCCTGAAAAAGAGATGGTGATGCCTGGTGAAGACGCTTCGTAAGTTTTTGAGACTATTACAGGCCCAAAAATATCTTGTACGGTTATTTGCAACTATAAAATACATCTTTACTTTTCAGGTTGCACTTGCGACTTTTGAAGCCCATGGTATGTGAAACTGGTCAAAGATTTACTCTGCGTTTAGGAGATATGACACTCGGAACTGGTGTTATTACCAAAATCAATAACAACTTGTCTGAGGAAGACAGGCTGAAACTTTTGGAAGGCAAGAAGGCACGAGAAAAGGCTGCTTCCAAGAAGTAAATTTCCTTAGATTTAAAACATTAAGCTTAGGATTGTAGTTCAAATTATTATTGTATGCATTTACCAATGTAAAGTTCAATAAATTGTTTAAATCTACCTATGGTTACTTATTATTTTGTAACATGATGTACATACACTTAAAACTTAGACAGGGGTTACACGATCAGTCTGGCGTCATTCTGGCATCAGTCTCAGACTGAAGACAAAAAATACGGTTGTAGAGCACCTACGTAATTGAATGGTCCTATCATCACTTTGGCGTAGAAGTAGGTACCTAGAGATCACTGCTCGCGTTACATTTGCCAGTAAAATCTCAGAAATAGTGCGGTTTCCCTATCGTACTTTTTTTAAATTATTTAACGGTCCAGAATTTTATTATAGACAAAAATTTATGTGCGACTCAATGCGAGTTATTTGCAACCAAAATAAACGATGTGACGACGTCTGCTTGCCGCACCAATACACGCGAAGGAACAAGTGTATGGAGACTAACGGTTTTACCCGCATGTTACTCGGGGTTAGTCTAGCTTCCCAACAGTCAAATATTTTTTCAAATTGGTTTAGTGGTTTTGGTACAAACATATATTAGGATTGATACTTGGCTGTACACACAATACATTATACCGTCAAGTTACTAACTTGATCTAACAAGGATACAACGGTAAGGTCACAGAATGCGTTCGGTGCTATAGATTTTTGTCCTTTCCTCGTGCCACACGTCATAATAAGTGCGGCGCCGCACCATACCAAAAGGCATCGTGTGACATCGCCGTAATTTCTCAGGGCGTTTACACACTACGCTGTAGTAGCAGCGCTTTTTTTTACTCGTAACGTAATTACATTTTGAAGTCGTTGGTGAAGGCTCAATCCATCCAAGAGCTACCCGGGGCGTCATGTTTAAAAGCGCCCTAAATCAGAAATTACTTGTTACCTACATTCCTACCTAAAAGTATAAAGCTCAACCAGTTTGTATAAAATTTCTCCAGTATATACGAACTGACATTGGCGAAGGTCGATGGTTTTTAGAGGATAGTAAAGATATGTGTGAATCAAATTAATAAAAGTTATAAATAAAAAAACAAGTTTATTTTTCAACTTTATTTCAAAAATTATCACCACAATTTTACAGTGTAATATTGTCAGTCATGTGTACAAATCAAAATACAATACTCACTGGTTATGTACATGCCACTGATAATACAGTAATGCACTAATTAAAGTAAATGTACCATCAGGAATTTACATTACAGCTTCAGGGTATGTGGATCATTACAGTGTGTCCTATACACATACAATAAATAATGTGTCCATCTCTTTGGGTAAAGATGCCTCTTATGGATACCAATACAGATCATGAAGTATAGCAATATGATGTTCTAATTACTCCAGTACAGTGCTTTTTAACAATTAATTAAAGCAAATAGAGAAACTATGACATTTTATAAGTTAGTTTCAAATTTTATACAAACTTCTTGATCACTTGAACTTATGGAATGAAATTTTAAATTGTTACATTGTGTACACATTGCACAATCAATGCAGTAGCACTGAAATTTCGCTTTAGCTGTTGCTTAATTTACAAGTCTTCATCCTCCTCTGGCAGCGCTGTGTCTTGGGCTTCTTTGAGATCCTTCTCGATTTGGTTCTGCCATTGTGGGTCCATTGTAACTTCCGGGGGCAGGAGAGCGGGCATTGCAACAAACTCCAAGTTACCATCACCAATCAGTTTCCTAGCTAACCACAAGAATGGCTTTTCAAAGTTGTAGTTTGACTTAGCAGAGATGTCATAGTACTGAAAAAGATATAAAATCAAATTAGATACAACACAAATATAGCATTAGTCAATTGTCAGGCTGTTTTAGGAAATATGGTTATCAATGAGACAAAGAGCTCGCTCACCTGTAGGTTCTTTTTCCTATGGAAAACAATTGTTTTTGCTTTAACTTTTCTGTCCTTGATGTCTACTTTGTTGCCACACAAAACAATAGGAATGCCTTCACAAACTCGGACTAAATCTCTATGCCAGTTCGGTACATTTTTGTAGGTGACACGAGAGGTTACGTCGAACATGATGATGGCACATTGACCTTGGATATAATAACCATCTCTTAATCCGCCAAATTTCTCTTGGCCAGCTGTATCCCATACGTTAAATCTGATGGGACCACGGTTCGTGTGGAATACCAAGGGGTGCACTTCTACGCCAAGTGTTGCAACGTATTTTTTCTCGAACTCTCCAGTCAAATGTCGTTTGACAAATGTAGTTTTGCCAGTACCACCATCGCCGACCAGCACGCATTTGAATGTGGGCATATCATCAGCCATTGTAATAGTTTTTTATACTTCTAATCCTGAAAAGTAAGAGAAAAGTTCTAGATTAGAAAAAAACTCGCTGACTCAGTGACGTTAGGAGTATCGACGTTTGGCGCAAACAATTCGCTTCTTTGATTGTTCCTAGACAGTTTTGATATAACACTTTAAAATGCAAAGGCACACTTGGAGAGGAATTAAATAAACTCACTGAACCTATGAAACTGACAACTTAAATTTGCTATAACTTTTCACCGAATGGCGCTCAACTACGCTCACAGGAATTTAGCTCGATAGTACCGAACATTAACACCAATTACACTAAAACTACACAAGTGGCAACGTAAATATTATTTAAAATGACAAGCTTATGAAGTATAGAACTAAATTACACAAAATGTATGCACTTATTACCAAGATTGTATAAGAAAATCGAGATTAAACTCGTTGCAGCTTAAAGTCGTTACGGCTCACAATGGCGTCACTTGACTAAACGGAAGATTTCTTTGACAACCACAGGCGCACTGACTCTTGTAGTCAGTTGAGAGTTTTTTACGTAGTGAGGACTAATTCAAAACTAAAGAATTTAGAAATTTAATAAAAGGAGTGAATTTATTTAAAAATAATATATTTTTGTAAATATGTACTGGTGTACTCACCAATATACTTTTTAAATAAAAAATTAAAATACATTCAATTGGAAAATTGCGCCTTTACTGCTTTACCGACACATCTCTTGACGTCACACGCTGTATCGAGCAGTTGCGCCATCTACAACTTTGCAGAATTTCCCACAGTACATGAGACAGGTAGTGAAGTTTTGTTCGTTTCGTGTGTATCGATTTTTTGAGTGAAGTGAACGTAGTGTTCGTGTCCTTTAGTTTAGTGACGTTTGTTAGAAAAATATCTGTGAATGGGATTGTGTAACGAGATAAAACGTTTACTTGGTGTGTGATTCTCTATAAAGGATGACGAAGGATAGGTTAGCGGCGCTCCAAGCGGTAAGTTAGTTTTCCTTAGTTTCTCAGCGCTACTATAACCAAAGGCTTTCGTGATGACCTCGAATTCGTAACGAAATAGCACTGAAATCGTGTGTCATATCAGTCAAGCGTAATCAAGACCTTGGTCTTGATGCTAAGAGGTCCAAGGTACCACTTTCCTGGAATCTACTTCCGATGGTGTTCTTTATTCTTGTCGCCCCACCCCGGACTCGACACCGCTGAATGATAGCTGTCATTGAAGCGAGACAATTTGTTGCGTTCCGCAGTTTTACCAACTACCTACTTGTTCTGTATTTCCCATTGTTTTTTGATCAATAATACGTTATTGCTATGAACTTTATAATTGGATAACCTCTTGAACAGACTATCTGCCCACTCAATTTTAGAAAACGTATTATCTAGGTTACTAGCACTGATTTGGCACTATTTTAATTAATTATTATTCAAATGCTTACTTTTACTGCTTTGATAAATTACTTAGATCTATTTTTTAACAGTATTGACCAGCCAAGTTTAATTTTCTCAAATCAGAGAGCTGTTACAAAGGGTTTTCATTATAAGGCATGGTAATCGCTATCCTCAATCAATGTGGATTTTTTATTCGGAAGGATTAGGTACCCACCGGGAGCCAGAATTAGTTACACACTGGAACATTCTGACGTAGCAGTGCATGGAACCTTTTAGCTAAAATCCACTCTATTGATTTTAATTTAGAAAAAAATATTGACTGACTTTACGGCAAATAACACTGTTTGAGACAGCTAAAAACAAATGTTACTAAGAATAAAAACCGGCCAAGTGCGAGTCGGACTCGCACATGAAGGGTTCCGTTCCATAATCTAAGAAAAATAAACGTACTTATTACCTAAAATTTGCCAAAACAAAGTTATAATTTGCGGTTACTGAAAAAGTGCTATATCTCAAAAACCACTGACCGTATCTTGTTCAAACCAATTTTGGTTGGTAGTTTTTATTGAGATCTATAACATATATTTTTTTCAGATTTTTCACTTTGGTAGTTTAAGAATTACAGGGGGGGGGACACACATTTTGGCACTTTGGGAGTGTCTTACTCTAAAATGATTGACTTTAGGAAAAAATGGTTTTAGAAACCTCGGTACCATTTTTTAAGACCTATCTATAGACACCCCACACGTATAGGTTTGATGAAAAAAAATAATTTTAGTTTCAGTTTCATGTATGGGGAGCCCCCCCTAATATTATT
>NWSH02000560.1:4154874-4175659 GCA_002382865.2 Heliothis virescens
GTTCCCTTTGAAAATGTATGGGAAATGCAATAAAATAGCAACATCTTTTGATTGCGCAGGCTTAGAGGTTTAGTTTTTTTTTCAGCACCATAGCACGGCAGGTTGTAATATTGGGTCTTAATTTTAACTTCTTTCCTCCATATGTTTCTGAGAAAAAGGGTTTTGACAGATAGTCAGACGAACTATAAAGTGATTTTACAAGAATTCCTATTCTTTCAGAGGTACGGTATCATGAAAATACTACCGCGTGTTGTACGAAATACGAAATTAGTATTCGTTTCATAATGAATAGCTTTAATTATTGATAAAAACTGATTTTTATTTCAACTTAAATAACAACCCTAATTTGGCAATGTTCACCACAGTGAACATAAAAAAATGTATATATTTGTCCGTAGATTTGGCAATGTTCACTGTGGTGAACATTGATTTCCTGAAAACCTGTAAATGAACAATTTTTTTTCATATTTTTCCTTAGGCTATTATCACCCCAGGACTTAATTTATATAAGTTATTTCATAAAATAAGACAATCTGATTCTCTGCCAAATTAAGGGTTAACAATTTTCTCTTGGTTCAGTTCTCGGTTAATAATTTATTCTTTTGAACAACTTATCAGACTTTCCGGTGATTCAATACTGCTTATTGTGTTTACCGATTGAATCTTGATAAAATGTTTCCACGATGAATCGTCCTATTCACTTCAAATTATCGTTTTTACTGTACTGGTTGCAAATAAATTTCCCTAACATTTCTTTCCGTTGCACTTAGTTTAACTAGTAAGAGCATTTGTTCTGTGGTTGGACCATAGCCAGTAATCTCCCTAAGGCAAATTTAACTCTGAACATGGCCTGGACTAGCTATCTTAACCAAATGGCTTTAAACGAGCTTAATGCTGGTGTTAATTGTTTAAAACTTTTAATCCAGTATTTTTCTCCAAGTGTTTTTGTTACGTATTGTCTCTGTAAAATGAAAATGGCATTGTTTATTTTTATTTTTCATTGCCCTCCGCTTACTCTTAATTAATGACAGGGGAAGAGGCGCGAAGAAATGTCAGTCAGCTAATTAAGCAGGGTTTGTATATTTAATGCTCGCCAACAAAAATGATTTCCTTAATTAAAGTGGCATTTTCCTCAAACAAAAAAAAATACACAAGCAGTTGGAGGGACAAGGTCGTTTAACTTACACCATGCCTACTTAAAACATGCCAAGTTAACATTGTGTTTAGAACATAATTTTTTTAAAGCCGGTGTTTGCGCTTACGGCCTGCATCGTAAATGTACAGAAATAGAATTATATATACTTACCGTACCGTATAAATATACCCGTTTTTATCATAAATATTATAAGTTCTTGCTCTAAGTTTTGTGATAATATAACATAGCTATCTCGCGCGAATACTAGCCCCAGTAGCTTAGGTCAGGGTGTATCAGCTGGCTGGTTGCCAACAAACCGCGCCGCCACGGCTAGACTTCTAGACGTTCAAGTCTGATACAAAGATAAACGGCGAACTGCACTGCTACAGAAAAAATAGCCCCATCGGCCCAACCTGATGAGTAGGTAATTAACTTCGTGCTGAAAGATGGCTAGTCAGGCGACGTTAAAAAAATAATGAGCTGAGACAAAATGCTCTGTAAAAGGTTGGAAAATTATTATACTCAAATGAAATTTCGTGAGCGCATTTTTCTTTTAATTTTTCATTCTTTCTATGCCTTGCGCCATAAATTTTGAACGATAACGTTGGTCACAGCTCATGAATTATAATGTACTTCAAACAGAGATGCTTGCCTCTATCACTTAAACCACTGAAGGATGTGGATAAAGGTTTTGACTCATGTCTTGATAAACACGTGCGGTTCCTTTTTATCGAAGTAAAAACATAAAATATCAATTTACATAATCCAAATGATGTCTTATTTCTCACGTATTCTAACAATCAGGGCTGCGGTAAAGAATGGTTTGTATCATTGTGTTGATAAGTTATCAGCCTGATATGATATCTAGTCATAAACACTCATGAGAAGTACAAATAAACAAATCTTTCTGTTTACAGTTTTATAAAAAAGAAACCTACACTAAATTATAAGAATATGATTTAAATGATCTCTACAACTCCACCCAGTGTTTAGATACTTTCAAAACATCTACGTATTCCCACGCCGATATGGTTGAAGCAGAAACAACCTTCCTAGAAGTGGGCAAATTTTCGCGTACTTCAATTTGCTTGATGGTAAACGTGTTTTTTTTGTCTCCTCAGGTTGAAGAGATACGGGAGATGATAGACAAGATTCAGGCGAACGTCGAAGAAGTGAAGAAGAAGCACAGTGCCATCCTATCAGCGCCGCAATCAGATGAAAGTAAGTTTCAACTTTCCCAAAAAAAAAAAGGTTTTAATCCCCAAAAAATATACAAATGTAAAGTGTAAAATACAGGGTAAGAAATTGCTGTCAAATACTTCTACCCAGCAACAAGAACTAAGCAGGTTGTATAAGGCATTCGCTGTTATAGCTGTTCAAGCTGAGAGATTACCCAGCTGGAATAAATGAAGTAATGAGTGGTCGTAATGACAGCTCTTAAGGGTCTTATTAACTCTCATTAAGTCATGATGGGCTGCCAGGCGAGCCATTGTGATCGTTTTCAGAAGAGCGTAAATACATGCGTTTATGTCGTTAGACTGTATTTTATGTCACATTATGACTATAAACATTCAGCTATCATTTAGTACTGGGACAGTAATATCAGCCCTCGCAAATACACCTACTTATTAAATCAATTTCATTTTATTTATAGAATATGCGAAAAACCCACGTCTCTGAAAGTTTATCATCTAAAAATAAATATGTTGCTCCATAGACTACGCCATGGTTATCGGTATTGGTGTCTGTCGCTATGCGTGGGTAGGTTTCAAGTTGCTCGCAGAATGCCCACACACTAATTGAAAGGGCGAAGTTGGTGGCATTTACGTAGACGAGGGGGCGGTCTGTCTGTCTGCTTTCATGGGGGATACTTCAGATTAACTGAAGCTGCTTTTATTCTAGAATCGTGACATTTCTCTTTGAGTTATTGTTGACGTCATTCAGTAAATGCAATAACGTCAAAAACTGTAGCCCGTAGAGTACGTTTTAACATTTTTTTATCCTCTTTCCTGTTAAACGATCAATGCTATCGTTGTTATTTCAATGTATTGCAGTTACTCTTATCAAATATAAGTACATTATATTAATTTATTTTTCATACTAACGAATGCCGTTGTAAATAGTTATAATGCTTAAACTAAAATGTTTTCGTTCTATTTATGGTAGCCCAATGAAGTACTGGCGATAGCTCTGGTGATTTTGTTGAAAGATTACCTCGAATTTATTCAGGTGACGTTGGCTCGACTTCAAATACCTTACTTGCTTTACCCTGTTCATATTTTGTTTTAATTACTTAGAATTCCTCCGTGTGCCTTTCACTGAAGCGTGAAAGGTTTACTGGATTGTAAAAAAACAATGGAAAATTTTGAAAAAATGTTAAAATATATGAAATACATCCTGTTTTCACAAAAATATGTAGCTATAATCTTTTAAGAGTGTTTAGCGTATAACACAGGGTTTATAGAAGTCGACCTAACAACAAGGGACCCTCAGCAGGAGCGTCACGAATAGCCACGATTAGCCATTGACCCGACCTAAATAGCCCCGAATAAGCCATCGGTGCTGTCGTTAATATCGAACAAGCACACGATAACAGTTTATGCGTTTTATTGTAATAAAACGATCCAATTTGTAACCTTTGAAACTTTACAACGAGACCTTTTCACTCCAAACTTATTCATGCGTTAATCGTTTAGCTTATACAAAATGAGCGTTTAATACGATTGGCTTTTTCTACTCGGTGTGTCTGTTTTATATTACACACTACAACAAATCAACGAACATGTAGCGGAACGAAAATCTCATAGAACGCCTTGTTTTAATATTTCCGAGATACCCGTGGGAACGTATGTTGCTCCATTTATTTCGCATCATGCGCGCATTGCGCGGGCGGCAACCTCTGTAAGTTGTATGCCCTGTTATCTGCATACATTTGGAAATATTAAAATATTTCTGCAATATCAAATTCATAACAAAGTAAATATGCTAATGTTGCCATAAATATTCGTATAAACTTGCTGAAGTATTACGAACATTTTGTATGAAAGTTGGAGGCAAATTAACTTGTATGTGAGACGCAAACCTGACACGATTGATGGTGTGGCTATGAATGAGCTGTATGCTCAGTGAATGAAATCGATCTGTGAACGAGACACACTTAGGAGCAAGTAATACATGTTGGACGTCACCCCCGTGTTTTATGGCTTTAACGAACCTTTACATTTCCTAACACTTTTAATTACTACATACGCTTGAAAACCTTGTCACAGCGTCGTTAGTTACAATAAAGTAATCCAGCTGAAGTAATTACACATTGAGAATAATAAGCGGTTTATAATATGTAGGTATGTAAAACAGTAATTATATCGTGTTTATATGTATAAAACTACCTTCCCGCATAGCACTAGTAACTATTAATTATTTCATCCACTTAAGATTCAACGAAGTTAAACTTATGTAAAAAGCCAATTCAGTTTCGTGTTACCTAGACGAAGTAACCTATTCGTTAAATATGCGAAATAAAGAGCTAGACTGGAGTTGCTACCGAAAATAGCTTGAATTATTACTTTCTACAAACTTGCCGACGTCTAGGTAAGAGAGACCTATTTAATATTTCCCAAAAGCTACTGAATAGAAGGATCAACTTGAAAGAATCGACGATAGGAAAAATTGGATTTTCTTTTAGGAACATTTTTTGCCTTGTCTACACGGGACGGGCCAGGTAAATTATTTCAATGGAATTCTTTCTTCAGTGAAAAGGAATTTAAGAGATATTTTTGCGCCCTGCATAAAATTGTTTTGCTATCTCTCTAGCAATGAGTACATTTCGAACTATAATAACTAGGATGTTACAACACATATTTACTTAATTAATTTTGAAATAGTGTGTAGTCTGATATCTCAGTTTCTTGATTATTTCATGTTTTCTAAAAATCTCGTTATATGGTGTCGCAGCTCCTGTAGTTGCAACATGTTTTTCAAAATTAATAGTTTGTGTAATGCAAAATTGAAAAAGAAAACGACTACATAGTAAGTATGAATGTTTTTGATGATGGAGTTTTTAACTTCACTGATGCCGACCTCGTTGACGTTTCACATTTGCATTTTAATCATAATGAAAAGGTGCATATTTTCAATAAAAAATATTTGAGGCAGCAGAAACTTCTCGCATAAATCTATCATCTCATCTTGTTCATCTATAACAAGGCGCATGTTAACTCAAGATTTAGAGTAAAAATGAATACGTAGCTCATAAGTTCAAATATTTACAAAGAAGCGGTTAATGCTGCAAAAATGACCCGGATTTTGAGCTTGAAAGAGATCCGAGCAGAGAACTTTCTGAACATAATGCTAGGCATCGGCAGGTGATAATACCCCACGAAGGAGTCCGCTCTAAAACAACATTGTCGGGAAGTGCCTTCCACACGCGACAATTTGTATATTGCCCCATATGTTTATTCAGCTATCCCTTCAAAATTCGGAATTCAACTAAAAGCTAACTGAATATTCAGTTTACACAGTTATGTACAATGTATTTGCGCGTTTTCGAACGTGCACGCTAAATAGATTATGCAAATAGGCAGCGAATTAAGCCAAATCCTGTGCACAAGGGATTTGCCGCAGCATATGAAAGCGTGCACAATTATCAACGCGATTTTACTATTACTTTTTCAGCTATCCATTAGCTACAGTTTTGGTAAATATTCAGATCCCCCACTCGCTCGAGGAAGTGCAATTTCCGGGATGTGATACACAGGAAAAGTCGTTATGGTGATGCCTGAGGAAATCGTTCCGGTTCCCGATACTGAGAGACTTGTGAAACGAACATGATATACGTTTGAGATATGATTTGGAATAAGCGATTAGTAAAGAGGGTACACAATTTCAGAACAGTTTTAGCAAAAGTCATTACGATAGACAAAGAAGCACGTTCCATACTAATAAAACAGCAAGACAATTTTTGCAGCCATTCAAAGACGACAAACCCCCTGTCGTTATATCTTGTCTTTATTATGTTTCCAATACTGTACAGATCGTTTACTTATCCCATGAACTAAACTGCTAATTATATTGCCCCCCTCCTCTAAGCAGCTATTAGATGGGAACGTCGGGTATTAAGTCGATTAACCTCTTGAAGAAACGTGCTCACGTAGAAATATCACGTAGGAACATTGACTGTGATTGATATCCAAATAACTGCTCGTACAAGATTTCGGGTCGCGGTCTTTATTGATTGTTTATTTTTAGTACACCTTTGTGTTCGGTTGACTCTTGGGATTCCTTAGACCCAATTAAATAAAACGGTAGACTTAATTTCTAATTGTACCTGACATGAAAGGGAATAGGACTGGTTCTCATACTAATTATTTAATTGATTTCTTTTCACATTCTAAAGATTACGACTTGGAACATCTAATCTTCGGTAAAAAGCTTACAGATTTACGAAACCATCTGTGAAAGCAAGAGCCGTTACTGGAAATAGTATTCACACATTGCATACTGCAGAGAGATTGTATTAAATATTTATCTAGCCGTGCAAAACCGGTTTCTGCTTTATAAAACTATCGATCGTTATGGCGAATTCGATTACTGGTCAGACAATTAGAGCGCCCACGCGGCCCGTTCTCATTCCCACCCAAAATTATTATTATACGATTTCTGATCTCATCTTAATTTTCGTGATAGCTGACATTTATAACATATTTTGTTAACATTTACTGAACAAATAACATTTAATGTTACAGAAACAAAGCATGAACTGGAAGATCTCATGGCTGACGTTAAGAAAACTGCCAACAAAGTCAGAGGAAAGTTAAAACGTAAGTGAACTTCGTAGCTAAGCGTTAGTGCTTTTCTTTGTCTTACATTTAACTCGCGCCAGTATCTGAGATCAGCTGTACATAGTAGTTGAACAAATCTACAGATATAGAGCAGAACATCGAGCAGGAGGAGCACTCGAATAAATCGTCAGCGGATTTGAGGATAAGAAAGACGCAGCACTCGACGCTGTCGCGCAAGTTCGTGGAGGTGATGACGGAGTACAACCGCACGCAGACGGACTACCGGGACCGCTGCAAGAGCAGGATACAGCGGCAGCTCGAGATCACCGGCCGCGCCACCACTGATGACGAGCTCGAGGAGATGCTCGAGCAAGGCAACTCCGCAGTATTCACACAGGGGGTCAGTATGACATTCACTTTAATTTTCTCTTCTCTAAGTGGGAAACACTGATGTGTGTTTTCTTTCCTCATTTGGACATTGCCACATGCCTAGGCTTTTACTAAATCTTTTGGTCTGCGTACATTATGATGTGACCTGTCTGCTCCAAAAAAGTACTCAAATTTCTGCGTCTCGGATTCAAGAAAAACAATATCAGTTCTGGTCCAATATGTTACATGTTCTGGTAAAAAAGGCACTATAACTCACACGCGGCGTTTGAAACTTTGAGCGCTACTAACCCCTTACGGATTACCATTGTAACTGGTGCCAAGTTGCAGCACTAAATCAAAACTTGACAAATTGGCTGCGGGAGATAGGCGACACGCTGCCAAGCCTGCACCACACTTAGCCTGCTATATTGGGATAAGAAAATCATGCAGGTGTAATATCTGAATAGGTTGTCCATGCCCATTGTTGAGCATAATAGTGTCACCTGCAATTCCACTATGTTCCATAATAATCTTGAAATTAGCAAACTTATCATATCTACTCCACCCAACAAAGCAAAAAGTATTCTTGAGAACAAAAATGTACAATGTATTTGAACAGTAACAATTTATTTAACAAATAGCAAGATCACCGTTTCTGAATACAATAGTAATACATTTCAGTCTAGTACTTCTGTTCCGGATATTGTAGCGCAGTTCAATAACTTACGGCAATAGTCATCCTCGGTATTAAGGGGCGTTACTGGCAGTATTGTCACGTCACTTCAACGTACGACCATGTTTATGAGATTCTATTTATATTTCACAATCGATAAATTAATAAATAAAACTTACTAAGCACTACTCTATAAATTGATTCATATTTCTTTGAACTGTCTATCGGGTTCATGGAAGTTTAACCTGAGGAATTATTTTTATTGTTAGAACGATATTTTATTATGTATTTCAGTTCTATATTACGTTGACATTTAGCCGTAACTGCATAGTGATAAGTGGTGTCCTCCGAACGTAATTATACAATCGATAGCGTGCATTGCAGTATAATGTTAACTGAAAAACGGTGGATACTCGTGTGTTCAGCTATACGGCTGATAATTATATAAATGACCGTATTTATAGTAATGGATATGTTACAGTTTTCCTGTAAGAGTATTACATTATACAATATATTATGACTTCTCTGTCATGAAAGACTTTCACTAGCTGCACTTCGATTATGATATCAGTCCTAAAAGAATTTATCTTTTTTTTGCTCACAGTATCGAACGAAATGACATCATAGCCATCTGAATATTCTCTGTCCGTTTTAATGCATGACAACTTCTTTCCTCAGCCTGACACAAACATTTTACCGGCGACTTTCGAAATAATAAAGTAAAAATTCTTTACCTTATTTAAAGCATACTGTCCGGAATTTTCCAGATAATAATGGAGACCCAGCAGGCGAAGCAGACGCTGGCTGACATCGAGGCGCGGCACGCCGACATCATCAAGCTGGAGACCTCCATTCGCGAACTGCACGACATGTTCATGGACATGGCGATGCTCGTCGAGAGCCAGGTCACACGATACCACCATTTCTTACTGATTCTAGCACAAACTCTTAGCTGAACTTAAAGGTTCCATTTCACAGGACCGCGATATATTTGGTGATTGCCATCAGACTATTGAATCCTTCGAAGGATTTAAATGCGGTTGTAGCATAAAAAGACCATACGTAGGTCACCAAGACATCTCAGAAACACAATGTTTAAACATGATTCTTCGAACTCACGCAACGATAAACAAATAGCGAGTAGAACCGTAGTATTTCTAGTAGCAAACTAAACTTGTTCGTATGGATACAGGGAGAGATGATCGACCGCATTGAGTATCATGTAGAACATGCTGTGGACTATGTCCAAACTGCCACACAAGACACTAAGAAGGCCCTAAAATATCAGAGCAAAGCTCGACGGGTGAGTGATCATTTCAATGACGATTCATTCTTAACTAATTTTGTTTTGTTTTGTTTCTCCTTGTCCGTCCGTCCCACCGCCATCCCATATCCCACGTTACCCCGTTTTGTTTCATTGTGGATGATTTGATTCGTTGAACCTTGCATTTTGTTAATGATGATACGGTGATTGGTTCACACTTGTGTTGTTGTGTTTTCATTTCTTCCATTCATGTGTCTACACTTGTGCTTTGACTGTTGTGATCATACGGCTCAACTAAAATACGGTTGACATGGGCTTCTAATCTAACCTTGTACTTGACTCTGTGTATCACTTATATCTAACTTCATTGGTGTGTGCGTAATTTGCCTTTTGTATATGGTGGTCATTGTTATATAATAACTGTAACTAATCATACATTACATTACTAATATCTTAAACACGTTATTATGTAACAACTGTTTGGTGTATCGTATAATAATTATTTTCATAAACTTACTGTATAACATGTCGTCCTATTACTAGGATAACACTGAATTTCATATACATTGTAACACATGTGTCTGTTTTCGCTTATAGTTTAAAACATTTAATTTTAACTTCCTCCATAGGATTTTTTACTGTGGCTACTAAACGGGTTTAATATATAATTAATAATAATAATACTCCTTGACTATCTATTAACGTTTCACTGCAGTTCCGATTCGGTCGGGTGCTGTAACACGATACTGTCTATGGGGACTTATAAAATCGTATGAACCAATCGTCTGTCGGTGTATGCCGCGGTCTGTCCCCCTCCCCTCCCGCGCCGACCCCTTAGCGCTGCAGGGCGAGCTGATAGATCGCATCGAGTACCATGTGACGCAAGCCACCGACTACGTCGACTACGGCCGCGTCGAGCTCAGGAAGGCCGGCGAGTACGCGGCCAAGGCGCGGAAGGTAACGCATCACATTACTGTTCCACGGCTCGCCCGCCGCCTCTTACTAAACTACCAAACAGCGTTCTATCTCTGGGGTGAGGCGCTACTTAACAGAGGATCTTCACAAAAAACATTGTTCGACACATTAACGTTGGATCGACTATCAACCACAGTATCTTCTTTTATCATTTATTTCCATTCCATCTTCTGACAAAATAACGCACGAAATTGGATGCTATCAAAAGTTGCATTTTTTATGAAAGCATGCAGCATGATGATGAGAGATGATGATGATAGTCTTGAGCAAAATATTAAGAGCATGTCTTGCGCATGGAATATATCGAAATCAACTTTCGCCTCGATAATTATTGTGGGGAAATTACATGATTCAGACAAAGGGGCAAATAGACATTAACTAAATATAAAAATCAAAAACTATAATTTACCTTGGATACATTTACAAAACTGACAAAACATTTCTTGCAGTTGTTTTTTGCCCATGCTTCTTGTGGAAAATGTTATGTTTGTACATATTTCTCTATGTATATCTGAACAATACTGAACATGCATGTCAGTCATAACAGCACTGAGGAATATTTGTAAAAGTCACTGCATAATTAAAAATACAAATAATTTGATTTCAAATATAAATTCATAAGCTTTCATTGTCACTAATTTCTATTTAAATAATTGTATTGACAAAATGTGCTGAAAATTTCAGAATGTTTTGTTGAATAGTTTCCTTCGTTTCGTAATTTAAAAGAAAAGTGTTTTCACATTCAATCATAACAGGCTAAAAAATGTAGGCAAATCTATCATTACTCTGCCTAGAAACTGTTTTACAACCTGTTGACATGAAATCATAAAATGTCGTGTACGTTTTGTTGTGTAAAAACATGCATTCCATTAAAATGCATTTAGGCCGCATGAAACGTTATGTAACGGAACGAAGGAGGCTTGCATTGCATAAATCTAGTTCGCAGCTTACTGTTATGGTCTATTGGCGTTGTTAAAAAGTCGTATACTGGCAACATTGAAAAAAAAAAACTTTATGGTTTTTAAATTTAGAAGCCTTGTATTCGGCCTTTTAGGTGTTGGTGATCATTGTGTATAGTTTCATAATGCTTTAGGTGCTGGTGTCGATAGCAATTCGGCCCATACTTCTGCTAGTGCTAAATTCTATATTTTGTTTATTTATTGTTTTGTTATATATCTGGCGACTACCTAGTTGAGGTATGGACCGCATTTGAAGGGGCTTTATAAAAAAATAGAATATACTAGTAATAGTTTCACAAAATCGAACCATTTACATATTATTGCTTGCTTAATAACGACAGCAATTATTATCATCACCTATGTAGTTTTTAATCAAATATTAGCATGATTAAAATAATATGTTGTAATGAAAAAACCCATCCCTAAACAGTATGATCGACAAGCTCGTATTATTTCAATCAATTCATATCGATTATAATCTTATTTAATTATCGTTATTCCACTAAATAACACGCATAGCTGTCGATCATACTTAATTATATTCATAGCAGCGATTTATTTTGTTTTGTTTTTCCTTTATCATTACAGAAAAAAATCTTCATCATAATATGCCTGACTGTAACGCTGATTATATTAGTAATAGTGCTCGCGATTGTGCTGAGTTAAACTCCGTGCGAAGACAACCGGCTAATGACGTCATCACCGCCGGTCACCCATGGACTATGTGAATGAATTCAGTTGGTTTGTGACCACAAACACCCAACATTGATATTCGTCTGTATACCATTGAATTAAATGTAAACGGTAGCTACATTTAACACGATATATCTGAATGTTGTTGCTTGATTATTTAATTACAGCAAACATTGTCATTTTAAATGTCACAACGGATATGCATGGATGTAGCAAGTGCATTGTTATAAATTTTTCAAAAAGGCTGTATTATGATATTATTTTTGTTATAAGTAGTACTTTAACCAGTTAATGTTTATAAATCTGATGGCTCAGGTTGGCTCATACTACCGGAGTTGCAAGCGTTTCACTATGCATCTGGTATACGTAACAGGTGTATTTTTTTTGTATAATGCTCAAAAACAAGAAGCTTGTAATATTAAACTTGCAACAAAATCAATAGGGCCAATCGTACGCTGCGCCATCTATAGGAAGTTTCTTTAAATACCGAAGGGTTTATAATACAGCCTTTATTGAAATTACCGAAATTTGTAAAATAATATAACCAAACAGATTAAATAATAATTGTTTTACCGTAATGGTAGAAGTTCGAAGACAATATGTGTAAAGTGCAATAAGATAGATTGTGCTTTAGAATTATAAGTTATTTAATATTAATAATAGCTTTACTGGTATTACCAGGCTGTCTTATATCATATACACATATTTAATGTTAATGGCTGTATATAATTATACAACTCATTTCTTAAATTTATTAGTCAAAACATCACAATAATTATATAGGGCGCTATTCAAAGTATGTGGACACTCTTTCCACTTGAACATTTTTCTGCCCATTCACATTAATATTTCTAAATAATATATTTAATAGCTTTATGCGGTTTGTTAACTACTCTATTAAAGTTTATTTAATGCCGTTGATAAAATATAATATTGCTTGATCTTTATTATAATTAAAAGCTCTTTGCTAGCAGTCAAATATAATCTTGAATTTAATATTTATATCACAGTTATTAAAATTGTATTCGCAAATATAAATGGTGAAAATATTTTGACAATTTATAATGGTACAAGAACAGCGTTTATTGAGGCCAGAAATGATATCTTTGAAAGATAGTAACCAGTATTTTACGTAGAATAAGTTCCTTCTTTTGTACATCCTAGTATTTCTCGCGGGCTTCTCTGCCTTAGTTTGTGAGTATTCCTCATTCCTCGATATGTTTCTATTGAATTACTTTTGAATTGTTTATTTAGTTGATCTGTTCATTGTTGTATTCAGTTTGTGATGCAGAATTGGACTGTTGCAATCAAATATAGTTTTCGTTTAGTTCATTTATATTTGATTTTTTAAATGTCCGATTTGATTAAGTCGCGTTAATTAAAACAATGAATATGGCACCTGATTATCATTTTACTTGTACATTTATTGCATTTAATACTAGCATTTCGATGATATTTTCACAAATTCAAATAGCATACTTAAATACTTTATAGCACTTATGTGTGTTATAGTGATTAGCACAATACGAGTACTGTGATTACATTGTAATATTCGTATAGTTGAGTATGTTACGTTAGCTCAAGTTCACCGATAAACTTCACGTCGACTTAGCTTGCGCACTTATTTATTTAATCAAAAGACTGTGAAATATAATTTAATGCCATTTTCATAATTATTGATGATTAATTACTTAATTATGTTGAGACCTTAATAGAAGTTATATTTTGTTTCTTATAAAATATCTTAGTAGGTACTATAATTTTTCGCCAATTCAGCAAACGGCGTGTTACAAAGTTGTTTATTAATTCTTTAATCGTAAAACTACTCATGTTGTAAATATGTTTATAATTTCAAAAATTACATTTATATTTATTATTTCGATATTTTTATTTTATTTTTACACCTTGTTTGTGTTTTTGTGCAAGGCAAATGACGCACCCACCTTATATTATAGGACGAAGCCTATGATACATGATTTACAGTATATATTGTCGTGCCATGGTAATAATGATATGTTAAGAGTTGTGTCGGCTGGCCGCGCGGCCGCCCTGTGGCGACACGTGTAAAGCGTACTGTTGCATGCTCACCACTTCACATTCGCCGCTACAGAAGAAGATCATGATCCTAGTGTGCCTGCTGGTACTGGGCATCGTGGTCGTGGGCTACGTGTGCAGCTATTTGATTTGAGCGGTACTCTCGCCGATCGCCAAGTGCTCAAAGGTAACTGCGCGGGCGGGCGAGCGCGCGGCGCGCCGGCTGCCGCGAGCTCGCCGTCGCCGCCGCACTCTAATGTGTGTTGTGTTTGTCCACTGTGCAGAAGAAGATAATGATTATGCTGTGTCTGCTCGTGCTCGGCCTCATTGCGACTGGCTACGTGTATAACACATTCTTCTAAACGGGTGAACGGGGGCAGGTTTGATGCGCAACTTTCAATGGGTTTTATAGAACGCATCCCTAGTTAGAACGAGACTTGAGTAGTTTTATCATTCGATAAAGCCATGCTTTATTACATAGACGCCGATCGATACGATCTCATATTCGAAACAAAACCAAAATATATTTCATAGAATTGGGGTTTGAAATTTGCATGAGTCGGTTGCATAATAAATATTTGGCTATAGGATAACCATTGTACTCACATACTATAGAATATTAATTATTTATATTTTGCTACTCGGAACATTGAGCATTGATATTGCTGTAAGTTAAGTATTTGCTACTAGTTCAGGATATAACGACGCCTTAGAAAATACTGCAATTAGGATACAAATATTACACTACTTATAAAAATATGACACGCTAATTTTCCAATTTATGCATGACCAAAGATATATATAAATAAAAAAGAAAATATATCCTGCCTTTCTAAGTTGCCTGACCGCTTAATTTAATAACTTGAAAAAAAAAAGTTAATACTCTTTCTATTTTTATGATATTTTATAATCCAAGCACTTCTTTATATTTTCGCACCTTGTATCGTTTCGATGTTTTAACTCCTACTTAGGTTTCTCTCTATTCTATCAATAGGTTTATTCACTTCATTTTATTTTGTTATCATTATTATTGCAAAAAAAATCCAGTGTCATTGTCATTACGCATACATTTGATTGGACAATCAAATATTTCTATCAGTCCATTTCTTAAAATAGAGGCAACTGTCGCTACTTTTATAGCGACAATCTTCTAAAGGGAACTGATTAAATTTAACATTACCTCCATCTCATCTTCCTATCTAAATTAAAAAAAAAATATCCTTATTTATATTTAATATCCCAAGACGACAGCCCAAAATTTCGTCCACAAATTATTCTCTCTTATTACTCTTCTTTAAACACCGTCACATCATGTCAGATCAGGAATTACCATCTTGTAACATATGTTCGGTCAAAATTAAATATCATTACATTACATTTACACAGAAAATCACTCATATTTTTATATAAAAATCTTTATGTAGCAAGAATTTAGGTATTTAGTGTGAAAAAGCAGGGCGTAATAGCGTCCAGGAGTGTAGTAGAGCCATGAAGCTGTCAACAAAAAATCTAAATTTTTTCTTCATAGTTGCTCCCGGCTATTACGTGCTGTTTTTTAGATCTATGTAATTTTAATTTATTTGTATTTAGTAGTGCACTGTTTATGTTGAATTAAGTGTACTATTTTGAATTGTCAGGACCGTCATGCAAAGGAAAATCATCGCGCATATATCGGTGCCTGCATCCCGCCTGGCAACAATCAACATTCAGCAACAGAGCGAATCATCAACACGTATAAACACCTCTTATTTGTTGTTAGAAGTTCGTCTGTAAGATTCAAACTATATTCAATTACTTATCATCTGAGATACGTCATAGGAACAATGTTTGATATAATCGTCGTTAGAAACAATTTATTGGCCGTAACCACTCCATTACCGCTGGCTCTAAAATCGGTTTTATAGCGATCACACAAAAACCAAAATATTTATTTATGAAATAAACTAAATTATATTTTAGTGCGCAATAATAATCAATGAATAATACATATGTTAGCTATACGTACATTATAAACTAGTATCTACACGCATAACAGTATTTAGAATCTTAATAATCTCGGTTTCCACTATAATATCCTTACTATCTATATTTTAAAGTATATTTAGCCAGTGAAAATTGAGCATTTTATAAAATAATATTCACAGTATGGTCGATTAGACGCCATAGTGTGAATATAGTTTGTATGTATAAGTAAAGTGATACAAAGATTTGACAGATACCCCTCTTTCATGTAAACATTAAGTGTCAGTAAATAATTTGTGTTTAATCGTGAATAGTTTATTAACCTCGTTGATAGGTTAGAGGGAATGGTGGCCGCGCAGCCTGCGTTGCGCGGCAGGTGCGATATCGTTAGCTACCTCACCATAGACGACTAGCCTCGCGCCGCCGCCCGCGCGGCCGTGCCGTCTCGCGCACGCTGCATATCGCGCCGGCGTGCCGTCGCCGTAGCAATAATAAAGTTCGATTACAATTGTAAAATTGTTTAAAACTTTCGAATGTGTGATAGTAGATGCAGTTGTTGTTTAGTTAACTTTATAATAATAATGAATTGTTATTGTGAATGTAACTTTTAATAAACAGTAAGAGTACTTTGAACTTTTCAAAATAATTACATAGTATAAGCTCTTCGTTGTACAGTTAAACATAATGTAGCCGTTTTAGCTAGGGTAACTTTTTTAATAAATTTGAAGTACAGTCTTCAGCAATATAAGAATAGTTATTGAGCAGTATTTTCGGTTTGTAATAATAAATTGTAGAGTGTCACTCGAAAATTTAAGCACCAACATGTATTAGCATTTTCCTATAAGAAAATAAAGTTATTATTAAACGATTATCGCGAAGGATTATTATGTAGTCGTAAAATATTATGGCATATTGTTATGACGTGTCGAGGAGAGGCGCGCGAGTGGATAACGGCACTAAGTACCCCACCGAGTATGCGAGTGTGAGTGTGCCCTACTCAGTGCCCGGAGCCCAGTGCCCAGTGCCCGGGCCCACAGCCCAGTGCCCGGGGCCCAGACCCTAGTGCCCGGGGCCCAGACCCTAGTGCCCGAGCCCTGTCCCCAGTGCCCAGTGCGCAGGCTCGCGCGCGCCTGCTGTCCTGTCTGCAGTTCAATATTTAAGAACATGAAGCAATGTTAATTTTAACATTTATAGCATAATTAGATTTTTATCCTTAAGAGTAGGATTTCATCTAGTTGCCTTCGTAACAGTAGAGAAATTAGGTGATACCTTTTCTCTGAGTAGCTTCATAATAAAGTCACGGAGGTCAGCCGCGTTTCTCCACTAGCCAGTCAATTGTGTCGCTTGTCTTCCCGACATCGCGCTGACACCAGCTAGTTGCATCTAATCTCATCGTATCTCTAGTATAAGTATTATATTAAGGTCTCGAAGCGAGGCCGCGTACCTGACACCAATCTAACGTTAATGGTAGACAAGTGCGCCGCAGTCCGCACCGGGAACAGTTCGCACAAGGGACGCGGAGCGCGAGGCGTTCCCACCACGTCGCGTCCTATCCTAATTTGTATAAAATAAATCGTTAGAGTAGGTATAACCGAACTTCTAGTCAGCTTTTAATAATCTCTATTATTCTAATAATATCAATCGTAATATTGCAATTGTATCTTCTGTTACTAGTGTACATATAAGTGATGTTCTCGTGTTCAAGTACGGGCCGCACGACGCGCACGCCGCGTTCGGCTGTGCTATCTGACAAACTCAATATTATCGTAAAGCATAGATATTTTCATAATCAATAGTATGCATATTGTTGATTGGATTGCTAATTTTGTATAAGTACGTACACAATTAGTATAGTTTATATACTTATGTGTCAATTCTCATAGCGTTTTATTACATAACAGACGATAGCTAGTAAGTGTTAAACGTAATCCAAAATGATTGCAGTGCTGTTTATTAAGCTTATTCAAACTTTTTATGTTGTTTTAAATGAATGATGTTTGATTAATCTTGTATCCTTCGATCTTGAATGTATAATTATGTAACTGTTTCAGAGTTAATGAAAATTAACAACATTTAAGCAATAGATCAATCTTGAATGTAATTCATAGAAACCCGTATTAACATAAATCACTTGACAAGTCAAAGTAATGCACGATAAGAATTTGTGAAACAACGAACATTTTGAAATGTAATTTTAAGATCCCAAAGACGAATGCAAACTTTGAAAAAACAATTTGTATCGCCTCAAGTCTTCAACGTTTTTTCCTTAATAGTTACTAATGTTACTTGTTTAATAACAGAATTGTATATCGTCTGTGTCATGTGAATTCTTCCTGAAAATTCATTAGGTATTCAAATAAATTATAGGGTGCCTTGAGAATCAAATGTCTACCGGCAAGTCCTAGCCAAGCAAAGTAGATAACGAGTTAGTTCTTAACTTAAATATCTGTTGAGCTAAATTAATGAATAAGTACATATTTTGATGAGACATGACCATCATGATCCGCTTACATCATGCAAGCAGTTCACTTGCACAAGGGAACAGCTGTTGTCTTAGCGCCAGTATTATTTGCTGCCTGCCGGTAGAGAGAGGCGCCCTCACGACGCGGATCACGCCTCCCACACGCGGGGCTCACTCCAACTTATATTCTACAAGTTATATTGTTTATCAGTAGAGTCGCTAGACTTCAATTTGTAGTTAAATGTTCGTAATTATCAAATTTCCACAATTGTGCTTTATTCTTTCTGACTCTTTGATGTTGCTTGGCGTTGAATGATGTGAAACATTATTATAATATTGTATTAGAGTTTATTATTTATTTTAAATCATGTTATTTTTCATAATTTAGTTTAGACAAAAATGTTAAAATAGTTTAGTACCGTTTTACGGATGTTTCTTGTACCTATATAAGTATTTCAGAATTTATATTAAAGTTGTATTCCATATGAAAAATTGTCTCGTAATCTT
The DNA here is from genome assembly GCA_002382865.2 of Heliothis virescens. Taxonomy (NCBI): domain Eukaryota; kingdom Metazoa; phylum Arthropoda; class Insecta; order Lepidoptera; family Noctuidae; genus Heliothis; species Heliothis virescens. Next base: position 4,173,687 of record NWSH02000560.1, read on the forward strand.
CTTGTAAAGGAACACTGAATACCTAAGCTCGTTGTTACATGTTACAACTACCAAGTCTTGTATTACGAATATTAACAGTCGCATTCTGGACACAATGTAAAATTCAAGTTAGATTGGTTTTATAGTCATATTATATTCTGTATGTAGGTTATCAATCTGAAATTCTCTCATAATTATAAAATAAACGGTGTTTTCTGCTGTATATGTTGTTTTATTTCAAAGTAATGTGTTTTGTATTTATTTTTATGGACAAGGGCCAGCTACTGTTGTTGCTGCAGGACACGGGTTCGATTCCCGTAAGAAATAACTAGGTAAAATTCTTATAACATATATGCTATCTTCCACCGACGTTCCACCCACAACTCGAGGGAACTACTTCCGACACCCGGACATGCCGTCTTTTTTCAAACCATACCGATTTAAATATATCTGGTACACAGATAGTTCATCTGTGTACCAGATATATTTAAATCGGTTTAAGACCAATTTCTGAGCACCTTTATCGGTGGTTTATCTATTCATTTACCCTTAAAAATGAATAGATAACCTTTCGATAGCGGGACTCGGAAACCGGCCATTAGTAATTTAAGCGTAAAATTATTATAAGAAAAACTGCGAAAAACAATAACAATTTAGTAGGAAAATACATAAATAGGTAAGTAATATAGCGACAGAAATAGAATGCTTAATTTATTAGAGTACCCTATCCCTCCTTACCCAATGATGCAGGAGGGCGCCAAACGGAGGATCTATGTGTCTCTGGATTTACCCACTACGGATAGAGTTTTGTCATAAGACCCATACGAGCAATTTCAAACAAATTCCTATCTCAAGTCACCAAATCATATCAGATAGAATATTGGGAATGGCCGTAAGACTGAATTTGCTGGAATCAAGAAATTTTCATATCAGTCACCAACTTCCAGATTCCGGGTTCCTTTCTGAAAGTATCTGAAACTCACAAAGCGAATTCAGCCCGACCCGGGAATCGACCCCTAGACCACGTGTAGACTGTAGACCAACAAGGCAGTGAGTATTATTAATCTGTGGTTGAGTGTTGTATTTTGTCTATGACTACCGCTACTATCAAAGTTGTGTCACTTTTGTCAGTGTCAACGTCTTCCGTGCGTTGTTGATAGTTCAAGTTCACTATTTTGCCAGTTTTGTTTTCTTCGTATTACTTTTGTATTTAGAAAACTTGATTTCTTTAATTCATTAATTAAGATATAGAATATATTAGCAGACCAAAATGAACGCACCGCCAACATTCGAATCGTTTCTTCTTTATGATGGAGAGAAAAAGTATGTAGAGACAGCTTCCCCACGCTTTGTAATATTTACATGTAACTAAAGCAGGCCGCACACCAGGCATACATTTGTAACTCGATAATTGTAGCGCCACATTTGAAGCAGAACACATTTAACGCCCCCATATATTTGTTCGTGAGCATGCACACCTGGGAAACATTTGTAGCGGGTGCACTTTGTAGCGAGATGGTGTCCGCGCTACACGAATTGAAGATCGAACATGTTCGATATTTGTGTCGCGTTGGTTTGTAAAAATAAAAGACAACATTGAATTTTACGTTGAATTTATTGCAGAGGTGATGAGTAAACGCTCTTCGGCCGAAATACACTCTCTGAAGCGGGTATCTTGTTTTGGCTTGTGTGTGTTTTCATACATTCGATAATATTATTGAAACTTTTCTTCGTCAAAATTGAAATTCTTGCGAAATTTTGAAATTCCCGTAAATTGTGCAATAATGTATTTTTTCTCATTAATCGCCACATCAAGAATTCGTCATCATCAGACGCTGATGTCGACATTCTAAAAGCGGTGCCACGCTACAAATGTGCGTCTAATGTGCGCATATACAATACATTTGTATTAAGTTGAATTGTAGCACAATGATTGTGGCAACACAAATGTTCGATGCGTGTAGCATGTGGCGCTGGTGTGCGGCCTGCTTTAG
>NWSH02000560.1:4182006-4222382 GCA_002382865.2 Heliothis virescens
TTGAAAAAAATCTGTTGAAGAAAAAGATAATATACTAAAACAGCAAAGTGAGAAAAATGTGACTGATTCAGAAAAAATAACAAAAATTGGAAGCAGAACTAGATCAGTTGAAACAAGAAGTTTCAAACAAAGATACAGTAATACAAGAAAAAGAGTCCACAGCTCACGAAGATGCATGATGCCTTACAATTAGGTTCTAGTGAAACACAACAACTATTTGCTCAACTTCAACTCGAAAATTCCAAATTAAATGAAACATACAAAACCGAAGTAGAATCTCTTAATAATACGCTAAAAACGCTACAGTCTCAAGTGGCGGATAAGGGTAAAGAGCTTGAAGAACTCAAGCAAGCAAATGAGAAAGTGGCTGAATTACAGAAACTAGTAGATAAGTCTGAACAAGACATCAAGCAGCTAACGAACATCAATGAAGCCCAAAAAATTGAAACTATGAAGATTTGAATAAACAGTTGCAAGCACAGTTTGATGAATATAAGAAAGAAAGCAAGCGTGCTAGACATGACCTTAAAAATACATTGAATGACTATGACCAAAGAATTGAAACAATCCAAAGAAAAGTGACAGCAGAAGTAGACAAACAAACTCAATTACAACAAAAATTAACTGAAGCTGAAAGTAAAATATTAGAATTGACACAGAAATTGACTTGATAGCTGTACAGCAGAGTAGCGACGTAGAGAAAGATAGGCAGTTAGAGAAGTTAACTGTAGAACTTCAGGCAGCTAAAACAAACTTCCGCGAGTCTGTAGCAAAGAGTGAAACTTTAGTCAAGAATCTTAAAGCTGATATAGAAAATAAAGTTAAAGACTTGAGACTGAAGGAAGACTTGATAGGCAAATTACAAGAAGAAGTAAAGGTAGAAAGATTTTATGAAAACCTAAAAATTATTATATTTTGATGTCAGTGATGCAAACAAACATCTTTTGTTTCAGAGCCAAAAAGCTAAAGTAGAAATTGCGGAACGGGAAAAGCATCTTTTGCAGAAGGAGATGGCTCTAAAGGGTAAAAGACGTTCGTTGATAAAAATGACAACAGCGCTATGGGTGTCTTAGGGCAGGGCGACTCTGCGTCTGAAAAGTAAGGCAAAACTTATACTTGGAATACCCTTTTCGTTCAAATTCAAATATTAAAATGTATTACAAAATCTCTTCATAGGACGACAGACGACAAGGAAATGATTGACGCCAAGTGAGCTTCCTGAACTCCGTGATAGTAGACATGCAGCGCAAGAACGAACAGCTCATGGCGAGGTGCAGGCGCTGGAGGGCGGTACCGTGGCTGCTGAACCGGTTCTATTGTAAGTTCCTATTTTACTTCGGTATGATTGACCTGCCTTCTTACTGTTAAACATTTTATGAACTGGTCAGCGATATCGTGTAATGGCTAATTCTAGAATCTGGTCTCAACACAAGATCAGATCGGTACCTAGTTAAAAACTATTTGTCGTTACGTTTAGCAATACGATCCCAACCGCAAAGATGGCAATTTCTTCTCGATTCGCTGGAACGTACTTCTATAGAGTAAACATTTATTTTTGTCCTAAAGCAATGGGCGCAAAGCCCGCGCAGTGGCTCCGCGGTTATTCTGCGACATCTGCGATGTTTTCGATGCACACGACACCGAGGACTGCCCGAAACAAGCGGGCGAGCCTGACGCGCCGCCGCCGCAACTAACCGACGCGCCGCGCCACCTCCCAGGCCCTACTGCGATATTTGTGAAGGTATTTATGACAATTTCAAAGCTTTGTTTTTGAAGTGAAAACTTCTTTAGCGGCGTTGAGCACTTTTTGTATGGGGAAAAAATATATAAACTCGCGACAGGTATCACGTGACCGTAATGTAAACCCGAAATCGTGAAACCCAAAATTCTATAGAAATTCCGTAAGTACAGGTCGGTAAGATATTTTATGACGTTTCAAACATTGAAATTTGACAATAGTGTCAGGCTTAGTAATTATCATTTAAAATCATAGATGGAGTTTGGGTTTTTATTTTTATATAATGAAATGGTGCCGGAGTATCTTTTGGTTAGCATCCAGGCCACAGCAATAAACTCAAAAATATATATTTGAATAATTTTAGCTCAACCAGAACCCTCAAAATCGAGGAAAGACATGGGAGAAAAAATGTGTTGCGCCATCTATAATTTTTCAAAGTCAAGTAGTTAGTCAAGTATGAAAGTACGAGTAGGGATGGGCAAAAAATATCGATATATCAAAATATCGATATTTTTTCAGAAAAATATCGATATAAATCGGCGATATTTTTTCCGCGATATATCGATATTCGATATTTATTTTCAGATATCAAATTCGTATCAAAATCGATATATTTTTTACAGCTCTGTATGTCTGGTCATGCGTCACAAGTCACAATATCATCATTTGAAATTGGATTAATTTCTTAAATTAGAAAAAGGCAGGCTGTATGGATTATTTTTTTGCTTCAAACACAAACAAAAATTATAGACTATGACCTGCTTGTCTGTTTTGTTTGTCTGTGACAATGACACTGCTTTTTGGTTTGGTTGGTATCACTGACTGCGTGGTGGTGTGTTGGTTGGTTGGAGTGTTGGTATGTACATAAATCCGAACAAACCAGTCAGTCCTCTATCTATCTAGTCCAGACATGAGAAATTATTAAACCAGAACACTGCTACGTCAGAGGTTCCAAGCAGAGGCTGTGTCCCAAATGAGCTGAAGCAGTATTTGGACCAACCACTTTTAGACAGAAAATCGGATCCGATCAAGTTCTGGTAAAATTGCCAAGATTTCACGCCAGTTCTCTCGGAAATCGCTTTTAAATATTTAATTTGCCAAGCTTCTTCCGTGTCATCTGAACGACTAGCTTCTGCCGTAAATTTGACTGTGCCGAATGATAGGAGCAGATTGACAGGGGAGCACAATCAACAAAGAGTGCTCCTGATGTCAAATCTGCTCCTATCATTCGCACAGTCAAATTTACGGCAGAAGCTAGTCGTTCAGATGACACGGAAGAAGCTTGGCAAATTAAATATTTAAAAGCGAATTTCCGAGAGAACTGGCGTGAAATCTTGGCAATTTTACCCAGGACTTGATCGGATCCGATTTTCTGTCTAAAAGTGGTGGTCCAAATACTGCTTCAGCTCATTTGGACACAGCCTCTGCTTGGAACCTCTGACGTAGCAGTGTTCTGGTTTAATAATTTCTCATGTCTGGACTAGATAGATAGAGACTGACTGGTTTGTTCGGATTTATGTACATACCAACCACTCCAACCAACCAACACACCACCACGCAGTCAGTGATACCAACCAAACCAAAAAGCAGTGTCCATTGTCACAGACAAACAAAACAGACAAGCAGTCATAGTCTATAATTTTTGTTTGTTTTGAAGCAAAAAAAAAAAATCCATACAGCCTGCCTTTTTCTAAATTTAAGAAATTAATCCAATTTCAAATGATGATATTTGGACTTGGACGCATGACCAGACATACAGAGCTGTAAAAAAATATATCGATTTTGATACGAATTGATATCTGAAAATAAATATCGAATATCGATATATCGCGGAAAAAATATTCGCATTTATATCGATATTTTTCTGAAAAAATATCGATATTTTTGATATATCGATATTTTTTGCCCATCCCTACTCGTACTTTCATACTTGACTAACTACTTGACTTTGAAAAATTATAGATGGCGCAAACACATTTTTTTCCCATGTCTTTCCTCGATTTTGAGGGTTCTGGTTGAGCTTAAAATTATTTCAAATATATATTTTGAGTTTATTGCTGTGGCCTGGATGCTAACCTAAAGATACTCCGGCACCATTTCATTTTATAAAAATAAAAACCCAAACTCCATCTATGATTTTAAATGATAATTACTAAGCCTGACACTATTGTCAAATTTCACATGTTTGAAACGTCATAAAATATCTTACCGACCTGTACTTACGGAATTTCTATAGAATTTTGGGTTTCACGATTTCGGGTTTCACATTACGGTCACGTGATACCTGTCGCGAGTTTATATATTTTTCCCCATACAAAAAGTGCTCAACGCCGCTAAAGAAGTTTTCACTTCAAAAACAAAGCTTTGAAATTGTCATAAATACCTTCACAAATATCGCAGTAGGGCCTGGGAGGTGGCGCGGCGCGTCGGTTAGTTGGCGGCGGCGGCGCGTCAGGCTCGCCCGCTTGTTTCGGGCAGTCCTCGGTGTCGTGTGCATCGAAAACATCGCAGATGTCGCAGAATAACCGCGGAGCCACTGCGCGGGCTTTGCGCCCATTGCTTTAGGACAAGAATAAAATGTTTACTCTATAGAAGTACGTTCCAGCGAATCGAGAAGAAATTGCCATCTTTGCGGTTGGGATCGTATTGCTAAACGTAACGACCAAATAGTTTTTAACTAGGTACCGATCTGATCTTGTGTTGAGACCAGATTCTAGAATTAGCCATTACACGATATCGCTGACCAGTTCATAAAATGTTTAACAGTAAGAAGGCAGGTCAATCATACCGAAGTAAAATAGGAACTTACAATAGAACCGGTTCAGCAGCCACGGTACCGCCCTCCAGCGCCTGCACCCTCGCCATGAGCTGTTCGTTCTTGCGCTGCATGTCTACTATCACGGAGTTCAGGAAGCTCACTTGGCCGTCAATCATTTCCTTGTCGTCTGTCGTCCTATGAAGAGAATTTTGTAATAATCATTTTAATATTTGAATTTGAACGAAAAGGGTATTCCAAGTATAAGTTTTGCTTACTTTTCAGACGCAGAGTCGCCCTGCCCTAAGACACCCATAGCGCTGTTGTCATTTTTATCACGAACGTCTTTACCCTTTAGAGCCATCTCCTTCTGCAAAAGATGCTTTTCCCGTTCCGCAATTTCTACTTTAGCTTTTTGGCTCTGAAACAAAAGATGTTTGTTGCATCACTGACATCAAAATATAATAATTTTTAGGTTTTCATAAAAATCTTTCTTACCTTTACTTCTTCTTGTAATTTGCCTATCAAGTCTTCCTTCAGTCTCAAGTCTTTAACTTTATTTTCTATATCAGCTTTAAGATTCTTGACTAAAGTTTCACTCTTTGCTACAGACTCGGCGGAAGTTTGTTTAGCTGCCTGAAGTTCTACAGTTAACTTCTCTAACTGCCTATCTTTCTCTACGTCGCTACTCTGCTGTACAGCTATCAAGTCCAATTTCTGTGTCAATTCTAATATTTTACTTTCAGCTTCAGTTAATTTTTGTTGTAATTGAGTTTGTTTGTCTACTTCTGCTGTCACCTTTTCTTTGGATTGTTTCAATTCTTTGTCATAGTCATTCAATGTATTTTTAAGGTCATGTCTAGCACGCTTGCTTTCTTTCTTATATTCATCAAACTGTGCTTGCAACTGTTTATTCAAATCTTCATAGTTCATTTTTTGGGCTTCATTGATGTTCGTTAGCTGCTTGATGTCTTGTTCAGACTTATCTACTAGTTTCTGTAATTCAGCCACTTTCTCATTTGCTTGCTTGAGTTCTTCAAGCTCTTTACCCTTATCCGCCACTTGAGACTGTAGCGTTTTTAGCGTATTATTAAGAGATTCTACTTCGGTTTTGTATGTTTCATTTAATTTGGAATTTTCGAGTTGAAGTTGAGCAACTAGTTGTTGTGTTTCACTAGAACCTAATTGTAAGGCATCATGCATCTTCGTGAGCTGTGACTCTTTTTCTTGTATTACTGTATCTTTGTTTGAAACTTCTTGTTTCAACTGATCTAGTTCTGCTTCCAATTTTGTTATTTTTTCTGAATCAGTCACATTTTTCTCACTTTGCTGTTTTAGTATATTATCTTTTTCTTCAACAGATTTTTTCAATTCGTTGTTAACGGCTAAGTTTTCATTCATTTTGTTGACGGCGTCTTCGTAATTTTTCTTAATCGCCGTCAATTCCGTCAATGTCTCACTGTACTTCGATTCCAACGAAGTCTTTTCTTGAACTAAACTGGACATTTCTTTTTTCAATACTTCTAATTGGCTCAGTTGCTCTTTTAATACAGTTTCTTCCGCGGAAGAATTTGCTACGAGACTTTCATATTTTTGTTTAAGTGCAGAAGTTTCTAAGGCAGCTCCGTTTAGTTTCTCTTCTAATTGTTTTTTACTTTCTGTAGCTTTATTTAGTTCTTCGTTGACCTGTGCTAATTGCCGATCTTTTTCAGTAACAATTTCTACATTGGATTTCAAATCGACTTCAAGCATTTCTAACTTCAAAGTAAGATCTTTAACATTATTCTGCTTTTGTTCCAATACCTCTTTGAGACGGATTTCTTCTGCCTTAAGTTGATTGGTTTCTTCTGTAACAGTTGCTAAATTATTTTGCAACTGCGATATTTCTTTCTCGAAATTAGTTTTTTGGTTGTTCAATTGGGCAGTCATATCATCTAATATTTTTTGCAAACTATCTTCATGTTTTCTTGCTTCTTCTAGTTTGTTATTCAAATCGTTCTGTGCTTCTGTCAATTGGTCCACTTTTTCCATTAGTTTAACTTCTGAAGTTGCACCATCGGCTTTCAAAATAGATATTTCTTCTTTATACCTGTCTATATCTATTTCTAGCTTTTTACACATGGTGTCGTGCTCAACACTCTGTTCATGTTCTTTTACTTTAAGTGCTTCTATTTCATTCTTCAATATAGAGTTTTCATCTAGAAGTTTGTCATTATCGGATTGGAGATTTCTTAAGCGATTATTAACTTCTACACTTTGCGATTCAAATTCTTTAATTTTACCGTCTGCTTCTTTAAGTTTTTCTATATTTTCATTTACTGATACTACTAATTGTCCGCGTTCAACAGAGAAGTCTTCTTGGATCTTAAACAGCTTTTGTTTCAATTCTTGTTCCGCTCGTGCATGATTGTTGACTACTTCTCTGTGCTTGTCTTTCAACTCTTGCAATTCTTTCTCAGTTTCCTTCAAGTGCTGTGATAACTTATTGAACTGCTCATTGGAATCTGTTGTCTGACCAGTTAGGTTCATGTATTCCGATTCAATTTTATCTTTAGCCTTTTGGAGCTCAGCACATTTTTCGTTGGCGCTTTCAAACTGGCGTTTATATTCCCCAACTTCCAGCTCCATTGCTGACATTTTCGCTTTCAGATCATTGTTGGCTTGTGTTAATTCGTTGATGGACTGTTTCAGTTTTTCATTTTCTTCTTTTAGAAGTTTCAATTCATCTACGTTAAGAGTGAATTGAGAATTGAGAGCATCGAATTCTACTTTACTTTGATCCAAAGTCTGTTTGTGGCTTTCAATTTCTTTCAAAAGCTGTTCTATTTTAGAGTTACGATCATCGATTTCTTTCTTATGCTCTTCGGCAATTTTGCTGTGTTTAATATTGAAATTAGCAGCAGCCTGCTCATAATCCTCTTTAAGTTTTATTATTTCCTTATCTCTTTCATGAATAGTTTCCTTATATTCACTGACAAGTTTCTCGGACGAATTCGTAGATGTACTTAGTTCAGCGAGCAGTTTTTCATATTCCTTAGTCTTAGCGGACAGGTTTTGCTGTAGTTCAAGCATTTCTGTTTTATTCTTTTCATGTTGTTGAGAGACTTCACTTAAGAGAGTCTCGTATTCGTTAACTTTATTATTGTATTCATCTTTAACACGCCCTAGCTCTTCCTGTAACGATTTGAATACTGTTTCATGTTTCCTCTTCGAGTCTTCAAGTTGTTCTAAATCTAATATTTTAGCACTAAGTTCCATTTTCAGTTTTGTGATTTCTTTGTTGAGGTTAACTTCATGTTCCTTACTCACGCCAACAACTGAAACATGATATTGTAAAAGTTTAGCACAAAAATGAGTGTAAATAAAAATATTGGAATATTGATAAGGTGTAGAGTGCTTACCTTTATTTAATTCTAATGTTTTATCGTCTACAGTAGCTTGCAGCTGAGTTAACTTAGTATTTAGATCTATAATAATTTGGCTGTTTTCCTTATTTAATCTTTCTAAGTTCTGTTTTTCAGTTTCTAATTTTGACTCGGCTAGTTGCAGTTTAGCAGTCAGTACAGAAACTTGTGTTTCGAATTCAGTTTGAGCGATAGCCATCTTCGTTTTGGCTTCGTTCAGTGCTTTTTCGGAATCAGTCTTTAGTCGAGTAAGTTCCTCTGACATGCTTTTCCCTAATGAATCTTTCTCGTTCTCTTTTTCTTTAAGGAGAGCGTAAGCTTCATCTAACAGTTTCTGCAACTCCGACGATAAAGCTGAAAAATAATAACAGGAACATTCAATCATTCGGGAATCTTAGCTCAATGATTTTGATCGGAACACAGTGCAGGTGCTCTTATGTAAAAAAAGCACACAATACAAGCACCAATCTAGTAATTTGAGGAAACAACTGGAAATCTCGTTTATTTCATCACGTAGGTACCTATATTCCTTGACATTTTGATCATAGCATGTACACTCAAAGCTACACTCACTATGGGCAGCAGCCAGTTCTTCCTGGTGCTGTTGGTTAGCGGCGGCGATGTCTGCGGCGCGCTGGTCCTCATGCATGCGCAGCGCGGTGGCCGTGGCCTCGGCTCGCGCCGTCTGCAGCTCTGCCTCGGCTTCCAGCTCGCGGATACGCTGCTCCCGAACCGCCTTTTCTTGCTAAATTCGGAAAATACTTTACAGGGGCAAATAATATACGAAGGAACTTTTTATATTTCTAGGGATAAACTCTCTAGTCTCAAAGGGAGTTTATATTTTGTTTACTAAAAGAAACTGTCCAGATCAATTTGTAGGTATAATTTATCACAGGTACACTATTAATTAGAACTTACCTCCATTGCTTCTTTATATTTCTGAAAAGAAAAACAATCCATCATTAATATTACTTAAACAGAAGCTCGACTATTTGTCATAATATCTTTAACTTAACATACATTATAATCTTCCCTGTTTATATTCTCTTCTTCTGTTCTGAACATGAGATCTTCAACTTTTTGCTTTTCATCTTCCAACTGTTTGTTGATCTTTTCTAACTCAGCCTTCAGTTTACTGTTCTCAGACGTCGCCTGAAAAAAACATGATTCTCTACCTTAGTAACTAAGTTATCTTTCAAAGGGACTTCTACCCTAAAACTTTGCCAAGAATCTAAAAACATATGAAGCACGCATTGAAAGTCCAGTAGAGTATCTCGTTCAGACCATCAAGGGTCCTTATATTATGTAAGTCCTTATGCCGCAAGAATACATGTCGGTCTAGAACTCATGAAAGCAAAGAGTAAAGTTCTCAAAGGAGGCAATAACGCTCACTACTCGACCTTTTTATTCGACGCCGGACTAAAAGATGCAGGGATGGAAAATCAAATATTTGACTTGCTTCCCCACCTTTCAAGTACCTAGATATTACCAATAAAGAACATAAGTGCGATTTCTGAGAGTTTATTGATCTCTGTAAAAACCCGGGTGTTATAAAAAGTTGGCTTAATACTATCGTCTTATAAAAATATAACGAGGACGTTATTTTTATTTAATAATTTTAGTAATTTCCTTATAGTTGTTTGTTATGTTTCGGGCTTACAAAATAAACACAAGTCCATTAAAACTTATGAAACGAATAATAGGCTGAATATTATATCATATGGCGCTGATTTGACTACATCAATATGTTGGTGTTATAGGCTAGGAAGAGTGTGGCTTGCTCCTCTTTCTTTAGAACGGTAGGTTTAGTAATTGAAGTCTTCTTCACAATAAAATATCAATACATATGTATGTGTTTAGTTGATGTTTGTATATTTCTAGGTTTATTTCATTAACGTATATATGACGGACTATCAAGATGGAATACCTGTGTGTTTTCCTTCTTGAGTTGCGTGAGAGCGCTCTCCGCGCGGTCCACTTGCAGCGTTATCTTGGCCATCTCAGCTCGTTCCAGTTCCCGTTCGCGCATCAGCCGTTCCAGATGCTGCTGCTTCTCTCGGAGGAGTTCCTATTATGGAAACACCTTGTTTATGTTATGCCCTCCAAAAATATTTAAGAATTTAAAAGATAGTTTCTTATAAAAAGGTAGGTACTGTAGATATACATATAAAGAAAATATGATCCTGTTCGACTATACACCAGTTTATAGTTAGGTACCTACTGAGTGGATATAAAAACAATGCTTCAAAAACAAAACCTTATAGGTACGACTGGACCGCAATATCCATATTGGTCACTTAATACCTATTTAAATTGTTTACAAATAACAATTCTGCAAACTTAGGTATAAACAGTTATAAATAAGTCGATGCTGCATGAAGCATTTCTGGCGATGACAGATCCCGTCGCCATTTTTCTTGCAAGATATCAGCATCAATTGGTCGTAAACTGAAAAAATACTATAGAATTGTTTGAGTTATTTGAAAACTATTGATTAATTGAGTCAATTTATTCAGCCATTTTTAACAGTTGGTGTGTTGTAAGCAATATACTTACTACTTTTATGAAGATAGGTAGGTACCTACTTGATCAGTTACCCATTTTTGTGTTCAAGCATTTTACGCCTGGTTCACACGCAGGTAAGCTGCCGATCGAAGGTTTAAAGAGCGACCACATAGGGTCATAGTCCCTTTTAGCTCCAAACTTAAAAACATATGCATAGAAGAAACCCTTGCCTTGTATTAAGATATTGTTTAGATTGAAGTGATAGGCAAGCTAAGCAGGCAGGTAAAGCTGTGTCAATCGATATCACCGATGCATGCATTCCTAATTCTGTGCCTGACAGTTTAACTTGTGTAGGAAAACCAGTTACGAACCTTTCTAAGAATGAGACTTATACCCATAAATTATTCATAGTATAGTCAGAGCACATTCCTATAATAGCCATTTATAAAAAAACCTAACATCTGCACTGGTTCTCCAGCTAAATCAATATTATGTCTGCCTAGGCGTGTCTTCATACTACACTACACAGACGTATAATTTTATCGCAAGGAATAAGGGAGCCTCCCCAACGTAGCAGGACAGGACAAAAGCCTTCGGGGTGCAATATCTAATTTTACGCTCCAATTTGTTAGCTTAATAACCGTCTCATTTCAATTTCAGTTCAGCTTCCGAATCAGAGATGAAAATGTTGTATACTGTTTAATATCAGCGCTTACTTAACGCATTAGTAGATTTATGTCTTTAAAACATACTATGTACCGTACTATGATGATTAAATTCTAGCTTTAGCTTTAATAGAACTTGGTAATTACCTATACCAACCTATATAATATGAAGTCTTATTATGAAACGTTCATATTTTCAGCCCTATACATTATCTCTCTCTGTGGCAGCAGTGCTCACCTACACTTGATTGATTACGTGCGCAATGCAATAAACTAGAACCGAAAGTATACTACAAGTTGATATCGCATAAAGATAGCGATAACTTATCGAGTCAATAAAAACAACACTATTTAGTACTTAGATATGATTCATTATAACATAGCGTAGCTACGTAACATGGATTTTTTGTTCCTCTTTAGTCTCCGGCAAAGCTATTATATTTTATTTTTATGCGAACAAAACAATTTGCGGCCTTGACGACAGCGCGTTTAATTAACACTTCAATACATGTGTTATTGTCTCTATATGAAGAAAATATTTGCAAGTAGGTACCTACATAAAGCAAATTGCGTCGCATTGATCCACCACATTTACTTGGTTTGGCTGGCGGCTGTGTTTACCCGCCCAAGTTTTAACTAAGGGAGAAATAGAGGAAAATAATCTCCCCCATTCTGCCGCTTTGTGACTTGTCAGCCTGCGGATTTGAAATCCTAAATGGCAAAACTTCGCGCCGTTACCAAATTTATTCTATAATTCCCTCGAAAATTGTGAAATCCTCGCCAAACTTAGATTTTTCCATTTATCATAACTGAATACGACTTAGGTCTCTAATAGATATTTATTATTTTGTGCCTCGAGTATTATAGAATACTGTACCGAGTACAATTGCGTCAGTCCCTTCTCAAGGCCTGCGAGGTGTTAGGTATTCTCCAGAGGCTGTGGGTGACGGTGACGCTGATCTAGCATGACCTAACATCACGTAGGCAGCATGTAGTCACGTCATGTCCACTCCTCGTCTAATGTGTACTAATAACTGCAATTTATGACACTGTCATTTACTAAATTGGTATTTACGATATTTCTTAGTGTAGGCTTCTCCGGCTACTTAAATAGAAGTCGTGCTATTTGTCTTTTGGGCCACATCACAAATAAAGAACGGTATACATGTCAAGTTTTACTCAAAATAATGAAGGGGAATGAGGCGCGCTACGCCGACTTTACTGCTTCATACTTGGGAGAGCGAAATGCCTGAGCCCGGACCACCCGCATGAGAGATATTTGTGTTATCGATTGCGGAAATGCTTGGGACTGTCTGGAAACGGCTTCGCAATTTCCGAATGAGAACTGTTCACTTGAGCAGATACCATCTCCGTATAAAGGATGCAATATATGCGGGGCTGAGTGGCTAAAGTAGCGTTTCGTTAATTTAGCATTCCTATGTTGATTCAGGGTTGATTCAGGTTGATNACTGAGTGGATATAAAAACAATGCTTCAAAAACAAAACCTTATAGGTACGACTGGACCGCAATATCCATATTGGTCACTTAATACCTATTTAAATTGTTTACAAATAACAATTCTGCAAACTTAGGTATAAACAGTTATAAATAAGTCGATGCTGCATGAAGCATTTCTGGCGATGACAGATCCCGTCGCCATTTTTCTTGCAAGATATCAGCATCAATTGGTCGTAAACTGAAAAAATACTATAGAATTGTTTGAGTTATTTGAAAACTATTGATTAATTGAGTCAATTTATTCAGCCATTTTTAACAGTTGGTGTGTTGTAAGCAATATACTTACTACTTTTATGAAGATAGGTAGGTACCTACTTGATCAGTTACCCATTTTTGTGTTCAAGCATTTTACGCCTGGTTCACACGCAGGTAAGCTGCCGATCGAAGGTTTAAAGAGCGACCACATAGGGTCATAGTCCCTTTTAGCTCCAAACTTAAAAACATATGCATAGAAGAAACCCTTGCCTTGTATTAAGATATTGTTTAGATTGAAGTGATAGGCAAGCTAAGCAGGCAGGTAAAGCTGTGTCAATCGATATCACCGATGCATGCATTCCTAATTCTGTGCCTGACAGTTTAACTTGTGTAGGAAAACCAGTTACGAACCTTTCTAAGAATGAGACTTATACCCATAAATTATTCATAGTATAGTCAGAGCACATTCCTATAATAGCCATTTATAAAAAAACCTAACATCTGCACTGGTTCTCCAGCTAAATCAATATTATGTCTGCCTAGGCGTGTCTTCATACTACACTACACAGACGTATAATTTTATCGCAAGGAATAAGGGAGCCTCCCCAACGTAGCAGGACAGGACAAAAGCCTTCGGGGTGCAATATCTAATTTTACGCTCCAATTTGTTAGCTTAATAACCGTCTCATTTCAATTTCAGTTCAGCTTCCGAATCAGAGATGAAAATGTTGTATACTGTTTAATATCAGCGCTTACTTAACGCATTAGTAGATTTATGTCTTTAAAACATACTATGTACCGTACTATGATGATTAAATTCTAGCTTTAGCTTTAATAGAACTTGGTAATTACCTATACCAACCTATATAATATGAAGTCTTATTATGAAACGTTCATATTTTCAGCCCTATACATTATCTCTCTCTGTGGCAGCAGTGCTCACCTACACTTGATTGATTACGTGCGCAATGCAATAAACTAGAACCGAAAGTATACTACAAGTTGATATCGCATAAAGATAGCGATAACTTATCGAGTCAATAAAAACAACACTATTTAGTACTTAGATATGATTCATTATAACATAGCGTAGCTACGTAACATGGATTTTTTGTTCCTCTTTAGTCTCCGGCAAAGCTATTATATTTTATTTTTATGCGAACAAAACAATTTGCGGCCTTGACGACAGCGCGTTTAATTAACACTTCAATACATGTGTTATTGTCTCTATATGAAGAAAATATTTGCAAGTAGGTACCTACATAAAGCAAATTGCGTCGCATTGATCCACCACATTTACTTGGTTTGGCTGGCGGCTGTGTTTACCCGCCCAAGTTTTAACTAAGGGAGAAATAGAGGAAAATAATCTCCCCCATTCTGCCGCTTTGTGACTTGTCAGCCTGCGGATTTGAAATCCTAAATGGCAAAACTTCGCGCCGTTACCAAATTTATTCTATAATTCCCTCGAAAATTGTGAAATCCTCGCCAAACTTAGATTTTTCCATTTATCATAACTGAATACGACTTAGGTCTCTAATAGATATTTATTATTTTGTGCCTCGAGTATTATAGAATACTGTACCGAGTACAATTGCGTCAGTCCCTTCTCAAGGCCTGCGAGGTGTTAGGTATTCTCCAGAGGCTGTGGGTGACGGTGACGCTGATCTAGCATGACCTAACATCACGTAGGCAGCATGTAGTCACGTCATGTCCACTCCTCGTCTAATGTGTACTAATAACTGCAATTTATGACACTGTCATTTACTAAATTGGTATTTACGATATTTCTTAGTGTAGGCTTCTCCGGCTACTTAAATAGAAGTCGTGCTATTTGTCTTTTGGGCCACATCACAAATAAAGAACGGTATACATGTCAAGTTTTACTCAAAATAATGAAGGGGAATGAGGCGCGCTACGCCGACTTTACTGCTTCATACTTGGGAGAGCGAAATGCCTGAGCCCGGACCACCCGCATGAGAGATATTTGTGTTATCGATTGCGGAAATGCTTGGGACTGTCTGGAAACGGCTTCGCAATTTCCGAATGAGAACTGTTCACTTGAGCAGATACCATCTCCGTATAAAGGATGCAATATATGCGGGGCTGAGTGGCTAAAGTAGCGTTTCGTTAATTTAGCATTCCTATGTTGATTCAGGGTTGATTCAGGTTGATTGCGCAGGGGTGACGAAAGTCTGGATAGGTTGATTGTGGTTGGGAGCACTGAAGGAAAAAGATCGCGCGGTCGTTCACCAACAAGGTGGACCGATCAAATTAAAGACTCGTCCTCCAAATTCTACACGGCTATAAAAGACGCAATGGACAGAAACCGATGGAGGCAGATCATCCGCTCCAGATGCAACCCTGATGCTGACCACGATCCTCAGATATGAGGGACCGACACCAGAGAGAGAGATGTTGATTCAACATTATGAATATGCATATCGTTCCTACCCATTAAGGACACTGGTGCTAGACTTTACGTAGGGAGTGTAATTAGGTACCAACTTGACATTATAGTCACCCCAGAAATATTTATGGGTCCAGATATAATATTATGCTTTGTGTATGAACAGTACGAGTTATAAATATAGAAGTAGCAGATAGCCTCAATTTGAAACTCGAGGCGTCCCTAGGGAGACATTTGTTGTTCTAGGATGTGGAATGGTAGCCTTCAGACATGTAATATTAATGTGGTCTCGTACGTCAACTGGGAGTGCCTGTGGCATATCGCATACTAAATATAATGTATCTACGTATAATCATAGAGATAAGAAGTTTGAATCAGTTTGATATTGTACCTACTATAATTAATCGTAGTCATTAAACCCCTTTCCTATTAGTAGTGATTCATGTGTTTATGTTTTCTACGAGTTTCACCAAACGTTTCAGTAGTGAATTTTTGAATTTTAGCCTCATAACTTCTTTTTTTTGGCGGATACATACTGAATAATACAACGGTCCCATGGTTTGGGCCTGGGCTACAAAAAGTGAAGAAAATGGAGATAAAAATAGATCATAAAGTAACGGATACACCCGCAGCCTTGTAGAACAAGCGTCGATAATCAGATAAATGCCAAACAAGATTTACAAAGAGAATACCCGCACCGGCACCCATATTTACATACAAAGATATTCTAATAGCCACACCTCCATTCATGCATATCATATGACTTGACTTGCCAGCTAATATGAAACAACTTGCTATAATCAGCCTTAATTACAACCTTAATTAGAAAATACGTGGGCGTTGAGAATTGGAGAAAACAAGTTTTAATAAAAGAGCCTTTTTAATTTTCTCGAATTTTCTTTACGAGATTAAAATTAATGTTTCGTTTTATTAATATTTATTTTGCTAACGGTATCCTGTTATTACAGTTACTTACGTTTAATCATCATTTTTACCGTCCTCGTCCCTAGATAAGAGGCTCTTGTAAATCGTTTCTAAGAAAATTATATGGCAAAACAGTTATGATTATACTATCATCAAGATAACAGACTTTATCGCGAATTTCTAGGATAGGATGGCGCATTTAATTGATAAGATCTTTAGAATGTGAAGACCAAATAAATTAGCGATACAAAATTACAACACGTAGGCACGCATTATAAGGCAATTAGAAAAGGTTTCACTTTTACGATTGCAGGCGTGTAGCAATAAAAACAAGAGTATACAGTAAAAATAAGCCATCAATCGTCATAATTTACGATTGTTGGTCCCGCAACTCGAGTTATGTCGAGCGGGCGCCATGAAAATCACGTATCGGCCGTGAATATCAAATGACTTACACAATACCCCAGTCAAGGGCAGGCTGGGGCAGTTTAGGAACCGAGGCAGACACAACAACGGCCGTGTTACAAGTTGTTTCATATTTCTCGCAAGCCATCCGGGAACTCCCACGAGCATGCCTCACGCAAGCTATAGGCAACAGTACAGCGTTTAAGATGCAATAAAACAACAATTAAGTAACTCTTCATTATTTATTATCACCAAAACAAGGGATAGTGAAGGTAGGAGAATAATACACAGTGAAAGTAGTACATTTTATTAAAACTAAGTTTATTAATCACTATTCGTTCTCACAAAAATTACGTTTTACAAGGTTTTTAATAATAAGAAACTAGTCTAGTTTTTGTTACGTTAATCCTAGCAGAGATTTTTAATTACTAGTTATAACAACAATATATTAATAAAAGAGAAAACCTATCTTAGCAGCAATGGAATGCTTGTGTTCAAATGAGTCTTTATATTTATGAATATCATCATTACTTACAGGCACTGGTCAGTATTTAGAACTAAGAAAGATGTAGACAATAAAATGCATCTAAAACATAAATGAAACTTATTCATGATTTTTCATTCAAATAAATATTCAATAAAATAAACCAAAAAGTATCACAGCTTTGCTATTATGAAAAGGATTTGTATTTTGATATCTACGTACCTAATATAAAATGCGTGTATCTTGTATTGCGAGTATTAGCAAGCGATTTGCTGGTGTATAGTCGGAACATGATCATCGTAAAATTAAGTGAGTTTTGTACTTAGAAGTGCGCTATAATTGACAAATATTGTCTCTTACGAATAACTACACCCTGTTGGGCAACAGGACGGCTCGGGACACTAACATCATTAATTGTTAAGAGTTTAGTTTGTAAGTATACAAATCAATGTCAAAAAACACAAAATAAATTACTATTACGTACATTCGTTGTCGTTTTCATTAGTATGAAAGAAACAATCTTAAATTAAGCTGCTCAATATTTGAACATTCAAAACAAAGGAATCTCCGTTTCACCGGCGGTTGGGCTGTTACACACCGACTCCGCACATGTGCTGAACTTCAGAACACGGCTAAGGTCGGCTGTACACTGTGGCCCTTAGTCGTTTGTAGTGAGTTGTGACGTTTAGCACACGTGCAGAGCGCGCGTAGCCAGCCTACCGCGCGGCGATGGTGGGGTACTGTACCTGGAGCGCGTTCTTCGCGGATACCGGGGTGGAGGAAGCTCGCGGACCACCAACTCGCTGCCGCCGTGCCGTTAGTGACAGTGCGAATGCGCAACAAACATGAGGGAAAACAACACGCGTTAACGCACTCAACTCGACACTGCATGGTGTATGACGCTGTACCAGCACATGACCACTCATCTCATAGACAATTCGGACAATCAGCGCTAGCTTCCCAGTAAATATTACAATTAATTCAATAACAGTGTGAGAGCTAGACCCCGTTTGTCCCACTTGACTATAATCAGCATGAATGACATCTGCCGGTATAGCTGAAACCTTGACTATTAAGTGTCGTTCGGTTTTCCTGATACACCATGGAGTGACACACAACAATACGATAGATGGTGTGTGACACACCAACTGTCGTATCAGCAAATTATAAAAAGCTCTAAAAACTAAAACTAATGAAGTAATGATAGAGATATGCCACTAATGAGTGCTAGTATAGGTATAAAATATGTATCGTATATAGGGGGTATCATATAGGTATATCTTAATTCGATTATTTTAAAGATAAGTAGAAATAAGTTTCTACTGAGTAAAGTGTACCAAACTACTAGGATACATGAAATGCATAGGTTGCATATTAAGAAATATGATTCTTTGGATACATAAGTCTTTTAATATGTTTTAATGGAGCTTCGAGTGATCTAACTCTTGGCCTTCTTAAAATAAAAGGCACCATGAAATGGGTTAATGAGCACAGTACGCAAAACAATAGTTAATTCACACAACACATACTATGTCGTATAGTACAGCTCTAAAGGGGGTCTTAAAAATAATATCACAGTCAGAAACAATATTTTTAGATAGTACGATATGACTATTGCAGTCTTTAGAAATTATATTCTGGAACTAAACACGGGCAAACTACAAGCCGAATGAGATGGATGAATCCAAACATGTTTTCGATTCACTATTATTTAGGTAGAAGGACAAGGTATTATTTAGGTAGAACAAACGAAATAAGAAACTATTGAGTCAGATAAAACTCATAAAAACTTAAGTACGATAGTGAATCGAAAATGAAATAAAAACAAAAACGTAAAAATAATATTAACACAAGGGCCAAACCAAGGAGTGCCAGCTACAGACCATAAATAAACTCAAACCAATTGACATGCAAAAATAAGCAATTTCTAGATGAATAGATACCATCACTGTTGCGTGTCATTGCTACGAGTACATACGTTAGTACTGTACGTCTGCACAATTAGTTGTTTGAAATAATAACTTGTACTTGAAACTCTGAACAGAGAGCCTCGCCACCTTTGTGATGGTGACGTCGACTATTCGCTGCATAACAGTGCAATTTATACTATTAACTTAAATATTGCATGTCATGCAACGGTTACAGATTGGCTATTAGTTAGCCAACATGGTGGGCCTTGGATCGTAGATATTTTCAATTCTCTCTCAAGACTCAAATTCCAAACAAAAAGAACCTACTGAACAGACAAACAAATTTAACAAGCTAAAACTTGATTCTGCCTCAGTTGATGAAATCGTGATTTCTGTTAATGAAATTCAAATGTACACCACATAAGGGTATGTGAACTGAAAGGGTGACACGCAAGAGAAATGGTAGCTTTTCCCAAAGCCTGAAAAGTGTGTGCGCGGCGGCGGCATCTCCACGAATATGTCGGTACTTGTAGCTGAGGCGACCCCGCGGCTGGCCCGAGTCACGGCGGCCGGCCGACCCCCCCACCGCACCACTTCACCGCCCCCGCCCCGCGCACTCCGCGACACTGACCCGCTGGCGCTGCTGCCGCTCGACACGCTGCGCCGTGACCGTTCTGAACGATTATCAAAGCTCAGCACGCTCTCCGAGCACCGCCAAGACTTGGGCAGCGTCTCGCTCGCCCAACGCCGAGGGTTAAGCTCCTTACTCTTATCGTTCGATCTAAATACTATATCGTAATATACTCGAGGCTTTGGCAATGCGATTATGGCGCAGCGGTCATTTTCGACGTGCTTGACGAGCAGCGTCTTGTCGAGCAGACTTGGTGCGCTGCGGTGCGGCCTTGCGCGGGCCGGGGGCGGCGGTGATCGCGGGGAACGAGGTTCAGCCGATCGCGCGCGGGGCTAGCCTACCTGAGCGCCCAGCGACGTCACTCCGAGCCTCACCCCCACGCGGGAAGACGCGATAGACGTGCCCAATGACGTCAGCGATTCCCGAGAGTTGGAGCGCCTCAACGGTGTTGCGCGTCCATTACTGTGGATGGCGCAGGCACCTGGCTTGCGGTTTGAGGGCGATCTTGACACTTTCGATACCGGGGCAAACAAGCCGAAACGAGGTGAGCATTCGAAATATCTGAAAAAGTATTTACATGGGTATATGATTCAGATTGAAATCATAGCAATGATAACCTTGTGCTGCCTGCATTGGCATGAAATCTATACCTCTTTCCATCAACTGAGCCATCATTTTTTCCAAGTGGATCGTCGAGTTCTACACCCGCCCAGACACCAGGAGCAAAGTCGGTAACACCAACATAGCGCAATGTGCCAGCTTTGCTGCCTCGGCTGCTGGATACGATGACACGGTCGCCTACACGGACGTCACCGTTGGTCGTGGTTGATATAGACGCGTCTGTTAGAATGAAGCATAGATTAGGTTTAGAGGAATTCGATATAGGTACGAATAAATTCGAAGGAGTACATTAGGGGCCCGAGCTATAACTTACTCATCTTGCTGCTAACGATGCTGCGTATGCTACCGTTTGGTGAGAGTGCACGTCTTTGTCTGGTGCCGGACGGGGGGCGTTCGAAGACGCTTCCTGCGTCTGAGATCGGAGAAGCATCGTGGGGCGCGTGTGTAATAAGGGGCACTCGAGTCAAGCGAGTTAGTCGCGAGAACACTCCACGCTTTTCTGGACACTGGAAGTAGCGGACTCCAGCTACTGATCCGTCGTTTTTGCCTGTAAAAGTAATCAGCTATTAGAAAACGGTTTAACAAAAACTAATAAGTAGTCGTATTATGATAGCCTTACCAATGGGTTCATCAAGCACGATGCCTGCCCAGTCACCGGGAGCAAACTGTGTTTCGCCGATGTATGCAATCTGACCAGGTTTGGTACCGCCCACCCAAACTCGTTCGCCAATTATAAAGCTGTCAGTATCCTCTGTTAATATAACACTATGATCTGAAATATTACAAAAAATATTAACAAGTATACATGGATAATAGCATTTTTCCTGTAAACCCTAGAAATTGTCGTCTGGTGGAATATAAACATTTATTACGATTTTGAGATCAACAGTCTTTAAATGAAAGTTTACGTTTAACGAGGATTGAAATATAGGATTTTGAATATGCATTCCCTCGTCACAATTGCGAACACACGTACTGCATATGAACTGAATATGTACCGTTGTATGCAAGTGCACGGCCACCGAGGTGACTCGCTAACTCGTTTGCATATCTTACATCAACGTAGCGGACTTTCGTTTGAAACTGAACAAACTGCAGTTGACTTGAGGACATCCACTACGCGCTGTAATAGAAATCCAAGAACAAAAAGCACATGCTTTCAACCATCCTAAATCTGCGCAAACACCACGCAAGCACATAAAATCAAAATATTCGGACATCTAAAGAGCATGTGATGGGTGCGTTCTATGGTGCATGAATTTATTGTCTAAGTGAAACTTAAGATACAGAGCCAAGATTAGTTTCCACGACAATACCGTGAGATGTGATGTGTCGTAACATTATAAACTGTTGGAGAATTGTTACTTTGATTATTATTAGAGATATAGTGTAACATAGCTATGAGAATGTCACGTATTGTCGTGGAGGAGTAACGTTGGCCGGAGATACCGTGCTAGTTACCTGACGACCTGCGAAGGCCAGCCTCGCTGAGGCGGCGCGGGTGCTTCTCCCACAGCGCGTCCATGGAGGTGACACTGAACGTGCTGCTGGCTGCGATACACACAAGCGACACACACATACACATTAGCCTCTAACTATTACTAGACGAGTGCTCCTAATTTACACGTTCACTAAGTTTCGTAACATTTCTTCTCATTATGACAATTTTAACATTTAGATATTACTTAATAAATAGATTACATGCATCTGAGTGCACACGAGATACGGTTTTTAACAGTTATTATGTTTCTGTTCTGAATACTATTTCTTAGTTGTTATGAAATTTTAAAGTGCTCCACTTCAGTAGTCAGCCTCAACTCGGTAATTTCACGTCTGAATAAATTTAGCCATATCAATTTCATAATTTTATGCAAATGATATCTAGTAGTAATATTTTAAACTAATGGATTTTAAATGTATGAGCTGTTGTTATTTCTGAATAACCAGTGTTAAGTTAGATTATTCTTAATTAATTGTTGTTTCTTTGTCCACGAAGTGTGAGACTCGATTCATTGTAGAAAAAAGCTAAACAAAAGATAGGAATTATGAATCGATTGTAAAACAATGTCACTAATTGATCGTAGGCGAGCGCCCCTACATGTTGACACGCAATCGATGCAATGCGATTGAAACGCGAAGCATTTCATACGCGGAAACTGACATTGTTAATAGCTGATTAACCAGAGTCCCGACGTGCTGTGGATGCATCGCAAACGGCGCTACCTTCATTAATTCATTAGTAACTGACCAATATTAGCTTTCATCATTCCATTCTTCCTCAGTATTAATATTTTTAATTATCTTCGACATGCAGAGAGCCGGATTCCAATTTAACTCGTGATTTAAATTCGGGCTTGAAATAATTGAAATGTTACGCTGTTACGGAATCACGTTTTCTAATGGTTATGTAGTGTCAAATCAAGTCAATCTACTTCTAGTTGTCGTTCTGGCTATCTTCTACTTTTGCAGCATCGACGATCTAGCTTTCAATAGACCCATCACCTGTCACGTGTTACTATGGCACATTATTTACAGAGCATGCCTCCACCTGAACAATTAGTCTACTGGTATTAGTTATGAACAACTTACTAGATGCCTTGCGGTGTGAGCGCGGTCTCTCCGGCAGACTGCTAGAAACTTCGTCTTCCTCGGCTTCAATTAAATCTGTCCATATTCGTGGAGACAGAACAGTGATCATTATGAACAAGTGATATTTAAAA
Organism: Heliothis virescens; assembly: GCA_002382865.2. Taxonomy (NCBI): domain Eukaryota; kingdom Metazoa; phylum Arthropoda; class Insecta; order Lepidoptera; family Noctuidae; genus Heliothis; species Heliothis virescens. The sequence goes on from NWSH02000560.1 coordinate 4,204,890, forward strand.
CTATGTACAGTTAGATAATGAAAGATGATGATATCGTGTATTGTGCGTGCCTGAAGTTCATACACGAGAAGCATGGACCATGCACGCTTACTGTGCTCTCATGCAATCACAAATATTAGATACAATTTTCATAATTCTAGCAACCTTGGACATGCTGGAACTCACCTGATAAATGTTTTCTCGAAGAGTCGTCGCTAAGCTTCCTCAGCGTGTCCGAGGAACTGCCGTCTATGACAACAAAAAACAAAGACACATAAAGCAAAAAATAAAAACATGCCGACAAAAAATACAGATATGATGTAGAATTATGTTGAGACAGATGAATTAGAATTTGTTTACATGAGTAATGAGATGTACATTGCACTTGACATGATGACAAGAAAATGACGATATTTGAAGAAATAAGTAGACATGGTATGCGATATTTAGGCAGAGTTTAATAAATCCATATAATTAAAGAGCGTGTGAAACACCCACTAACTATAAACACAAGGCACAACTGGTATCTACGTCCACACATTTGAGTAGGCTCACAAATTGTGGGTGATAATGTTATAACTTCGAAGTTGTTTACTCAAGAAAATTGATTAGTGTTTCGATTTGTTATGCTCAATTAGTTATTTGCTATTCATGGGGCATTTAAAATGAAGAATTTGACACTTCATTAATTTGTTGAAATAGTTTGACTAGTTCAGAAGACTAAAGTAGCGGCAGAGGTTGAGTGGATTTTCCGATATTACGTTAGTTTGGATCGGTAGCCAATGTTGTCACACACTTAACTAGCACTGATTCAGCCACTGAGGCACGTGTGAAGCCGGCCGACTGGTAGTAGCGTATGTCCGGCACTGATCGTCCGAAGCCTGATTAATCATCAGAGACAATTGCGCAGCGGGGCGACCTTGCGGACGCGCGTGGGATTAACATCATAACCGAATGGTGTGACAAGTAGCTCATCTCCTCACACTACACGAGGAAGTGTACATTACGCTTAGAAAGTGAACCTGGTGGGACTTCCTAATGAACAAATCAAACTAGCTTTTTCAGAAATGTTATAAAGATTTTTGTTGGTACAGACCGATTCATTGCACAGTGCACCAATGTAAAAATAATCTTTATAAAATAAATAGTCCATTTAAAAACTTCTACGGTAAATTGATAAGTAAAATGTCGTGTACAGTATAATTTCCAGCAATTTGCGACCAATTATGATCTAATCAATAACAGTGATCAATCAAACCACATGCTATAATTAAAGTATGCATAAAATGCAATCATCACGCACCTGTTCCGTACACCCGAAGCTTTTCCGTGTAGATTTATAATGCAATATATTGGCGTATTATACATGCGATCACATCAAAGTAATGAAGCAATCCTATAGCTATAATAAAACATGGTGTCCTAATAAATGGAAATGAAACTTGTTCCAGACAAATTATATCCAGAGCACAGTGCACTGCAGACAGTAATAAATTATGAAGTCTTTAATAGGCTGCGACGAGGGGTTTCTTTGATTATTTTCACAGTTGCACATTTTCCCATTATTACTGCGAACCGGCACGCTATAAATATATCTTAGTATGTACTACTATATTTAGCGGGTTTTTCTTGATGGCAAAACAATTTATTGCGCTGTAAACTGTATACAATAACAATAAAAACAAGTGATTTATCATCCATGACCTTCGGAAGGACGCCGCTTAACCGCTTTTGTGGCATGAGGACTCATGGAACGTGGTCATCGCGATAACACAATATTAAAAAAAAATACTCGTAATTGTTACAAACGTGGCAGCATTTTCATATCATCGGCATTTATGCGGAAACATTATATTTAACTATTTGTCCATATTTCGTAGTTACATTAAATTTAATTGACAGCATTAACATAACAAGAAGGATTTTTTTCATGTTTGTCGGACAAATGACGGACTTCTTTTGTCATGCAAAGAGTTACAATTTGTCATTAGTATTGAATACATTCCATACTTCGACAATAAGCTTGTGATTCAAGTGGCAAGGACACACAGTTCTGAAGTAGGTAAGAAACAATTAAATAAAACGACCAAATTAATGTTCATGCAATATACAGAAAGAGATAACCTTTCGATAGCATTTTTTAAAAATAACCATATTATTCATAATCACAACACAATGATATCGTGGCAGGTGTTATTATGTGACAAACTTTGATCCCACGCTAATGTTCGTGTTCTCCTGCCATACTTCATTGCGGGGGCGACCTAATCTAGTTCTGAATATTCCCCCTATTGTGAATCATGTAGATTTAATCGTTGTCATTCTATTAACAATTACCACTTTTATGTCACTTTATTAACCGCGATCAATACTTCTGGATTCATTCGGGTTTCAGAGGAAAACTCATCCATCATGCCGACCCTTTCTTACTTATCGCAGTTTAGGGGTCCCTTACATTGATAGATCCTTTCTATATTTCGGTATTCTGTGCCCTTGTATATTGCCAAGTTTGAGGTATTCTTGTTAACGTTACTTGCAGAGTTTATTATTTCTCGCAATTTACGGATTCAAGTACGGGAAACGGGTTAGCAGTGTTGCCACGGCGCTACCGGTAACCGGTCTTAACTGCACTAATGCGATCTTTGAACTCTGCAAGAGATTACTGCGTTGCGATTTCATATCTTCGACTACTTTTATCTGATGGCGAAGGGCCTGATGCTATAAGAGAGACATCAATAGCTTTTCACCAAAAATATTTTTCGGAGACCTGTTTCAAGTTAGTTAAATAAATTATGCATTTAGTTTGAGATGTCCACGTTTTCCTCAAGATTATGGAAAATACTCAATATAATGTAGGTAGATACCTACTGCCGATATAAACATCCATGCTGCGAATACATCGGTTCGTGAATATGATGTAACTGCTATAATAAGCAACGTCATTATTTATCCATTTTATTAGCATACCTCGGATTACTTGGTAGGCAACCAAGTGCGCCGAAAACTTTATGCTACGACATTGGTTTTTGTGGTCAAGTTCAAGTTGACGTTCTCGTGTACGAGATAAAAACAAGCAGATTAGAAATTAAATATTTATTTAATTACGCGGAGTTTTTGTGCTGATGTGTGTACAGTACATACATACATACACATACCTAGTAGTCTTGTGACTGGGTATGTACCTAAATAAAACTCAAGGCGAATTGACAATGTGGCAAGTGCTGAATACGTGTATACTCCAAGTAGTTAGGCTCGTTATTTGAAAGATACTATCCATTCACACTTATACTAGAAGTACACGATATTTTGAAGATCCACCAAGTACGTACTACGTAGTACGAAGATTAAATAACAGCTCCACAAACTAAAAATTGTCGATACCGAGGTATACCTAACTAGTCTAAATTACAAACACTTGAATACCCATTTACTGAAATTTGTTTTATTACATGTTTTTAGTTTACTCGTCAGGTCGGACCGCGAATTAAAATGTTGTTAGCATCAAGTGTTCCAATGGTCCAATTTATGGAGCTATGTGTAGGTATCACACTTTCCCGTCGAATAGGCACTAATTCGTCAATTAAGGACAATTTTGCGGTCAGCATGAGAGTCCACTGAGCAATTGATGCAACGAAGCAACAAGCTGTTGCAGGACAGATGCAATTCGGAATGGCAATTACATGGTTTAGTTAATAGGACATGTGAATCTGACGGTCGTTTAAAGATTTCACGTTAATTAAGATACATGAACACATTAATTGTTATCTGCCATGTAGTCTCGAAATTTCAGTAACTTTTCCAACATCGTAGTAGCCGGAGAGTCGGTTCATTGATGAAATAATGCATTTACTCATGCTTATATCTCACGCACGTTATAATAGCCACCTGTTGCGTGATGATCGGATATCACTCCGTATTCTTATTTCCTACCTTTCTCTTAGCGAGTGAAACCTTTTGCGTAAATTCATTGCAAATCCACCGACGAATTCAAAAATCTGTCAATAATATCATTTTACACGGAAGTGAATTAGATAAAGTTCAGTAAACTTTGCAACGAAAATACTCAGACCGACCGAGTTGGCGTACAGACTGCTGTCGCTATCCCAGCTATGTATAACGCAACGATGAGAAATGGCACCGAGATCGTATATGTAACCATGTCAATAAACACCAATGAATCATCGACCTCATATTTTAAGCAATTAATAGCGGAAAATTATCATAACTGAAATATTTATTGACTGCAAGACATTATGAGAAAAAATTATGGCGCGTACAATTATCGATACGTGAGTCACCAGCAAGTATGGGGGACATGGTGGGACAATGTTGGTCCTACCATATAATACCAGCAGGCTGCGTATAATAACAAGACACGTAAACAGAAAGCCGTGATCCGCCAATTTGTATTCACTGGCAAATGACAATAAAGACCGCTCATACCTTATACGGTATATTTTGAAGCCGAAAGCAGTATTTCACGAATTAAAAGAGGACTACATCTGACCAAAATAACAGATAAGTTATGTCACTCAACGCACTGATGTTTATTACCACCCGAAACTTTTCCACGATTTATTAACCATTGTTTTAATTTTGGTAATTGGCAATGATGGAGATGCCGATATCAATAAAATCGAAGCAGGTATTCGCGATATCGTTGGCGAGATAATAGACTCGTGGTCGTATCAAAACAAAGTGGGTCAGCTAACAGATAGCATAGATATAGAATAAATTGAATGTAAATCTAGTGTTTACATAGAATGCGACTGTCACGGTTGATTAGCTTAAACGGAACGTGGCTCGTTTAGACTTATCTATTTAATAGATCAACATAGCCATTATAAATAATTAAGTTCTATTACAATGAATAATGTAGAATTAAAGATTGATAGAGCCCGCCGCCAATAGGATTCCTATAATAGGAGCGCGTATGGAATGAAATTCGATCAGCAATCAGGACACGTTCGCTCCCGCTACTATAAAGGCGAGTAATGAGCCGTACCAACACCACACCTGGCATGCTAATTATGGATCGTCACTTACGCTAAATGATGATAATTAATCCGAAAGAAGCAGTAAGTGGAGTGTAGTAAGGCATACCAATCCGGCAATGAAGATCGAGCCTTTCGCTCCATACGAAAACTCATAAATACTGGAAAGTTGTACTTGAGAAACAGTTTAAATTATTATGTGGTTTCACCAAATCATTTTTGCTCTAGATACGAGCTGGAAAATATCAATTGTTAAGGCAATAACGGAAACAGCAAGCTTTGATGTCGAACAGCAAGCAAGTAAGAAGTATTTTTTTGATATGACAATGGCGACTTCAAAGTGTAGTTGTTTATCGAGGAAGATAATACGAACATATTAATATTCGGGACTAAACGTTGTTTATAGCATAAAAATAAGAAAAAAGAAAAACAACTATGTATAAAAAACTGGTTTTCAATGACAAAATTCAAAACTATTCAACAACATAAGAAAAGAATATATATTCTTATGGAATTTGCAAATATAATCAAAGCAACGGTAAAGATATTGTCAAAACCAAACGTGAACAAAGCTTAGGAATTCACATACTAATAGGATTGCCCAAAATAGAATGAAGCAGTGACGGAGATTCAATAAATTGAATGCGGATACCATTTGAAACCTTTAATAGCATTATTACGCTTGATATCTGTAGTGTGGCTGGCATTGGCACTACTAGAAGCGAAACAGTTAGGTGTGGGCCTAGTCACGAAGTTCTCACGGCTGCAGATATACCGATGCCTATCTCGGCCCATGATAAATGCATCAAATAACTCCAAGCTTGCAGGGCGTGGAAATTACTGAAATTATCTTTGCTTACTGTGCTGTATGCTAGATAACCTATCCATTAAGGCACCGGTATTAAGGCTTGGATAGCACGCGATGCTATATACATAACACTTTGGATTTATGATCAACTTATCATAAGCAAAGGCTACTTATTAACACACAAGTGCTAACAACTACTATTTTTATTATTGGTGACTATAGAAAACAATCGCCCGCGTGATAATTTTCGAACCACGCTGTTGATGGCATGATGATGACATCAACTTTGTATGCATAAGTTTGTTTCGTCGGAGCAGATTCTGGGGCAAACCCTTTAACCATGGCTGAAGCAACGTTAGCAGATATGTGTACTGCAGGTAAACAAGGTGAATCATCGGTGTTACATGCTCGAGGTATGGATACATGGAATTGAATCCTCGGTTGCCACCTGTTTATACAAACTAGCGCAAGTTACGTGTCAAGTACAGAATTATTTTGGTGCAAAATGTATATTATCTTATAAACATTAATGGCAACGATTTCCTTGATAAGAAAAAACACAAAAGAAAATTGGAATTTCCAAACACCTTGAACTTGAGTGCGCCTCAAACAGTGCTGACGTAAGTGCTTTGTCAATAGAGCAATTTACACAGTCGTGTCTACATGAGTTCTGCCGCCTACACTATGAATAGATAATAGATTACAAAAATCATCATACCAAAGCTAAGACACCTGTCGATAATAATTACAAATTATATCATTTACATATTTTTCTAACATACTTTAATCAATGAATTGCATACGTTTGTATAAAATATGTTGTGACACATACAAAGTCTTAATTAGATGTAAATCAGGTGTTAATACCATGCAAAAATATAACAATGTCATTTAAATTCTTCAGTAATGATAGGAAAGCACCTACTGCACTTTAAACATCTCATCAATGATCAAGAGCAAACAATGGATACCACAAACAAGACCATCATTAATAAACTAAAATATCATTAACGAAAATGATTGAAATAATAAAGGAGGAACTATGTACAATGCACGCTCCGATACGGTCGATATGAACTTCATATATTTGGTTCAATATTGACAATAAGTTAAGAGGGCGTATTGTCCTACCTATAAACGGCTTATAATTCGTGCTAAGGTAAACTTGTGTGCTAAACGTCGACGGAATATTTAATATGACGCCTCTGCTTCTTTTAAAATCGATTCTAGAGAAATTTTAGTAAATTATGCAAACGCTGCCTTGTTTGAATAAGACTGTATTCGCAACTTTATCAACTTTGCAAGATTCTTTATTTAGCAAGCACAAAGGAAGCAGGTATTAATACTTGTCATCAAGTCATTATAACTAATGAATCCTTGAAGTATAAAAAATACAATTACCATTTTAATACTTCTTGCACTGCATTATTTATTGCTAATACATATTCTCATTAATGGTTCACCACGTAACGCTTCGACCACAAAATATTTATTATTTTTGTTCTACAAATAGACACAACGTGAAGCTGAATGGGTTACGATTCGTGTTCACGACAGTTCGACCGTTAAGTCTGTCCTTCAGTCGTCTGGCTGATTAATTAAACATAGTGTGTATCGTACAGATACAGACCTATCGCCTGTAATTTTGCTAAAAATACATAAAATAATGCTAGTGTCAGTTTTGAAATGCCCCGACCCTAACGCGTAGTTCATGACTACATATTTTATTAGAATTGTCAAGGGTAGTGTCGTTTAATTTAACTATGATACATATTTCACTCTTACAATACATTAGACATTGTTGTTTATCAATACCTAGATCTGAACTTCAACATCAATCTTATCCTACAGCCGATTTCCTAAGCTTGATGTCACCTAAACAATCCCTAGATAAGAATATCGGCCCATGAGCCATGAATCATGGGGATAAAGACGGAATAGCAATAAATCAGTGTAGATAAAGTGCTCTAGTTTGTAGCTATTAGGTTATCGGTTGTTAAGCAAAACTTATGACTCGTTAAGACGAGAAAGCTAACGCAATTGGAAAGCTCTGGGCTTACTAAAATATGAATTAGACTGGTTAGTAGAGCTCTTAGAATACTTCTTAATGCAGTTGCATGAATACCAGGAACAGAGGAAATCCCGGTTAAGTAATCGGGATAGTCTAGACAGGCAGGCGCCGATACCGTCGGCTATAAATAACCCGAACGTCTCCGACCTACTCTATTAAAGTGCTATACTGTAAAGCATTATCTAGAAATATAGGATCATATTTGGCTGAACTCCAGATCTAACCAGTATTTAAAAATTATCAAGAACCATTTTTCCTCAACATTTTGTGGTTTTTCAGCAATCAAAGCTATTTTAGTAAGATTTTTGGTAGGTGACATAAAATTGCGAATATATAAGAAAACCCTAGCCATAACTACCTAGCTCTTGATAGACTGGTTGCTCCACAAGTATCCTCTAAAACAGTGTCAACTAGCGAATATACATGACATATCTATGATCTCAGCCTTTACGTATTGTACTGCGCAAAAACATGTTTTGCAATGTTGTTTAGACTTCAGTAACGCGATTAATTTCAACCGCCTTCTTACAACATAAGTTCTTACTTATTGTCAACTGATTGTGTTTATTTTTAAAAAAGCCTCGCGTGATAGGTTAAAGAAAAGAAACCATTTCATAAAACTTTAAATACAGACGTTCCGTAGTTCGTTACTTAAAACAGCTAAACGTATTTTTAATTATTATACTGAGAACCACTGGAAGTTCATAATTAATTCAATTTCCTCAGTAACAGTATCGTGCTAACAACTTTACCAATGAATCGAAGTCCGAAGAAATTTCGTAACAACGTTCATAACACAAAAGTACCTAATAAAAATTGGCTGACTAAGTAATGTTTCTAATATCAAGTGGCGCCGCTGACAGCAAAAAACTGGTCAAGTGATTGACGAGCGCTCCGAGAGAGGTAATTTAAAATAATGAACATTAAATTACGTCAAAAGATGTACCACCAGAACTATACAGTGCCACGTGAGATGCATCCCGTCACAAACAATAAGACCTATCCGTCCACATGTTCATGGTAACGATGGCTAAGCAAAAAAGGGATATCCTGTCGTATCTTACAACATAGATTTAGATGGAGGACATAATCTCGTAACTAGTATTACGCGATATCCTAAACCAAACGATGATATAACGAGAGCAGGCTATTATTCATTATTTGCGGCATAGTGGAGGCGTGATACCTCCGTTTGCGATTAAGCATACATCTCAATTTCATAATAAAAATATCATGTAAGACAAGCCGCTGAGTGTCGATTGATTACCGAGACATGTTTGGTTCGGTCTGATACGCTTGAGAAGCATCGCTATCGAGGCGAAATTGAATCCATGGTTCAAGGCAGCACCTGGACAGGTTGATTTATAGCGACGCGGCGACAAAAACAATACGCTGAAGGATTAAATGTTGAATACAAAATAAGGAAAATATCAGCAGCCTCGAACATTCGAGTACCTACTTGGATGCAAGACGATGATACGTCTATTCGCTATGCAAGGAAATCACGCGCAGTGCAGGTCACACCTGCTCCGCAGTTTCGCCACGGTTGACCGACAACAATGCCAGCTACGTAATTGAGCAATTCTGTCTCGAAGAGCACATCTCCGATAAGGATAAGAGACAGGATGTTGACAGGGCAGGTACTTCATTTACCTTAACACAAGCTGACATATTATCGTCGCAAAAACCTGAGACGTGACCAGCGCACCGAAAATGGGACACGCAAAATGAGGAAGATTCTTGAAAAGATCAACGTCTATGACGGGAATAACAAGACAAGTACAGTAATAAGAATGTTAGTATTCAGCAAGATATCTTGACGATAAATCATTATTATTATGGTAGAACATGCATGTTACTTTTGTAGCTTGGATCGCTGTAGAATAACAAATACTGCGAACTAATTAACATTGATTATGGACATACTCATATTGTATCTTTAGTATTTTAGTCCGTTAAGGCCCTACTTATGTGACCTTGAATAGTACTTAGAAACATTTTATCGCACTGCAAGCTACTAATGTTCTAATGACCAATAATCACTTCGATTGAATGGTAAGGTACAGCTTGTTTCATTAGGCGAGGGAAATGACGTGTCACACGCTATGGAACAGAAAATTATAAAGAAAACAATATTATTACGCAACTATTAACAAGGTTGTCGTGTAATAGATATACTGAACACGATGAATAGAATACATAGCATTTTGCACGTTTTGGCTTTGAATTAGTTTAACAAAAGAGGAGCATGACAACTGATATTTTTTTGTAGAATGAGAAGTAATTTATAAAATAAAACATGAAACGTACACGATATTAGCATATCCTTTTTCCTGTCCTGAAACAATTGAATAATTTAGACAATAAACTCATCGCAGAACTAGGTTGGTGCTGTTGAGCAGGGTTACAGCGACAACGATCCGTTGATATGATTTGTATGTGGCCCCGACGAGGCCAGGATGCAAGTATGGTTTGCGATGTGGCATGTCAACTAGTTAACCAAACAAGGTTAAGTGCGTGCGACACTGCAATAGTAAAATCATTAAGTGACTAACAAGTATAAGTGCATCGGACCAGCGGTCATGGTAAACATCTAACAATAAACGCACGCCTGGGAAAATTAATGCGACCACCAACATTGATTTGATAAATGGTGACGTATACATTATAACGCGTGTTATCATTTTTGTCGCTTATACTAGACAGTCACCAAAATAACTCGAGTAAGAAACAGTTGAGTTAAAAATGCAAATTGTTTAAGAAGTTTACTAGCCAGTATTTCACAGCTACACAGGGGGGTCGCAAGGGCAAACACTAGAGGGAGGTCGAGGGAGGCGTACTACACGGACACGCCTTTAAACCCCACAGTTAATGCCCAAAAATATTTCAGCTATTACGCAATGACATTAACTACGTTCTATCATGTAACTGGAGCTAAGGATACTCATTAGGCAAATGATCACCTCAAAACTCTAGACTAAGTATCTTATATCACATTACCTGACGCCTTGAAAATTACGCGTAGAAAATCATCCCCTTGCGCATGAATAAAATATTCTTAGTACAAAAGCTGACTTTCGTCTAAATCACGACCAGCATTTACATATTACGAATCTTGTATACAAAACATGCATATTTTTTTATGATTTCAGAAGATATTAAGGATACAATATTGCATTGGAATTCTGCAGTTTATATTAAAACCGCTGCAGATGGAATCATAACAAAACAACTACATAAAACATTATGTATAAATGATTCACTTAAACAAGGCAAGGATCCTAGAGAAATCGAGAAAGTTGACAACAATTTGAGAGTAATATTAGCAATAAAGATTGCCATGAATAGCGATAACAAGCATGCAAATTTGCACAAAAAACAACTCCGAAAATAGTGCTAATGTTAGCATTTATGCTAACATTAGCACTATTTTCGGAGTTGTTTCTCCAAATTTGTGTAAAAACATAAATATTTCACCAGAAGCTACGTGTGAGAACAGTAGTTACATTAACAGGGACGTGACAACTAATCCATGAGATCATATTTAAGTCACGAAGCACGAGCCTGTTTCAATCTAAATATGAAAACCACATTGTTTTCACTGTAACTACTACGACTACGACTAGACTACGACGTCTTGACACTTGTTTGGATTCTAAAATCCACGTCTAGACGTCACTGTTACCACAAATTCGATAATGTTTGTATACAAAGTAATCGATGAAGGAGGTGGCTTTTATGAAATGGTTTGTCTGAAATCCTTTAATTATAATAATGCGTTTTCCGGAGGTACTACAGGTATTTGTAGTTTTAACAGTTTTTGCTAATGAACCTGGTGGGTTGTTTGCATTTTGCTCCATTCTTTTGTTTAGCAAACTTTTGAAACACGAACATCGATTCCCAAATGCATCCACGGCTTTTCTATTTATAAATAAATATTACAGTAAAAAGGTACTTTAAGTTTCATTTTGCTCCACGAATAATTTAAATAAAAAATTATTTTAAATATTTTTATGTCTCAATGTTCCCCACGTAAAAAGCAACGAAATATTAAAATATTAAAGTTTCATTTTCTTCCATAACATCTTGCTGAGGTACAGTCGGTATAAAAATGTTATGCATCGTGACAACTGAATAAGGATAAGTGGTTTATTCTTTTAAACGCATATACGATGAAACATTAAGATCAGCATAAAGGTTTCGTATTAAATATCGATGGACATTCAACTATAAGTACTAGGGAATCATAACTGAATTGGAAGTAGATGTATAAGGCGATGATAATTAGCGAAATAATGGTCACAAATAAATATAAAGGGTTGAAATTGGATCATTATTTGTTACGACAAGTACCAGGATGGCAGAAGTCTACGGAGATGATTGCTTAAATGTTATCACTTAGTTATGCACAAACTGTTTTTCTTCAGCATATCGACAGAATGTGTAATTAGAAAAGACAGATTTTTGTATTATCTATTTTTAATAAAAAAGTGTTAATTTTTTATGTTTATAATTGATTATATTTTCAAACTGAAAATCACTGCACTGTTTGATTTATTATTCCTAACGCACATGATTTAAAACTGATTTTCCTGCTGACTGTACTGACAAAATGCTGTCCAAATATAATATTTATTTTTAAAATGCTTTGACGAAAATGTGTGGAGCAATTTGAGAACTAACCCATTGTATTATTTGTTTTCGAAAATACAAAATTCTTTTTCAATTTTAAGGTCGTGGGGCAAATTGGGAAACGATTTAATTCTTATTTTAATTTAATATTTTTGTCGTGGGTGACTTTGGGAATACTTCGTGGATCAAAATGAGAATAACCCACCTGGTGATAGCGTATATCAATTCAAAAACAATCATAACTGTGTGTGGATGTCGATACCAAAAGGCCATGATCCAAAAGGACCTTCAACTACTAACAGATTTAAACAATTTTGACTGAGATGGGATAGCTGGGTTAGTTATTATGCCTCTATTTTTAGTATATAGATTCTTGCACTTAGCACCTTCTTGTTATCGTGCGGGCAGTCTAAGTTAAAGCGTACGAGGAATTTGAAATTGCATAAAATTAATGCGCACATCGCATCGTTAAGATATTTACATGGAACATTTGGACTTAAATTATAGTTGGTTATATTATTATCAGAAAGCCATTCAAGGCATTTATGAGCACTTTGATATCTAAATATCGAGTTAAAAATAAATGTATGGTCCGGAAATCTAATCCATGGATGATATCATTGATTTAATTTCTTATCAAACAGGTTGTCATTAAAAATAATAACAACAAAAATATACACTATTCATTAGTATTCATACTACAAAGAATCAAATAGAAGAACTTTTTTATGGGATTATTATGTAAGTTGCTGAACTTTTAGCCTATGTTCGCCTAGGTCCATGGTAAGGTAACTGAAGACTAGACTCACCCGAAAAGCTAATTTTCGTTTCAACGGGCATCTTGGTTCCACAAAGCTCTATAAATCTTGAACAGTAAGATAGTCCTAGGTGGAGGACGGGAGAGAAGCGATAGCGATTGTAAGTTTGGCGATCCTGCGCGTTGCAGATGCGCGGCTGTAGTGTTCACACGCGTCGGGGTCGGTTGTCGAGCGTGCACTGTCGGCCGGCGCCAGCCTACGCCGCGCGCCGCCCGCCGCCCTCGCTCATACCTATCTCTACGTTACATTGTTTTTGTTTTCCCGGCGCGCACCCGCCACCCCTAGGCCCGGACGGACGCCTTAAATACTAAATTCATAACATTACCTTTGCTATTCCGGGTAATTGTAGCGGCTAAGTGACGCCTCGGACTGGTTGGAATAATCGTTATTGGGACGCAATGGACACGGAAAATATTATTTAAAGATCAGAAATATTAAGGTAGATCCTTATTTCGTACATCCTAAGGTCGTATTAAAAAAACAGGAAAACACGTGTAACTGTTACTATTCGAGGTTTTCCTCGATACAATTTTTATATTAAATTCGTACTTATTTTAAGGAGACTGGTATAAAAGTAGTTCAGAACCTAACACATCTTTGTAGAATATTTTTGGCATAGGTAGGTACTTGATACATACTGGATACTTTAGTCAAATTTTGAATTTTCGAAAACGAAATCTACTACATTTACACCTGGACTTGTTATAATAGGTTTTATACTCATTATATTTTTCATATTCTTCATCTTTAACTGCTGGCTAAAATGGAAGAACTTGAATGTGTTCTTTATTTTCTTTGTAGAGCAAAGTAGCACTTATCTGTTACTCATTTTACTTTATCCACATATGGACATGGGCAAATGTAATAAAAGGAACAATGAAATTATTTGTCTTTTCTATAAATAGTGATAAGATAACACACGTATCACTAGGGTACGATAAGACGTGCGTGCTGCGAATTCTTACTCATCGGCCACGCACTACGAGTAGAACAGGGAATGCTCTATGCAAACATAGTGTCACTTGATCGCTTTGTGACATTCTCCCATTATAGATTACCGCAACTAAGAAACTGAAAGGGAAAGATGTGACGATCCTATTAAACTTAACGGCCATCGTGGCAGTAAGCTACATGAAGGTTGAACGAGCCACGATTTCTAATAGGTCAAAGAAAGCGAGCGACTGGAGGTCAAATGATTCACTCATGTCACCGCATCCTCATGATGCTTAGTCTTTTGTGGTTGAACACCTGCCTGAAGAGACAATTGATTGTTACAATTCAGTAAACAACCAGCCTTTCACTTCACTAGTCGCAAGTGACCTAACATTAAAATAATTTACATTCAAAGTTAGACTAAACGGAGGAACCATAAAGTAAGAATTATGGTACAGTCATGTTTTAGAACGGTCAGTAAGCTTATGCAACACCAAGTAGACAATAAAGTTCCTTTCACCATAGTTTGACTGAGAATTCCAATCATACAGTATCTACTCTATAATTGGCTATGGTTTTTTTTCCATATCCAACTAATATCTGTAAGAGATTGTATCCACGAGTAATAAAAATTGCAGCAATCTGAAACGTGAATGACCGCTTGTGAGTCGCGGGAAGGTCAATTTATTGCAAACACAAAATTGATATTTCTAAAAGGAAGTCGGCGATTTTATCCCACGTCCCGCAGGCACGAACTGACGTGAGACGCCGCTGACTCAGGTTTTAGGAGGCCGAGCTATTCGCCCCTTGAGGCACGCCGGAACTTTTGAGATATCTGCGCAAACTTGGGGACGTCTTTCGACACACTTTGACACGCTATGAAATTTTTATCTTTCACAGTTTATGACGCATAATAAATATGATTTGATCACCGCATTCATGTTTTATGTGATTGTGTATATTTATTACAATAATGAAGGGGTTCAATCGCTTGCTTGCATATCGTGTAAAACAAATGGACAAAACCAGTATTTTTTCCAGACGTTCAACGAACTACATGGTTACAACATAACGTTTTAACGTAAACTCGCCAACTAATGTACACACGATATCTGACAAAAACAGAAAACGCGATAAAAACTATCGAATGACGTACTAATGTATAATTCAAAACGTGCATTTGCGTTCAGCGCGAAATATTTAGCAGAGCCGAAGTATTATGTATGAGTGAAGTAAGACAGTAAATATTGTGTGGTTAATTATTGACTTTAACAGAGGGCTTTGACCGATAGATTGGAATCCAAACAATCCGAAAGCTATGGCTCATGGACCGAGTTTACAGCGGAAGGCACGTAGCACTCGTGTTCCTTGCCCTGTGAGGATTAATTTATAACCCGCTGTTGAAAACCACGTCGGCATAACTAACTGCAGAAAGGATGCCGACTGCCAAAGAGATGGTAAACATCACGTACCGCATACAGTTCGTCTTCAAATTAATTTATTGTCGCACAAATAGAGTCTGCCCTAGATTAACAGATACATTGCATAATTTCTAGATCCTTGACAAAGTTTTAGTAGGCGAAGTTATCCTAGAAATCTAGAGTTAATTAATAGTTTCGCTTCGTACAGTGTCTGGGAATTTATTGGCAGGCGCCAATGAAAAGTTTAAAGTGTCGCATTACCGTGGGACTGTGTCTACATTAAATTAGTTTTGGCAAGTCGTGCATTGAAGTATAACCTCCGTCGATATCCTGTTCCAAGTCACGTACGAGAAACTTGAGTAAAAAAAACACGTGTAAATATCATGAGGATAAGAAGACTGTGTTGCCGTTTTTAATACACCGTATTAAATGTTTTGTTTATAAGAAAATTAAATCGACTGTACTTAATGAAGTAGTGTATCGTGTTACACCATCATTGGTAGCCAATAAGAAACGTAATTCTGTACAAGTACGCAGGGAATTCCCAGCTTTCCTGGTAAACGCGTAAACCCGCAGGTTTGTAACAGACTTAATTACTGGATAATACGGCATTCATGTAATCTCTTTGCTAAATGTTGTAGTTTAGCATTAGCAGACAGATTATGCTACATACACAATACCTACATTAATTTTGAAACAATGACAATGTAACACTATACCTATTTTAAAATCTATCTTGTGTGTTCATTCTCATGAAAATTCTATTACAGCCGTCGCGCCGTCGACAAAAACAATGAAATTATGCGCATTTAGATAGTTATGTCTAAGCTACTGTAATCTGAATATGGTTATTTTGTGACGATTTTCCACACCTGCGCCTGCGCATCGCTGGCGACGCCGGCCGGCAGACCGGAACACTTTCCAGTAATAGTTTCAACATACTCGAGTTACAGGAATATCAGATCACCTGCGGGCAACACCCGGCTTGGTGAAACACCAGGATGTTGCCAACTCTTACGCAGAATTAGCTTACACTAGTTAAATAACGACCAGTCTCCATTACATATAATAAATTGAGAAATGCTTAGGCTACTATGACATCGTTGAGCTCTTAATACATATCACCTACTTGAAATAAAGCATCTGCAACTGCACATATAGGTTCATGAAGTTTAGACATTTCAAAATCAAAAATTACCGGTTCGTCATCATGGCAAGTAATGCTCAATTTACTTTCTCACTAGTCACTTTAGGCACTAAAATATATATAGGGTAAACCGTATAGCTATTGCCCACTTAAGGACTTCAAACACTTTGGCTTCAAACAATAAAAAAAGTATTATAATTTTCAACCATTTATTTATTTTTTCTTATATCTAAATAAAATCTCCATCTAAATGTTAACGGTTTTTAGTCAAAACTAACATGGTTTAGGAAATAATAAAACAAATTTAAAATTATCTAAAAATGTACAGTTATTGCCCATTGCTTACAGTAATTGCCCACATCACAGCACAGTTATTGCCCAGTCCCTTACAATGATAAATTAGACTTCGAACTTTAATAAAACTATCAAAACAAAACGTTAAACTTAAATCTGCTACAAAATCTTAAAATAAATTTAGTTTGCGGAGACTGGACCTCGGAACACAGTATTTTTCAGCAATTTGTTAGAAGCATCTTGTACAGCCTCGATTTCTTTCTGTAAATTGCTATAATGCACTTTTGGTGTCTTTGGCATACTGTAAATAAAACAATAACAACCAAAAGATGTTGTGCATAGCGATTGGCTACCCGCACCCACGCAATAATGTTAACAATAGAGTCCGACCGATAC
>NWSH02000560.1:4229019-4240609 GCA_002382865.2 Heliothis virescens
ATAACACTTATGATTTCGTCATAATCATCAATAATGAAATATAAAATAAATGTAAAAAAATGAACCTCTAAGCAAGTAATCCCTTAAGAAAATTGCTAAAATGCTTACGTGTTTGAGTAACACGTTCACCCGTCTTGACAAAATCCGCCATTGCTGTTTTTTTTCTTCACTGTTGCCACTTGTCAATTTTAAAATCTACTATGAATTGACCATGGAGTAACCTAGTAAATTATATTGGAAACAATTGAGAACACGACCTTTGATTCAGGTGTTTTTTCTAAAAATGGGCAATCACTGCCGGTGGGCAATCACTCTCTGGTTTACCCTATGTAGGCACTCAATTCTACAATGAATATTATGTAGGATTGAGTATGATATCACTGGCGGACATGAATAATGCAATGACGACCTTGAATTGCTAAGATCAACTAATGTCACAATTTTCTATGCTATGTACTTTGAACGAGAATATTAAAATTTTATACTCTTTCTGACGCAAAATATGGCGTGAAAACAGCCAAGGTTTTAAATGGTTCAGAGTTATATAATGAGATCATACTACTGTGGTTTTCTTAAAAAGGTAATCGGGATTACCAAACACATTCATTACCAAAAATTTTACCTTTAGAGAAAATAATTATTACCTTCCAAGTAATGATTCGACGTTATTACAGTAATATTTCCTGGTACAGTTCAGTTGTGAAATACCAATTTATTCAGTTGTTCTCACTAAAATTAAGCAATCGCATCAAATTATGTCACTGTCACGAGATCATTGTTATTGTACTGCAATATCAGCATCATCTGCATTGTAATCAAAACAAGTCCATTTAATTGCTTAATATTCTATTTTCGTAATTAAGTCATAATTGATGTAATAATTACATTGTTCTAAAGGTGATTAAGTTGACAACGCGAGAACATTCTGAACTGACCCTGTGGATCAGTTAGCAATAATAATTGGTATAAATTACAACTAACTGGAACTTTATCTTCGTTTACACCGTAATTGATTCCAAAAATTCTATCTTGCTTAGTGTTTAGCGATTACTGTCGAATGAAGCAAAGGGCTGTGGTGTGTGTGCTGTTTAACACTCCATTACACGCGCCTCTAATAATNCCTAGCGGTCAAATCCCTAGCCTCTCAGGTGTGCGGGTTCGATTACAGGTCAGGAAAGTACCAATGTGACTTTAAGAAGTTATGTCTACTTCTAAGAAAATAGGTGACTGATTATTCTGAATAACAGTGGAAAACATCTTTGAGCAAACTTGGACATTTAACACTCCATTACACGCGCCTCTAATAATTACACGATTTCACGCGCGGGGCACCCCCGTGCCCCAAAGTAATTGATAGATTTTTAATTATTAGGGTAAGAAATAAAAATATATATTTTGTATACATAATCAGTGTTTATTGATATCTATGATTAAATAAAAAATTGGGCCTTCTTAACAAAAATAAATAAAATACAAACCTTTTTTTCTGCATCCTAAAAAACTGAATAAAATCAACATAGGATCGTAAATTCGAAATCTTTGTCATCAATACGTGACCTTTCGAGATAGTTTACACTTTGGTCATAACACTGGATAGATACACTATATTTATGGTAATTGCAAATAGGCTTGTTACATCTGTAACATGCTGATCTGATCGATCGATCTTTGGCCCTTCCGCAGTCATGGCATCTGGTCTGGTTCCTGGTACCTGGTCCTCCTTATCATTTTCCTCTTCCGACTTTGGTTCATCTATGCAATGGTCCTCCTCATCCTCACTATTTAACTGGTCTTCTAAACTACCTCGTTAGATTTCTGGAACCAGTCAATTATCTGATACACTTCGTCCATTTTGATCTATAAGTACCTGAAATGAGCAGAATACTAATGTTATCACACCAGTAACATAAGGAAATAATGTTTATTGTTCATTTATTAATAATATTATTACAATAAATTACATTATTATTGGAGAAAATAACTAAATCTGCTTACCTCCGTCGTTCTTCAAATAGTTACGCAATTACACGCACGGGGCACAGGTGTGCCCCGGAAGCACTAAACTGAGTATATAAAGCATGTCTGTGCACCAATGCAGCTGCCACGACACTTACGTACGCTCAAGGACACTAGCAGCAGCTATTGAAGACGGCGAGATTCCAAGTCAATTTTTTAAGTAGTAATAGGCAAAAATATATGACTGGGGCACGCCTGTGCCCCGCGCGTTGATCGGAGTGTAAATTTCGTAAGACGATAAAGAAATCAGTAAAGTGATTTGTGCAACGCACATCATATACCTACCAAATTTTATAGATAACACTTAATCACAATTGGTTTGCAATAACAAAGTGTAATAATATCCATGATGTCCTAAGTGCATTATGCTGACATTTTGTGGAAATGTCAGACTAAGCGTTCCAATCCTAGAATGTTTACGCTCAAGGTGGACAGCTTGCAGATTCAATATTGTTTTGATTGCAAGCACGCACCGTAGCCGAAGACCGTTCAATAGATAATTTAATTATAAACCAACTAACGATCTTGAAGTTCGATTGGGTATGCGTGCCGGTTCGCAAGGAATGTAAATAAATAAAGCAGTATGAAACATGATGGAATATAAGTCGGTCGGTTACGATCAAAGCGGTCGGTTTATGGAACTCGATTACGACATCCTTACGGATGCTAATAATCGTTACGGATAATAAGCGGCGCCTAATGATGGCGAAATAAGACTGTATTGGCTTTTGGCATGCTACCGCAACGTAACAATGATAATATGTATTTAGGTTTTTCCTGGGATCATAAGGAAAAGTGTACAGATATATCAAAAGTCTAGAATTTGAGTGAATAAAAATAGAAAAGTAATCTTATTTTTAGATTTATTACTTGCGACAAAAAATTGCTTGTGCCACGTTTTGGCTTAGGTTACATAACCAAGTAATGGACAGAGTTTTCGAAAGATAAAAGTATTTCCATCACGCATTTTCTGTTACCGACGCGGTGACGTGAATGGGGGCTTCGGCAGCCAGCTGTCATTCAAGGCATTTGATTGATGCGACACCCTGAACAATAGCTCGCCTTTGGAAAGCATTACTTTTGAAGAAAGTGGGATAATACTACTTAGTCCAGAATATGTGTCCGAGGTTATCTCCCAAGCGAGTGCGAGTTTATTTTGAACCTGTCAAGATTAGATAGTAGGTACAGAAGTTAACTGAAACGTATAAAGTACGTATTTTTATTTTTATAAACATTTGCGAGCAAGTTTAATGTGATAAGCCGTCAGAATTCGAATAAAATGTAAAATCTAGAAAATACGAGAACTGAAGTAGGTATTTGCTTAACTATAAATAGCCTTGTTTACGCATGTTGTGGCGTTCCTTCGACAATGAGTTCTACTTTGGGTTCTACTTTGAGTGGGAAGACTTTAAACGGTACAAAGAGCCGCATCAAATGGATTATCACTTGTTGAAGCCATTTACGATGTTAACGGTCAAAAGGCTGCGACAGTGCATACGTAATGATTGGCAATTGGCAAATAGTGCATCGTTAAAGACTATTGCAATCGTTAACCCTATTGCAACCTGCCTGGCATAATAATAGGCTGATGCACTTTCAGGTCGACTCAACACAATAAGAATTCCCTCAGGTCTTTCGGAGTGTTAAATTCGATTGTGCAGTTGACCGCCATGAGCACGTTGTTTATACTCTGTGTATGTATTCGTTTTTACTTTGTTAATTTGCAAATTGGTAACTCGTAAATCTATGTCATTCCAGCGCTGCGGGTGACAAATAAGGTCACATAGGTAACGAGACTGGAGCTAGAACGGTATTGCTTGGGCAACGCGAATTGTATCTTTGTTTCTGACCTTCGCGTGATATATTCCATCATTAAAACCAGACACGGCGAATAAATAATATGCTAATCAACTTAAACATCCGTAAAATTTTACATATTTAAAACATAATCTTCTAAGAGGGGTTTTGATACTAACTACAAAGTGTTATGTAGCAATTTAATCCTGTTATCACGTTTATTGCGTAAGTACGATCTCTCTTAAAACTGTTTCTTATTTTGGAGTATGGTAACAAAGCACCAAATGAATAGCGGTGGAAGCGCGGCGCAAGCGCACGTCACTCCGCGGTGAAAGTGAACTGCACGGACAATGGAAGACGAATTGTAAGACCCAAACAAACAAAACATGGAAATGCTATTCGCCTCCGCGATGCTATAACACTCGTTAACTATTCAGCTGATGAAACTACCATCCTTGACACGTACATTAATAAAAAGGAAATTGCTCAGCACTTAATTATTGTTTTTGTGCACTCGTCGTTTACAGGCAATTTAAGAATTACTTTACAGCCTGTAACGCATTGCTCATCGCAATTTCATCGAAATCGATTTTATGGCAGTCTTTAATCAAGCAGTATCTCATTAAGAACAATAACAATTAGTTTTTACACAGCCCAATGGTGTAAAACAGTAATTGTTTTGCCAGCTTTCGTCTAGTCTAGCTGCAGTAAAAGTAACCGTTGCAAAAGGTCCACCGTAAGTGTATTTAACAGTTAACTATGAAGGTCATAATCAAAACCGGTAATGCTATAACAGGAATAGTTTTTTGCCGATCTCTATTTGGAATTGTAGTTTCGTTAGCGTCGTAAAAACAATAAACACCGACCATTTACTTTTGAAAACTGGATCAGACGTATTTTTTTCTCAGAGTACTGACACATGACTAACGGCAAAGCAGTTACTATAACAAGTGTGTCACGGTTAGTGTTGAAATGAGATAAATCAGATAACTAAGAGGTTTTAAAGTGTTTTGTTAACTTTTACTCGGTTGTAGTTTTTTAACTAGTTTTAATCATGATGAGGTTACTCTAGGTACCTACCGTTAGTTATAAGTACATAACAAGTGAAATGATTTTCTTTTCTTCGTTATAGCTACCCAGCGAATACAACTAGGTACATATATATTTTAATAAAATTGTTACGAGTTTTTTTCACACGCATGTTTTTAATCCAAGAATTCCGAACAGGTAGTTAATCGATAATATAATCCTGTATATTTAAGTAGTAAGCGGAACATAGCTTGATAGCATTGACTAACTACTGCGTCATTTGCAATTTTGCTTACGTTCCATTTGATTACCTTCAACTGTGCACAATTCGAGTGCATTTTTAATTAACCTTTTCAATTGTCATCCGGACACAATCATTATGTAATTGCTCAATCTAATCCAATGTTTATTCGACGATAAACTTTAGTGTCATTCTGTTTTTTGGGGGTTTAATATAAATTGGCACAAAGCCCAATCAAGGTCGTGTTATAGATTTCAATCTAGCTACTTATACCTACCTAAGTAGATCCTTTTAGAACTTTTGTAAGCATAAGGGAAAAACAGCATCTAGAGATCGATAAAATTGACTTCAAGCGTTAACGGGCATCCTGGAAATTTAATGTTGGCGTATTATGTAAGGTGATAAAATTGTAACCGGAACAGTACCGGTCCCGTCTTTTTAAAAAGCTTACTCATGCACCTTGAAGTGAAAACGGTGATTACTGGTACAAATCCGCTGACGACGATTGGTGGCGCGAAGTCACGAGCCGTCTCCAATCGTCCATCGGACATAACACCGGTGAAACTCACCGACGGCTTTATCATAGCATGAGAAAAAATACTTAACAATATAACATTTTCACTTTTAACCAGCAGTTTTTGATTTAAAATTCAATTTTTAATTTGCATTTAAATACTCCAAACAACTTAATTTATTAATTAATAGAATCGTTGATGATGAGTCGATTTATTTTAATTTGAGTCGTTAATCGATAGTGCGCGTCACGGATGCTAAACAACTATGGGGATCGGAATACTGGTTTGTCTTCATTTGTTCAAGGCCAACATTTTCGATGTCTCTTCACGATAATCCGATGATACTGGAATAACTGAGGTCATTTTGCATCTCATCGATATAATAAGCGATGACGACCTAACGCAACACGTTATTCGACTGAACAATGAGCCACGAACTTTCGCTATCGTGTAGCAATTTTGTTTTATTTTCTATTCCTCCGATTATGCTATCGATAATGACCATAAAAATAACATACTGGTACAGTATAATCAATGGATATAACAGATATTTTTTTTTTTCTTATCTTTGATATCATTGCAAAATGACGTAAGTTAACGAAGTGCAAAGCCATGTCAGACTTTCACGTTTCAATGGTAGACACCGTTTTTGGGTACCACGAAAGATTTTTTTTTTCGTAGAAAGGAAGATGACGAAACATTACGAGCAGAGCTTAGAGAAAAGTAATTCAAAAAGGTATTGGACTGCGTTTTTGTTTAATCCTGTGTTAAATGGCTCAATATAATGAACACACGCGCACTTCACACTACGCCGCATTATCGTGATATGCGCCTGCAGTAACGCATTGCGCATTGCAACATGAATAGCAAATACATTCAATGGGCATACAATCCACTTCATCAACAAACACAAACTCTCCCGATACTGTTTATAAAATAATATCATCAACATATGAGATTATTACAGAGCCCGCTTAATTGTGTATGATCAATTTGGATGTGAGCAGATTGGCATTCAATTAACCATTCCCCAGTGGCCTTGTGTCCCTCTTAAACATGATTACATTTAATGTGGTTATTTATCAATAAATACCTAAAGCTAGAATATAATTACCAGCAATAACCTTGAAACTCTGCCTTAAATTAATGATGTATGAAACATTGAAATCGCTTAAATACAGAGATTAAATTTAGCTTACAAGCAATTACCATTATAACATTGATGTACTAGGACTAGAAATCTTGTCAATTGCAGTTTGTTATCAAGCATAACAATGTGCTTATTGTGTCTTCAAGATAATTAATAATCATTTAGTCAGCAGCAGTAATGACATCACAGTTAGGTCAGAAAAAATATAAATGTACTGTTAATAGGGTAATTATATGGATTGATAATATTAACTCACCGGTTCTGGGAGAGATGGGCACAGCAGGTTTAGGCGCAGAGTTGGAGCAGAGCCGACCAATCTTGGAGGGTGGCTTCAAGCCGGACGGTTTGGGTAAAGAAGATGGTCTTGTGGAGTCAGCTGGCTTAGTGACAGGGGAGGTTGCTGTGCTGGCAATTGACGCATTTTCTGAAGACGTGGATGACGGTGGTGCAGGGGGAGCAGTTGCCGAGTCCGGCGGCAGGGTCTCTTGGGTCTCACTCATTTTTTTATCACTTTACAAACACTTGATAACTGACACTTTGGAGTCAAGCTACATTATTTACTGAAAACGATTTTCTTTATAGTTATATTAGTTACACGACGCATTCTAAATCATCGTGCGACTAGTATACTAAAAATATCGCGAGTTCCCGCGCAATAAGACGACACGTAATCTGGATCACGGCCAGTGCGTCGTTGTAAATAAAGATAAACAAAATATTCGCGACTTTGTTTTTAGCCCGTTAACGTAATATAAGCATCTCGGTAATATTATTAACACGTGTAATGTAAAATAATAACACTAATAAACCTCTGTTACAGTAGGAACGATAAGTTCTACGTGTTATTCATAATTCTTTACGTTATAGTGTATCTAAGCAAGCGTGGCATATAGAAAAAAATATAACGGCATACCTTGATGAAATGGAGCACGAAAAGTGCTACCTGTGTAAAGGCAAAGAAAAACTCGCGAGATTTTTACCGCTCGTCGGATGGGACCAGCTGAGCTTGACCGTTGACGTTATCACTTACACTACACACACATTATTCTATTACATTTAACGGATGAATGTAATAATTTTACACCAACTATGAAGTAATTACACGGATTCAAGAAAGCACATAAATGAAACAAGCTGTTTAACTAACACAAAACAAATTATATCGTTGCAAATGCAATGCAATAAACTCATCCGTCGTCCCCGACGTTCAAAACTTCAAAGTTGCGTTTCGTTATCGTCAAATCGCTCGAACCTATCACGAATCAAGCGAGGATAACCTACGTTTAGTTGTGTTTTGCATTTTATAATAATGCAAGAAAACAGCGTGTTAGGTATTGTTACTTTTGTGAATGAATTAGATAAATGTACTTTTACACCAATCTATGAACTACGTCCGATTTCAAAATATGCAACACACTTTGTTGTTAATTGAGAAAATGGTGATTGTGTGTGATTCATTTCCCACCAATGTGCTCATATTTTGAATAGTCAGTGGGTGTCTTTCAGGAGGTAACTTAGTGGATGGAGCTATAAGAAATATCTGAAAATATCTAAAACTAGAAATAGCAAATATTACGCAATGCAGAAAAAATACTGTAATCGAATTGATTTTCTTTATTTTTATCTAAGATTTTTATTGCCGATTATGTCATGGCTGACATTCGGGTATTTGACAGTGACAAATCCTCACATCGACATCGAAGGAAGAATTTGCTTTCCAAGATCACGATCACGTCTTGTTTTTGTTGAGCTGATGTGGTTTTCCATAGAAAAACAATCTACGGTGGTTTTAGCTATGTCTCTGAATAAATAATGTGAAAAAACTTAGACAGTAAAAAAGAAAACATGAAGCTCGTTTACAAAAATATCGAGAGGGATGGCTGCGGGTAAGAATGCATATTGCTTGATAGTATTAGTATAAAGTAATTTAAAATTGAGTAAATTAGGCATGTACAGTGGCGACCAGGATAGTTAAAGACCAGTTTTATTCTTTACAGGAGTATCGGCCTCATCCCTGAGGAGTCGGAGGATATGTGGCATGCCTACAACCTCGTCGCTGCAGGTGACGCTGTCACAGCATCCACCGTGCGTAAGGTTCAGACGGAGTCCTCTACAGGCTCGTCAACTAGCAGTCGAGTGAGAACCACGCTCACCATCACTGTGGAAACTATCGATTTTGATACACAAGCATGTGTACTGAGGCTGAAGGGACGCAATATTGTAGAGAATCAGTATGTAAAGGTAAACAATAAATTCCTATTTATTGTAGCCTATAAATACTAAATAATTATTGCTTTATGCAGTCAGGAGGACCCTTAGATATAAACTTCCTGGAGAACACTATAAAAGGTTAATAATGCATTTAATTTTTTCAGATGGGTGCATACCACACATTAGATTTAGAACTAAATAGAAAGTTTGTACTCCAAAAGCCACTATGGGATTCAGTGGCTTTAGAGCGTGTGGAGATGGCCTGCGACCCAGCTGCCAATGCTGATGTAGCTGCCGTTGTGATGCAGGAGGGCCTAGCACATGTCTGTCTGATTACTCCTTCCATGACACTAGTGAGATCAAAAATTGATATCACAATTCCTAGGAAGCGAAAAGGATTTGTGCAGCAACATGAAAAGGTATAAACAACACTGATAAAAAAAAATAAGGCTTTGTTAAGAGATGTATACTTAATTGTTAAGAGATGTATACTTAATTTCAGCAATATGATAATTAATCAGTTCAATTCAGATTATGCATTGTCCTGAGAAATATATCAACACATAAAGACATTGCTGAACATGTTAAAATGAAAGCCATGATGTATAAATTTATTCTCTAATTCCAGGGTCTAAATAAATTCTATGATGCTGTAATGCAAGGTATTCTAAGGCATGTAGACTTCAGCATTGTCAAGTGTGTGATAATAGCATCACCAGGATTTGTCAAAGACCAGTTCTTTGAGTACATGATGCAACAGGCTGTGAAAACTGACAACAAACTGCTTATTGATAACAAGAGCAAATTCCTATTGGTCAAAGCTTCATCAGGATTCAAACATTCTTTAAAAGGTCAGTTTTTATTGGTAAATTTTCGATTCATTTTGTCTTTTTGTTACCAACTTCATTTATAAAGTGCTAATATGCTTGTATGCCCTTTAAATTAGTTTCTCTCATGGTCAAATTCTGTAAGTCATAGGAATTCTGAACATGAAATTTAATGATAATGGCTTCTAATATATCTCTTGTCTATATAATCTTATCTTTTCAAGTGTTATGCAATCCAAATATAGTTTGTATGGTGTATGTTTTAATTAGTATATGAAGTATATAGATTACATAATCTTTTATATTTTCAGAGGTTTTACAAGAGCAAGCAGTCATTGCTAAAATATCAGATACGAAAGCTGCAAGCGAGGTGAAGTTACTAGAGAGTTTCTACACAATGTTGCAGCTAGAGCCAGCCAAAGCATTCTATGGGAAGAAACATATCGAGCGTGCGAACGAAGCGCAAGCTATCGAGACACTTATGATTTCTGATAAATTGTTTAGGTAACCTTGCTTATTGCCTAATATTATGTAAATTTATAGTGTCCCGATATTTCGTAACAAGTCTAAGCACCATAGGCAGGATTACTTATTTAGGGGTGAAATTCATCCTGGTTTCCACCCTCCTATATCGTTTTCTGATTGGATGCACTTGTTTTTGTTGATGGGAAATCATCAGATGATCCCTTCTGCTGTGGGTGACAAGGGAATGACAGACTTACTGAATAAAACCAATCATGTCCCTCCTCATACCTGGACCGCGGTAACTCTTTCGTACAATCCTGTAGCTGAAATCACAATTTCATCATGACCATGCGAAAATATTTATATTTTCCTCTAATTTCAATAAATTATTTGGTTGCCAGGTGTCAAGATATCCAGCAAAGGAGAGAGTATGTAGCTATAGTAGATTCAGTTCGCGATAATGGCGGCGAAGTGAGGATTTTCTCCAGCATGCACGTGTCTGGCGAACGTATGTATTATCTATTATCTATATATATAAAAGAAAGTCGGGTTTGTTCAAACACTTATAACTCGAGATCTGCTGGACCGATTTTCATGGTTTTTGGTTCGTTGGATTCGTCTCCGCCCCGAATAACAGAATACATCTTAAAAACAGTAAAAAAATACGAATACATAAAAAAAGAAAGATTGTACTTAAAACGTTAATTTTTTTCGTACCTGTCAAATACTGGGTTATTCTCAAACTGCCCCATTCTTTTGTTTAGCAAACTTTTGAAACGCGAACATCGGTTCCCAAATGCATCCACGGCAATGTTCCTCACGTAAAAAGCAACGAAATATTAAAATATTAAAGTTTCATTTTCTTCCATAACATCTTGCTGAGGAACAGTCGGTATAAAAATGTTATGCGTCGTGACAACTGAATAAGATAGGCGGTTTATTTATTCTTTTAAACGCATATACGATGAAGCATTTAGAACATCATAATGTTTTCGTATTAAATATCGATGGACATTCAGCTAAGTACTAGGGAATTAGAACTGAATTGGAAGAAGATGCATAAGCGCTTACCTTAGCGAAATAATGGCCAAAAATATAAATAAAGGGTTAAAATTGAATCGTTATTAGTTACGACAAGTACCAGGATAGCAGAAGTCTACGGAGATGATTGCTTAAATGTTATTTAAATATAATATTTGTTTTTATAAATCTTTGAAGAAAACGTGTGGAGTAATTTGAGAACTAACTCATTGTATTATTTGTTTTCGGAAATACAAAATTCTTTTTCAATTTTAAGGTCGTAAGGCAAATTGGGAAACGCTTTAATTCTAATTTTAAT
>NWSH02000560.1:4243697-4268627 GCA_002382865.2 Heliothis virescens
TATACCCTTTGACCATAGACTGGGCGGACACGGTCGAGGGAGGTAGGTTGATGTTCGATTGGTAAAATTTGACAGATTCGTATACGTTGACCTGCTGTCGTCTGTACCAGGACATCATAATTTATAACTCAAGAACGGCTGAAAATTGGTAGAGAGGTAGCTAAGAACTGGGATAAGGACATAGGACATGTCGATGTAACTGCTCACCATGCTTCGTAACTTAAACCAACCAGAACTGTGTAATGTGCTAAACTGATGAACAATTTGATTTACGCCACAATACTCAAAGAAAAAATCAAAGGGGGGAAAGTTCTCATTCCGATGGTCCAAACCGACATGCCATTTGAGTTTAAACAGCTTGAATTTCCGATCTGTCTTGCCATCACTGTAAATAAGTCACTCAAGGGTCGGACCTTCCGTGTTATTTGTTTTCGCGTCTAAAAATCAAAAATGTAGTCTACTACAAGGTGCTACAATAAATGGCAAATAAAGAATCATTGAATAATTATAATATTATAAAGCTGAAGAGTTTGTGTTGTTGTTTGTTTGAACGCGCTAATCTCAGGAACTACTGGTCCGATTTGAAAAATTCTTTCAGTGTTAGATAGCCCATTTATCGAGGAAGGCTTTAGGCTATATAACATCACGCTGCAACTATTAGAGCGAAGAATAATGGAAAATGTGGGAAAAAACGGGAAAGATTATTCATCCTTGAGGGCTTTCTTTGCGTGCGCGCGACAACGGTTCAAGATAACAAAAATATATGTACGAAAGAATTATTCCTCTTGAAATGAGCTAAAAAAATGTCCGCGACAGTATATGTCTATCTTTTATGATTAACTCTCTAGAACCGTCTTTATGATAATCTTTGGTGGAAATGAATGCATTATTTGTTAAGAGTTGTATCAACGTAATTATATTAATCTTTATCCAATCCAAATAAATAATAAATATCGTTGTTGATTAAGATTATTTAATTTATACTAATACTATACAGCTGAAGAGTTTGTTTGTTCGTTTGTTTGAACGCGCTAATCTCAGGAACTACTGGTCCGATTTGAAAAATTCTTTCAGTGTTGGATAGCTCATTTATCGAGGAAGGCTATAGGTTTCTTTTTATACGGGTGCGTCGAGTAGTCTTCTATCTTCTTCTTCTTCTATATAAATAAAACTCATAGTCCTGACTGACTCAACATCGCAGGGCCCAAACCCGTGAACCTATAAAGCTGATTTTTTTCACAGAGGTTCATCTTAAGACTCTGACGCGTGTTAAGAAAGGATTTTTTGAAATTCGTGTCCTAAGGGGTTGAAATAGGGGTTGAAACTTTGTATGGCGAATGAATTTGGGGGCACGGCAGTGCCCCCGCCAAGTCGAGCGCAAAGCAAACACTGCTAATAATTACGAATTTCGACATGAAACTTGGTGAAGTTATTTCTTGAAATAAATAAGTAAACAGGTGTTTCACGACTTTTTGAAATTCGTGTCCTAAGGGGTTGAAATAGGGGTTGAAGCTTTGTATGGGGAATGAATATTAATTACGAATCTCGACATGAAACTTCGTGAAGTTACTCCTTGAAATAAATAAGTAAGCACGTGTTCACCATTTTTTTGAAATTCCACCCCTAATGTGGTGAAGAGGGGTTTAGTTATTTGTATAGTAGGCTTATGATTTTTGAAGAAAGTGACATGAAATTTTGAAGATAGGTTTGTCTCAGGGTGTAGACATCGCATCGCATTTTACGAAAATATACTCCTAGAGGAGTAGGTACAAAGGGGGTTGACAGTTTGTATGAAAGTCCTATGTTTTTGGTGTGTTTACCTGATGCAGAACCGCAAAAAATGAGCTAAACTATAAGAGATACAAGAATGGTGCCATTCTAACATTTTTTCCACGTGATGATTTTTTTCTGCTGAGATATTTAATTTGAAGATCTAGAACACCTTATGTGGAACTTCAAGAGACCAGCTATACTATAATACGTGTAGGAATGATGTCTTAGGAAAAGTTGTTTAAACTGGTGGGTTGACTTACAAAAATGAAAGTTCTGAATCGCTTCGCATATTCAGTCGCTACCGGGCTCTTAGAATACGACATCAGATGCTTCAAATCTTTAGTTTTGACGACCCCGTTGTCGCTGGCATAAGCGACATGATCCGCGTACGAAGTCGCGGGCAGAAGCTAGTTATAAATATATTTTTAATGACCATGTGATATTGCCTTTAAGGCGGAACAAAGTTCGCCGGGTCAGCTAGTACTATATATTTGGTTTTATTCATATTTTCTTACACTTAGGACGTACATATTTTTGACTTTTCGTAGGTAATTTGAATAAATAGTGATGTAATTTTTTTTTCTGATTTTCAGAATTAGACCAGCTGACTGGTATTGCAGCGATCTTGCGCTTCCCAATGCCAGAGCTTGAAGACAGCGATGCTGACGGTGACAGCGACAGTGATTCTGATTAGGATATTATTTATTGTTTCCAATCCATTCATATTATTGCATATACTGTTACTTCTCCTTAGAAGCGAGATAGGTTGATTAGGGAATTTACGTGTAAATGTCAATACCTCCTTCAGTTATGTATAAACTTGTAGAAGTTAATTTAATAACGAATATGTGTAAACACTATTTTATGAATGGATAAATATTCCTGTGGATATGTCCACAAAAAATAAAAACAAGTTGATCTGCTCAAGTTTGCGACATATTTTTATATTATTTAGAGACAATTGTTTGTTTTGTTTCAAGAGCTACTTCTATTATTTTATTTAACATGTCTGGTACTTCGATTTCTATTTTTTGCATTGGTACTAATATAAAACTTAGCGATAAGCCATATTGAATAGTACCAAAGGAATTAGGTTGCTTCAAATGACTAATATTATGATAATTGTCTTGTTTTATTGTTATTCAAAGGAAATATCCTAATGTTTTTATATTGTGATGTAAATATTATACTATAAATGAATTAGCACAATACAAAACTACAAATGATTATGTAATTTTTATTTTTATTTAAGCAGAAGCTTCCAATGCTGCAGTTCTTTGTTTGCGTTTTTCTGCTTTCTTTTCCTCCTTGACTTTCTCGTCATGAAGACGCCTCTTTTTCCTTAGCAACCATATTTCCTTCTTGCGCTTCTCCTGTCCAGCTTTCATGCTCTTGTAAAGGTTCCTGTGCTTCTTGCGCACAAGTTTCTCTCTCAACCTGAATGCCTGTTTGTCTTCAATCTCCTTTTGATAGGGATGCTCTTTGTGGGGGATTCCAGCTGTCACAGCCATTGCCTTTTTCTGAAATGAAATATGTCATGTGAAAAGACAAATATATACTCCAATGCATACCTTGCATTTTTGAAATTCTAATTGGCAAGTTCTAGTCTTTAAAAATAGTTTTACCTTCTCTTTAGCCAATTTCTTTTTCTCTGGCTCAATATCATCATCTTCATCTCCAGAGTCGGAGTCTTCCTGCACCTCCTGTTGGTACTGCTTAGCTAGAGCTGCTTCAGCATCTTCCTCCTCTGAATCCTCTTCTACATCCTCTTTGTCCTCATCACTGGCCTCTTCTATGTCAGACCCTGATTGGTCATCATCTGAAAAAAAGATTTTTGTATTAGTCAATATGAAAATTGTTTGAACATAATAATTTAATGGGATTTCAAAACATACCAAGCGGTTTAAAGTTAGGATCAATGAGAGCCTTCTCTTCAGGTGGAATATAAACTTGATCTTTAATTTTGTCAACAAATGGTGAGAGATGAGGTGGCAACACAGCACCCATTAAATATTTGTTGATGGGCAGTAGTGTCCTTGCATTAACACTGTCAAACACCCATTGAGGCTGTACATAGTATCGGGACAGGTATTGTTTATCCATTGTGGGCCTGTCAACAATTTGGTATGCAATGCTCTCATCTGTTTCATCAAATGTTGCACCAACAAAGTGATCCTTGTCCCAGGACACTTCACCACCGAAGCAACGGATGATGAACACTAATGGTTCTCTAGGCACCTCTCTGTTTATGAAGAATTTGAGGCCTTTGAACATTGTTTTTAGTTTCTTGACTTTTTCTGCTTCAAGTTTGGCTTCTTCCAATTTCTGAGGATCCTCGTCCTCTGCATTGAAAATGTCCATTTCAGGTAGTTCTTCACCATCATTGGCGCCTTGTACTCGGGCTAAAGACAAGTTCATAGCTGCTATTCTTTCAGCAACATAAGCCTGCTCATCTATAAGCTCTTTGTCATCAGCTGTAAATGCTGCGGTGAGTTTAGGTGGATAAACTAAGTTGAGTGAGTGATACAGCTTGAAGTTAACAAAGCCCAACATCATGGTATAGAACTCCACAAATGTAGACATGATTTTGAAGTCCACTTCATCTTTGCTTTGAGGCTGTAAGAGAAAAATATTAAGTTTGTTGTTCAAAACAATATATATTAGATGAAATAATATTTCTAACTAAAAAATACGTACCTGGAATGAGAAGTGATGGGGTACAATCCATGTTATAGTTTGTCCTTCTAGTTCAACTTGATAATAGTAGCCTTTGACAGACACAAATACTTTCCGGAGTGCCTTTGCAGCAATCACTGCATGCATGAATTCAACTGTCAGTCTTCTGCAGAGCATAGACTGGTCTCTTGGTACTTTCTTCAGAGAGGGGAAAGTACTGAACAAGAAACATAATGTGAGGCAGTCATCCAGGTCTCGTAATGCATCTACAAATGTAGGATATCTCTCCTTGACAATGTGATCTATGTTTATATCTGGATAGTCTCGCAAGAACTTCTTCATCTGCTTGTATTCCCTCATTGCTCTTGCACGACGGATCTTTTGTTGATATACCTAGAATAATCACAAATATATGAGAAGCTGTTTTTTTGTTGACATTGTGTAATAAAATAATTCGAACAAGGTAACAACTTACTTTTAACTCCCTGAGTTTCCATATTATAGGCTCGTGTAACAAGAACTTGATGTCCTTTGTGTGGTATAAAGTTTTGATACCTCCAGCGCCTTTCTGAGCTCTCTTGCGGTTGCGGGGCTCTCGTGGGTAAATACCCTTCAATATACAAATACGTCTGAAATCTTTGAGTGACAGTTGTAGTTTTTTTAGGGCAGCTTTTCTCGTCATAAACTGCGCTCCTTCTCCGGATGAATACTGGAAAAAATGCAATTTTGTTGGTTATACGCAAAAATAAAAACACGTGTTTTGACATGGCGATATTAATGCACATACCTTCTTCTTTTTCTTGGAGACCATTTTGTTTAACTTATTTTATTGATTAATAACCAAAATATCACTTCACTGCTTAAGTAGTATTTGAAAATAAAATATATTTACGCAATTGCAAAGCTACAAAACCATGTTGGTTTGCTTTGCTTGTCAAAGTGACGTTTTAAAATAGTGTTATCATCGTAGAAAAACAATACGTCACTACGAAAAAAGATATTTTTTATTTAGGGTTTTTAGCATTTTATACAACACAAATCGGTAGTGATGTCGCTCTACCGCTCAAAAATATTGTCGCTCCATCTTTAATGCATTTCAAAGTTTTTTGTTATTAACAAATGTTAATGGCATCAGTTCATGCTTTCCTTGTTTTACCCATTTTTTCCTACTTGCTACACTGGTTTTAATGAATTAATTGATAATCACTCTCAAAAGATGGCACTGCTTTAGGGCGAAATTATGGGAAAAAAAATAGGAGTGGGAGGGGGGGAGGTTAAGAATAAAAGATTAGCAGATAGTTTTTCAATTTTATTATTAAAAAATAAATAGAACTAAGTTATATTTTTTTATATTAACCAATAATTTAACTGTTGCTTTCTTCGGACTGTGTGCTAGCTGCTGGTGATGCAGGAGTCGATGTTGTAGTTGTTGCGGCTTGGTTTTGGGCCCAAGCACTGGGGTCTACCATCACATACATAGGATAGGCGTAGGAAGCGGGGGCCCACGTCGGTGCAGCCTGGCCCATCACGGTGTTCGCTGAGTCTTCACTCAGGCCAGCATCCTTCAGTATGCTCTTGGCGTTAGTGTAGGCAGACATCATTTGGGGATAAAACATCTGGAAGGGAAACTGGTATGGATATTGCGGGACGCTAGCTTGATGCTCGCATTTAGTAGCCGAAGTTTCTGTTGTGGCCGTTGGAATGGTATACGCGTATGGGTAAGAAGCCACTTGACCATTTTCGGTTGCTGCTCCAGATTGCACAGGCATAGCGTAGGCATATTGTACGGGTGCGCTTGGCATCACAGCACGCTTTTGAGTAGCACTTTCGTCATTTGCGGTTGTGTAGCTAGCAGGATAGGCTACTGATATTGCAGCTGCCTGAGGTTGAGCAGTAGCTGCGACGGGTAAGAAGTTGATCGGCTGATCAACCGCCCACTGCGATTTCACTCCATTTTCTTCTGTAGCAGCGACGAACAGATCTCCTGTGGACCCGTCACTTGAACGTTTCACGTAGAGTCCGTGAACTGGTGAGAGTTGATTGATGTTCCATAAGTTTGGGTATCCACTCACACAGGTAACCACTAACGTACCAAAGAAAGCAGCACTAATGGCGTGCATTTTTCTGCACATGTAACAATATTATCCTACTGATAGGGTTGATGAAGAATGATAGTACTGAGAATCTTAAGGTCCATTATATACTCCTTAAATTACATAGGAAAGTGGCGTAAAAATTAATCATACTAGAGTTCGTGTCAATTTCCATCAAGCATAGCACGTACAGCTGTGCTATTCCTATAGTTTGGTTATCTCGCCTGATGGTGACGATAAAGGCTGCTCGAAGATGCACTATCTTGTTTGTGATAATTTTTACTAAGAGAGATAAGAGAAATATATTTTTATATACTTTGGGATATATATTTTGCCATTGTTTTTTGAATAAGACGTAGAAAAACGTCGCAATTAATAAAGTGCTTGAAACCCTGTATCATATTTCAGGCTACACATACGTACATGGAGTGGAATCGCAACAATAATTGTAAATTTTAAGAGCTTGGGAAAGCATCCTAGCGAAACAGTTTTCTATGCGAAAGTACGTTTTCTTTAGTGTAGGGCCTATGGGATGCTTAAAACAAGCAATAAAATTCCTAATGTGAAAAAGGTACACATTCGACGAAATTATGTAGTACAAATTACATTTAAATTGTAAATGTAGGTGAACATGGCAGTTGAGAAATGCTGCATTATAGGTACTCGTAATTTACAAACAATGATGACAAATCATTCCGTGTAACAGCGGACTTCTTCAGATATTTATTTGTCACGTAAATATAATTTGCGGAACGTTTGACCAAGGTTACTCAAGCTTCATTGAAAATTACGATCATCATATTTTTGGCTTCTGGTTATTTTACCTTTTATGATTGAAAAAAAGCAAGTGTCCTTTACTCGTATCTGGCTATTTTATTTTTGAAAGACGAGTGTTCCGAATCTTGCCCGCCAGCCCCACTGGGCTATCGTGATAGCTACGTTTTACTTACTTATTAATACTTTTATGTAATTTAACTATTGTATTAAAGTATTTACTTAGCTCAAGTTTCATGCATATGAATGCGATGCTGAACTGTTTATAAGGAACGAATGGAAAAAAGGTAAAAGGATAAAACATGGCCAAGGAAAAGGGATGGATATAATATATATTCCAGGACATGGAGAGTTCTATATTGGATGCCGGTTGTTTTCAAACATCGATGTTTAGGAACTCACTTACATCAACGACCTACATCTAATCGCTGTACCTACAAATAGCCAATTCAGTATTTTTTTACATTTCTATGAAATCGTAAATCTGTAACGATCCAACAATAACTCGGAACTTGTTATTTGATAACTAATACGGCAATGCTGACGTCATACATCGTGTTAGTACTTTGTGCAAGGAGTGTGGTATCGTTCAGGACTTCCACTTGTCTTCGGGAAAACGAGGAGTTCTCCCTCTGCGGGTGGAGATGTCCCGCCACTTGCATCAACTTGAGGTTTTTGCGTTTAGGTACTTACCGTACTTATACCTTCTAATGTTTCTACCTATGTAATCTATACATATAATAAATCTGCAGAGAGGTCAATTCTGTACATGAAATAAATTTCTAAAACAACTATCAGGGTGTGATTAGGGATCGATGCTGATCTCAAAAATGCAATCAGGTAAATTTTTGCCTGCCTGTCTGTTTGTACAACCGTTATACATAGAAACAAAAAACAAAATCTTGGTACAATTATTTTTCATACTCCTGAGCTGGTTCAATAGGAGCAGAGCTGTGAAGGGAAACGATGGGAAAACGGAAGAAGTTACTGTATTTTAGTGACTTACAAAAATTAGAGGACTGAAACGGCTCCAATCGTCTCGCGCATCCCGTTGTTTCCCCGGGCTCTTAGAATTTGAAATCAGACGTTTCAGATCTTTTATTATGACGACTCGTTGTCGCTGGCATAAGCGACATGATCCGCGTACGAATATTTAAGTAAACGAAAGTCGCTATTCTGTAATGGGTTCAGGCACCTAAGGTGCGTGTAATATTTTATTGTTTTCTGAGGTTTACAGAGTTAGGTTTTAGGGTTCTCTCACAGGAATTATGAGGAACATCGCTTCAAGATGTGACCCATACATTCTTACTAACTTTTGTGCTCATAAAATTAGTAGGATAGGATGGTAGAGACCCCTTCGTGTTCGCTTCGAACTCGCTCTTGTATGGTTTTTTGCTGTTTTGTGATGTTAAGGGAAAGGTTAAAAAATATGATTCATTGTGTATAATGAACATGAACATGAAATACATAATGAATCAATTCTAAGTATATTTTGGAAACCAAAGGCTTGATTAAAGGTGAAGGAAATCATGACGAAACCTGGCCTATACCTAAAGTCTGAAATTACAAATCCGCATTGAACAAGTGAGATGATTTGATGATTAACGTTCAATTCTTCTCTGTGTGAGAGGAGACCTGTGCCCAGCTGTGGGACGATAAAAAGGATGATGATGATGGTACCTTTTAGACACTTTATACAAGTGTGGCAACGGACAAGGATTAATGGTCCACACGAGTCATGTGCATTTTGTACCACCTGCTTATTGTAAAAGGTAATTATGTTACATTGTAGATTTGTGTCCATCGACATGGGACTGCCACGTCGGATGCCGATGCTCCGCAGGCTTCGTCAGAGACGAGCACTCCAAGCAGTGTGTCCTTGTGCAGAACTGTCCTGGTAATATATCGTCATCTATCTACATGTGCATATTTAACCCTAGATGCGTACCTACATTATTCAAAAAATCTTTTTTTACTGAGCAAACCACGAACATTCTTTGGTCACCACTCTACACCCACTCGTCCTGATGTAAACTAAAGTAATCCTGGAGCATCCTTGAAGCATGTGCATATTATTACATCTGCAGCAAAGCTGAAATGTATCTTCGGCTTATCTTTAGCTTGGCATCTGTGCCGTCGCTTACCTACTAACGAATTTGCCAAACTAACATGTTGCATTCCTAAATTTGGTTGCTGTTATTTTTTTCGGAATTGAATGTTAAATATTTGCAAAGTTAAATAAAATAGTCGTGAAATCACATCAGAATACTACGAATGGACCTTGTACTTCAATAGTGCTGACATAGTATTTGAAATAGTAACAACACAATTCCCTAACTATACTAATATTATAAAGCTGAAGAGTTTGTTTGTTTGTTTATTTGCTGTAACACCCTAGTTTCAGGAACTATTGATCCGATTTGGAAGAATATTTTTGTGCTAAGAACAGCCAATCTATGGAGATGGGCTTTAGACTACTTTTTTATCCGTGCGCGCGAATTAGTTTCAATCGGACGCGGGTGAAACAGCTGGAAGAAGCTAGTTAGCAATAACTGGCACAATAGAAATGTAGGGCGAGTAGAAATGTTAAACAATCTTATTATAGTTTTATTTTCCGTCCACCAAGATTTGCTGACTCTTTGATTCCGTGCGTGCTCTCCGAACGTGACTTACATGAAATATTTGTATGCATTACGGAATTTGTACCTCTGATCACTATCTACCGATAGTTATATTGCTAAATGGTACTTATCTGTGAATGCTGATAATATAAGATGATAATCAGCAATGCTGACAGTGGTTACCATGCACTATAATGTCGGTTACAGTTTTCTAAGAAATGAACAACGAAGATCATGCTTTGGTCATGCTTCCTTGTTTGTATAAGTATTTTTACCCGACTGCCAAGAAGGGTTACATTTTTCGCACGTATCATATTATATGTAATTCATTGTTTTTAGGGTTTCGTACCCAAAAGGTAAAACTGGACCCTATTACTAAGCCTCCGCTGTCTGTATGTGTCCAGGCTGTATTTCACAAACCGTGATAGCAGAAAGCTGACATTTTCACAAATGATGTATTTTCGTTGCCGCAATAACAACGAATACTAAAAATTCAAAAAACTTGAATATTGATTGGGGTCCCCATACAATAAACGTGTTCTTTTCGTATTTTTCGTAGATGATGATATTAGTACGGAACCCCTCGTGCGAGAGTCACTCGGCCGGTTTTTAGGGTTCCGTAGCCGAATGGCAAAAAACGGAACCCTTATAGATTCGTCATGTCTGTCTGTCTGTCTGTCTGTCTGTCTGTCCGTCCGTCCGTATGTCACAGCCACTTTATTCCGAAACTATTAGGACTACACAGTTAAAACTTGGTAGGTAGATGTATTTCATTGACCGCTTTACGATTCTTATGAAAAAATAATAATATTAGAGGGGGGCTCCCCATACATGGAACTGAAACTAAAAAAAAATTTTTTCATCTAACCTATACTTGTGGGGTGTCTATAGATAGGTCTTTAAAAATGAGATTGAGGTTTCTAAAACCATTTTTTCCTAAAGTCAATCATTTTAGAGTAAGACATTCCCAAAGTGCCAAAATGTGTGCCCCCCCTGTAATTTCTAAACTACCAAAGTGAAAAATCTGAAAAAAATATATGTTATAGATCTCAATAAAAACTACTAACCAAAATTGGTTTGAACAAGATACAGTTAGTGGTTTTTGAGATATAGCTCTTTTTCAGTAACCGCAAATTATAACTTTGTTATTCATATATTTGTGTTTTGGCTAGTTGTAGGTAATAAGTACGTTTATTTTTCATAGATATTGGAACGGAACCCTTCGTGTGCGAGTCCGACTCGCACTTGGCCGGTTTTTTTCTTTTATACATATCTTCGAAACAAAAGGATTACGACAGTCAGTCAGGGTATAGCTTTGTCTCGATTATCCAAGTATCTTAAATAATGTGACGTTAAAAAAACAACACGGCTATTAGACGCGTAGATTGAAGTAGTTTGTTTTCTACGATATCAGTTTCAAATTAAAGGGCTCATCGTGACGATTCCAAAATGGTAATACAGGTATTAAAGTGGTACCATTATTCCCCACGGTTCCACCCACGTCTCGAAGGAACTGCTTACCTCACCTGGATTAAAAGCAGACTAATACTTTTCTCTCAGGATCTAGATTATGCGTGTACCTGTGTAAACAACATGTGTTGTTTATTTCTACAAGCACGCGTCTGTTTGTGCGTGTTGTACGCATTCGTCGATGAACATGGTCGGTTGAACTATGGTCGCTATAAAACTTAATATGTATTTGGTTATTAATAGTTGACTGTACGTTATTGAATTCATAATTTGGAACAGAAATGACTAACCCAATTTGGTGTACTCTGTAGATATTAAACTTCTGACCTTGCAGAAATATCTCGGTCAAGTACTTGTTTAGTACAGATATTTGCAACCTAAGTAGTAACATTCGGCCACAAAGTCAGTTGCACTTTACATATAAATATTAGTGTCTCAATAATCACAGCACAGAACACAGCAAGAACAACAATGAAGGTGATACTTTTATCTGGTGTCTTCGCCGTAGTCGCGCTTACTGTCGCGGGAGCCCCTGCATACTCCGAGGGGAACCAACCGCGATATGTGAACCAGCAACACATGGAAGAGTACCCCCGGGACCGCCGGTCGCATTACGCCGCGCAGCTGGTGTCACCGTGTGCAGCCGCCAACTCCATCCAGGTTCCTGTCAGCTCCGTGCCCGTAGCAGCTTTCGCCGCGCCCTCATACCAAGCGTACTCTGTCCCGCAATACGGATACGCCGTGCCGCACTACCGCTCTGTGGACGAACAACTGGAGTCTGAACTGTTAGGCTTTTCCGACATGGACCAGAGCATGCAGGGACATATGCCTGCAGCCAGACTGGGAGGATATGGAGCAGTTTCATCTGGAGGTGTGTCTCCTGGTCTCTCCGCTGCGGGAGGTAGGATATTGACACAGGCGACCAGTGGGACTGCGCTCGGAGTGTTCCCCAACGCTAACGTCGGAGGCTGTAGCGTTCCCCTGCTGTTCAGCTGCTCGCCCTCCATAGTGTCGGGGCATATGGCGGAGTCTCACGGGCACGTCGCTTCTGCGTACGGCGGCGCAGTGAGCGCGGCCGGCGCGGCCAGCTCCTACAGGTTGGTGGACGAGGCGATGCAGCAAGCGGTGGACTCCCACGAACAGCACGATGAAGATATGCTTACCAATGAGCACATCAGCCAGAACCACGAATCCAGTCATATCGCGCACCAATAAGTGATCTGCATAGTGTATTAGATTAAGATAGAGTTACCTATACCATAATGTAAAGTTATTTTAATAAATATTTTTAATCGTATATTATGATGTTTACATTCTTTGTAACTCTCTTAACTTACCTACATATTTTTGCCATGCCTATCAAATTAGTGAGATTAAACTAAACTTAAGTTGTATATTCATCTTAGTGCTAATTGATTCTACTTTGGCTCTCTTAATTTTGAAAATATTTTCGCTAGTGTAGTCAATCCTACTAAATATACCAACCAGACCATAGTTGGATTTCTATGAACCTGACTCACCTGACGGCCTACTACTACTACTACTACTACTACTACTACTACTACTACTACTGGCCAATGGTTGGCCGGGTGCTTGATCCTCAAATTCTCCTAGGTCGATTAAACGACTAAAATCTTGCATATTATATTCCTAGAGAGAAACGAATTTGCGCTCATTTAATTCTTAGCATTCATGGCCGGTTTTATAGGTTCCAGATAAAGTTCTAGATAGTTATCTGATAGATCATGCCATAGAAATGTTTTTAATTTAGATTACTCTTCTATGGTGTTATGGCTATTTAGAACTTTATTTGGAACCTGTGAAACTGGCCGTCAATTGACAGTGCTTAGGTCCGGTTGTTCGTACATGACAGCGACGTAAAAGTTAAAATTTTACGCTAGTCAATTTTGACTACGGTAAAAAAAATTACGTTAGTTATCTTTGCATTCAGTTGCCCAAAAATATTTAACGCGACGGTAAAATTAGACAAAGGTTAAAAGTGT
Source organism: Heliothis virescens (assembly GCA_002382865.2). Lineage (NCBI taxonomy): Eukaryota > Metazoa > Arthropoda > Insecta > Lepidoptera > Noctuidae > Heliothis > Heliothis virescens. Next base: position 4,257,108 of record NWSH02000560.1, read on the forward strand.
TGGCAGTACAATTTCGTGTATCTTCCCATAATTTTCGATGGGTAATATTTATTCGACTGTCAACATTGCGTTAGTTGTCATTGGCGTTTTGAAGGAAATATTTTATTTTCATTTTAAAATATACGTTTTCATATCAATCGACATAAATTTTGGCTGTTACGGAAGCAAACTATCACTATACTAACTCGAAGTGTATTCGCCAGAATGCTGGCTGATAAATCAAAGTAAGTGCATATTATATTTTTTAGCATCCGCGGTGTTTTTAACATGTCTCTTGGTGTGTAAAATTATTATCACGTATGCTTTGTTCCAGGGAAAGAGGATCTAACTTTACAAGCAATGAGCTTGAACTGCTGAAACGACTTATTGATGAAAATAAACACATATTAATGTTCAAGAAAACTGATGCGGTTTCCCAAACACAAAAAGAAAAAACATGGTTCAACACACTTTAATATGCAATTTAACGCCAGTAGCTACAGACAAAGAACAGTAAAACAATTAAAATATAAATTTGATAATATGAAAAAGTTGCACGGAAAGTACGTTGTGGTATCTTTTATGTGGTGGTGTTTTTATAATTACATGTAGAACATGTCTAGTTGATTCCCTAACACCATAATAGTGGCGGTAAGTCCCCTCTTTGACGAGTGGCTCGGGAGGAGTCATGGCGCCCTCACCTTCCGCATGATACAGATTTTCACCGGACACGGTTGTTTAGGGAGGTACCTGCATCGCATCGGGACGCCGTCGCCTCCTGCGAAGCAGTTATGCTAGAGAAGGATACGGCGGAGCGATTACAAGTTCGCACCGCTCATCCCAGCCACTGCAGCGGACGTGGAAGACAAAAATAAACGACCCATGGTGACAAAATAAAGAGTCTGATAAATAAATATTTCTTTTTTCATTTCAAAGGAAAAATAAATTAAAATAAACTCAAAGTCTGCTACCAACCATTAAGGTGTTCCCTAAATAATATTTCGCCATCATTACCAAGCCCAAAATTACATATCAGCGTAAAGTTCTCGTCAATACAAATCAAATAAGCCTAAACATGAGGTAATCGAAATATGTAGTTATATAAGTTCTCTTGGCTCTCCCTCGTTTCCATCCTCAGGTCGGCTCTAAAACTTCATTGGTTTGTAGTGTCATCAGCCTGCTGTTCACTAGGTATCGGGTTCGATTCCCGGGTCGGACCGAAATCGCTTTTTGGGTTTTAGAAACTTTCACAAAAAACAGGCAGTTATCAGCATCCGTGCTATGAGAGTGAGGGAATAGGGAGTGCACCTGTGTCTGCGCAAATGTTTGTGCACTGTAGTATGCTGGCTGATTCCTCACATAAATAAAAATCAGTTCGTGGACGAAAATTTCTTTGTCTTTGTCGGACTACTTGTCTAAATAGGTATAAATTCGTCATCAGAAGAACTATCTTCATTATTTAAATCCAAAACAAGATCCCTCTGATCCCATTTTAAACAATAGTAAGAAAATATTTTATTGATAAACTCAAATCTGTAAGAGTTAACTAAAGATTTTACTATTGTCAAAATTTTAACCGCCCTCACCCTGTCGGTTAGTTTAACCACTGTCAAATCTAGAAATTGACCTCTCGTTAAAATAACCGCTACTTCAGCAACGCTTTTTAAATTTGACATCGGTTAATTTTACTTTAACCAAAATTTAACCCTGAAGTTGACGTAACCGAGCTTCGAGCAACCGGCCCTTAGACACTAGGTCTAAGCACTGTCAATGACCATTAAATTGAATTTTAGAATGAACGTGTGCATTACGATGTGGATATAAGCTTGAATATTCTGTGTTAATTTTCAGACTGACTCTTCGATTTATTTTGACTTTGTATTTACTGCAACTATGAGTTGACCCTAAGAAAACCTCAGAAAAATAACGTAAAGCCATGGTAGGACCTTTCAGAGAGGCCAAATATCTTGTTCTCAAGAAACTTCACTAGTTGAAGGCGTAGCAGACACGTTTTGAATATGCAGTTGCCAAAGACATCTATACTTATAATAAATCTGTAGAGAGGTCAATTTTGTACATGAAACATGTATATTTCCAAAATAACCATAAGGGGGTGATTAGGGATCGATACTGATGCCAAAAATGCAATCAGCAAAATTTTTGTGTCTGTCTGTCAGTTTGTATAACCGCTATAGAAACAAAAACTACTCGACGGATTTTACGAAACTTGGTACAATTATTATTCATACTCCAGACCTAGTTATAGTACACTTTTCATCACGCTATAATCAATAATAGGAGCAGAGCAGTGAAGGGAAATGTTGGGAAAACGCAATGTCGCTGACATAAGCGACATGATCCGCGTACGTAGTCACTGGCAGAAGCTAATTATAAATAAGCGTGTTATCGATAACATTAACGCATTATCTACTAGAAATTAAATCAAAATGAAGATAGCGCTCATATTGATAATTACTGTCGGTTCAACATTTACGGCACCATCTTTGAATTCAGAAAGAATAGAAGCTCTGAATGACGCAAGTTCATCACCTGATGAAGAAGGCTTAGTACCTGCTTTTGGGATAGTACCAAGCTCTTCCGATCTCATAGACGTTACCCAAGAAACTGAAGATGCTTTAGAGATGAATGCTAATCATCTGCCGGCTACAGATGTTGGACTAGTAGGACCAGCGAAGACATCACCGATTTCTAGCGCATATCATTCATCCAATAGACTTGACTTACCAACAGGTCTTTACCAGGAACATATTTCAAGTCGTGGAAACCCAAGTGAAGGGTTTGAAAAACAAGATGTAACTCTGGTCCCACACCATTCGATAAAGAGGAGAGATACTGTTTGGCTGGATACGGCACATGCTGTCACTCATTATAAAGTATCGCAAGATTATCCAAAGCTACACCAAGGTAATCATCACGTAATTTCTAAGGACTACCCCGAGCCGAATCTAGTGAGAGTAACACTATGTGATCATTCATAAACATAAACAATATTGTTGTTTTGTATCTATCACCAAACAAAGGTGTATTGATAAATAAACTTTTAGATTTATTGTGTTGTTTCATAACCCTCCTTTTCGCTTCGCCCTAGTCGGGTAAAAACTATAAGCTGGCTCAGGCTGCAATGTGCAAATTAAACACATATATTTAATTTGAACATTGCAATCATGCAACAATTTTTTTTATTTGTATTTACTGGTACAAGTAAGCAACACAATTCTAACAAAAAAATGTCTTATAGTCTTCCGAGGTAAGGGCAGGGTTGGGCAGTATTTGAATTACTTGTAATTAAAATACGTAATTGAAATACAAATACGTATTTGGTATTTGTATTTCAATTACTTCCTTAAAATGTAATTTGTAATTCGTATTTCAAATACCTGACAACGAAGTATTTTGTAATTAGTATTTCAAATACTTGAGGCTTCAAAATACATTTTAACATTAAAATACATTTAAACTTCATTTAGCGATCGTGAGTGTGAGTGCGAGGCGAGAGTGCAATGATGGTAAAGCAGCTATTAGAGTTGGCAACACTGCACTTGTTATCGGAAAAGCGGTTTTTGAAAAATCAACAAAATTAAAATTTCATTCACTTGGTTCAGTATTTTTTATGTTATGAATGAGCATTTTTCGCTTATTGTTTACGTGAACGATGTTACTACGACCGACAAAGATTTCTTTTAATATTCTAATTCTAGTGCACATCATGTCAGAAAATTAGGTATTGACAAGAATTTGGGTTAAATTTTTGAACTAACAAAGGGTTAAAATGTTGGTTATTTTGTTTTTAAGTCATTCATCATTCATTGTCTGATGGTCTTTGAAGGCGGGTTTTTTTTAAATAGTTTTAGTAATTATGTAATTTGTATTTTGTATTTCAATTAAAAATGGCTAAAATACTGTATTTTGTATTTTATATTTCAAATACCTTACCTAAAAGTATTTTGTATTTTGCATTTTAATTACTTGCTATACTGTATTTTGTAATTTGTATTTCAATTAAAGCAAAGCATGTATTTTGCCCAGCCCTGGGTAAGGGGACAGATTACTAAATAGTACCTGTAGGTCTCGACCCTCGAGACGAGTCTCGAATGGTTTTCATCACCATAGATCGTGTAGACACTGCCTGGACTACCTACGTAGCACAGCGAAAGCCTACCTCAATCTGACAAATTTCTTCAAAAGATTTTCAACCTTATCACAATAGTGGAAGGTTTACCTGCTGTCTTCTGTTCATAGTTACTGAATGGGGCTGTGAATGTGTGCAATTTGTTAAAAACATCAACAACTATCTTTCGATTATCTACTACAATCATGTCCTATCTAGGTAATATGTTTAAAAATAAATCCTATATTTCTTAAAAAAATACACCAAAACAGTCGTTATCGATTTCCTGATACAGCATTTAGTAGAAATTAGATAATAAGCCTCCCAAGTATTTTGTGTGATAATCACGCAGCATATTAAGGCAGATTTTTCGTGTAAAAAATCTTAAAATGTTCCATGAAACACTTTAAAAGTCTCATATACTCACAACACGGAAACTATGCTAATACCACGTCTTATGACATCATTATTTGTTTATTAAAACAAAATTGTACGGTATGCAACGTACGAAACGAGGAATTTTAAAATGCATAATCATCATTTAATTATATAGGTACTGCACAGAAGTGCAAAGTCGAATAAATCATTATGATATGTTTAAAAAGGGTTTTGTGTTTGTTCGTAGTGTAGCAAATGTCTAACATCTGTCTAACTATAACGCATAATGAGATACATGGCCATAGATGCCTGGTGCTAAATGGACACATGGATAATAAACTAACGCCTAAATAAACAGACGACAGCAGGTCAACGTATACGAATCTGTCAAATTTCTTCAATAGATTTTCAACCTTATCGCAATGGCGGTAGGTTAATGTTTGATTAGTAAAATTTGACAGATTCGTATACGTTGACCTGCTGTCGTCTGTACATCGATAACATAAATGTCAGTTTTCTTAAAACAATAAAATAAATTGCTTTCAATTTTCCAAACTAAGCAGTTGTTTTTGTCAATGATTTTTTTTAGGAACAGGTTAAAAGGCAGTAGGGTCCATTCTTACCCTACTCTTCATGGAAAAGGAACCTTCCAAAGGACGATGATGACACATCTTCACAATTACGAAGGAAACTGTACATTATGAGTGATTTTCAACAGAAGAACATTCACACTTATATCGCTAAAAATAAATCCATTTTGCGGTTTCATCCGTGTCTCGTGGGAACTACTCCGCACACCCTTGACAAATGGGCAATCAAATACTGAAAGAATTTCTCAAATCGGACTCGTTTTAGTAGTTCCTGAGATTAGCGCGTTCAAACAAACTCTTCAGCTTTAATTATTACAGTATATTTTTTACTATTTTAAAATATTTATTTGTTAATTATGTTTGTATATATTACTATTATAAATAAATTACAGCATATAGTATAATAATATATCAAATACAAACTGACACTTGCGAAAAATTGTGAATCAAGCCACGGTCTTAAGTTAGTCAATTTAATTAGGTAGTTGTTATTGATGCTGACTCTACAAGACGTGAAATGTATCATCGTTAAAGAATGCAGATAATATGGATTGTACGAAACTTTTGTGAAATCTCTGTTATATTGTTGCTATGATAGATAACAATTATTGTACAGATTTGATTTAGAAATGATACTTATGCTGTTCCACACAGTATTACCCGCATCAATTAGGTACCTACTTTGCACCCCCTGATAAAAAGTACCTTGATTTCTTTGATAAATGGGTTATTCATCACTGAAATTTCTTTTCAAGCTTTGCACGAAACACACCAACTTTCAGTTTTTAATATAAATCTGAATAGGCTTTTTTTAACAGTCCTGAGTCCTGTCTGATATAGGTTTTTTTAATAATTCACCCAATTATAACATAATTTTGTAATTAGCCTTTTTGTCGTCCCACTGCTGAGCACAGGCCTCCTCTCACACGGAGAAGGATTGAGCATTAATCACCACGCTTGCTCAAACAGGGTTGGTGATTTCAGACTTAATAATCCAGGTTTCCTCAAGATATTTTCTTTCACCTTTTATCAGCCATTGTTGTCTAAGATATACTTAGAAAGTACATACCAACTTAGAAAAGTTGCATTGGTACTTGCTTGACCCGGAATCGAATCTACACACTACACACTCATACTTGAGAGGTTGGTGCCTTACCCACTAGGCCACCACGACTCTGTAAACTTTGTGTTTTTTGTAAAATGTAAAATATTAGAAAACATTTATGAAATCCAGTTTATAACGCCAGGAAGAGCTCGTGGCTAAGTCAAAGCCGGATCTATCGATTATAAGGTTACATTTATCAATCACCAACTTCCAACTCCGGGCTGCTTTGTGAAAGTTTTTGAAACCCACAGAGCGATTTCGGCCCGACCCGGGAATCGGACTCGAGACCTCGAGCATAGCAGTCGGCTATTGTTATATGGTTGTTGTTATAGCGGCAACGGAGATACATAATTTGTGAAAATTTCAGCTTTCTAGCTATCACGGGTTATGAGATACAGCCTAGAGACAGACAGACAGACAGCGGAGGCTTAGTAATAGGGTCCCGTTTTAACCTTTGGGTGCGGAACCCTAAAAAAGCGCGGGTCTAGCTTCGACCAGCGGTTTAGTTTGAGCGATGTCAGTTCTTCATTTAGGGCGAAGCATTTTATGTTTTTTATGGCTTTACTTTATGGTCTGTTACGTTATAATTTAGTACCTACCTAGTAATAAGTCGTGTTTGTTCCGACCGTTCAAAATACGGGTTCGTATCTTTAATCCTTTGTATCAACAAATTACTTCCTTCTGATGTAAATACTATCTGCTAGATACGATAGCATGAGGTGTCTCAGTTTTATGAAAACACTAGCTCCAGCCAGCGGTTTCACCCGCGTCTCGTGGGAACTACTTTGCGCACCCAAATAAAAAGTAGCCTATAGCCTTCCTCGATAAATGGGCTATCTAACACTGAAAGAATTTTTCAAATTGGACCAGTAGTTCCTGAGATTAGCGCGTTCATACATAGATAAAATAAAGGCTCCTTCGGTTCCAGTCTTCATAACGAGGGCCTTTTATATAAATCGGTTTAGGTATCCGTTTTACTGCGCAAGTGCAATTAAACAAATAATTACATCATTTGCGTTTTCTTAAATTAGGACTTTTCCAACAATGTTTATCTAAACCTAAGACGTCTGTGCGTAGCAATATACATAAGTATAAACGTATTTTTATCATAAAAAGTGCGTCAATTGTTTATCCCTATAAGAGGGGTTTATTTTGATAACACACAGTAGGTATCTTCTAGTGATAATAATAATTTTCAAGTTGCATATTATCATTGATAAATATTTTTTTTAAGATTTTGCAAAAATCATCTTCATTACAATTTTGGTATTTTTATACCTTTGGCTTTTATTTCGTTAATATAATAAATAGTGTATTCTGATTGATAAAAATAATACATAGGTACTCAGTAAATTTATGTCAAGTGCAAATGATTTGAACCGGAAGATGTCGTCTCAGCATTTCTGTGACAATTAGTACGAGCACGTTTTGTTTTCTTTTACGATTGATCGAACGATTCTCTTTACGTTAGATTAGTATAAATTAACCATACTGTCCCGACACAGCATCAATCGTGGCCACAGACACGATGAAGACACTTGTAGCAGTATCTGCTCTAGTAGCACTTGCCATCGCGGCCCCCGCTCAACCCGGGGATGGCTTGGCGATTCAGGATTGGCACCCTCAAGGTTTGACCAGTTTACCTGATCTTCAAAGAGAAAAGAAGTCACCCTCAGACGTCACCAACCCCGTTCAAAATAGTGAAGCCTTACACAGTGACAATCAAGATGTCCACACTGATACCGCAGCAACACTGCCCACGGGAAGAAGTTTTACTTTGAAGAAGCCGCTGATTGTAAAGAAAAAAATGGGATACCAAGTATACCGAGATTCTGAAGAAGAAAAAGCTCTTGCTGACTCCAATGAAACTTGTGGGCGTCAAGTCAAGGTCAAACTCTGTGATGGTGAAGGAAATTTGAGAGCTACGCTCAAAGGCTCGTCTCCTGATGGCACCCACATTCACAAGACAGAAGATGATGTAAAACACAGTATCAAGATGGCAAAGGAAGCAGTGGAGAATTTACAAAGAGATCTGAAGAAAATGGAACTCAAAAGCTCCATGAAAATGGCACATGAATCGCAATCCGATACTGAATTACATGAAGATATTGAAGTAGCTAGACAAGCACTAAAACATATACATGAAAACTTTGGCAACTTGGAATCAATGAGTTTACATGCTACTTCAGCAAGGGATTCTGACGCCATGCATGATATTCATGTCACGATAGCCAAAACGGAAGAAGAGAGGATGTCGCAGTGGAAAGAAGCTATCGCGAATATTCAAAAAAATGTTGAGATAGCTAGAAATATTGAAGATAGCTTCAAGGATGCCAGCAACCAAGAGAGTTTCATGCACTTGGATCAATCAGAAGACGTATCTGTGAAAACTGACAAGCACATTGAAGAAAGCAGTCAGTCCCATGTGGCATCAACCGAGGTGAACCATATGCGTCTTGCGCATGATACTGTGATAGATCACCACCTTGAACATGAAGCTAATGACGGGAAGCAATTGAACAAGGCTACTGATGAAATGCATGTGATTGAACATAATGCCAGAGAAAAAATGAGTTCCGAAGATAACATGAATATGGCCCCTTCTGACATGATTCAAGTTAATTTAGATACTCTGAAAACACAAGAACCTTTAAGAAGCGAAAATCACAAAATTCATGAAGATGAAAAAAGCGCTGATACTAAACTGCAACTTGACGTGCAAAACGAAAAACACAACCTAGTACACGAAAAAACTACTACTGATCATCATCATGAAGGCAAAAGCTCAGAACTTGATATAGATATGACAACAGGCCAATCTGAACACCATATTATGCAAGTACCAGCTACAAAACCACTTATGGAAGAAACTCAAATCAAATTGGATGAAGAGAAAGATACTGAATTCAAAACTTCAGAAAATATTCCCGAAACTTCCATGACTTCAAGCGGTAACGTCAAACCTTTGACCACAGACGTTCTCGAGGAACAAAAAGTAACTGAAAGAAAAATGGAACATCACCACAAACAGCATAAAAATGCTGATGATATGGCAAACTCTGACGATATGATTGATTTCTTGGCAAAGTCTGCGACACCATTACATCAGGACAATATTGAAAATGCGGAGTTTGACAAAGAACACGCTACACTAGAAAAACATGACTTCAAACACCTAGACAATGCGCCTAAATCAGCAGAACACATAGAATTCCACAACATTGCCAAGCAAGATGAAAATGTTATGCTGTCAAAATCCGCCGATCATGTTTTGCTTCCTGATCTCCAAAACCAGCATATGACTCAGCATGCGCAGTTGTCTCACATTGAAAGTCAGCCGTCAATGAAAGCAGCGGAAGAACATTTGCATCACCTGCAACATATGAACACTGGACTCCTAGCTCACGACAACACACATTTGGATCATCTATCTTCAATGAAAGCTGCTGAAAATGTTGATGAAACCTGGGCTGTGAAGCCAAAGCAAGCCATTCACGGCTCTCTCCACTCATTTAAACAGTTTGACAATGCACCTAAATCAGCAGGACACAGAAAATTCCACACTTTTGCCAAGCAAAATGAAAATGTAATGTTGTCAAAATCTGCCGACCATGTTTTGCTTCCTGATCTCCAAAACCAGCATATGACTCAGCATGCGCAGTTGTCTCACATTGAAAGTCAGCCGTCAATGAAAGCAGCGGAAGAACATTTGCATCACCTGCAACATATGAACACTGGACTCCTAGCTCACGACAACACACATTTGGATCATCTGGCTTCAATGAGAGCTGACAATTTTGATCAGGAATTTGAGATGACTCGTGGACTGCCCCATGCTCATGGTATCATCACCGAAAATACTATGGATCATATGAGGAACTCGCATATGGCTGGAAATAGTCAGATCCCAAGCAAAATGGGAATCGCTCACGACTTTGAAGCAAGTCATGTTCAATCTCACCTTCACCACCCTGGGAGATTCCAGCAAACCTCAATGATGCATGCACCAATGCACGAGATGACTGGTATGGGAAGTGCTATGCACTCTCATTTTCACCCCAGCATGAGAGACGCAATGGAAGGTTTTGAATCCGACCACATGTTCCGTTGGAAGCCCGCCCATGAATCTGCTAGAAGTGCTTACGGTTCAGGTTTGTCAGGTTCCATCGGCTCCTCTGGTGCAGTGGGTGTGTTCCCGAATGCAAACACAGGAGGGTGCGCTATCCCGTTGTTGCTGAGTTGCTCACCATCAGTGGTGTCGGGTAGCTTGGCTAAGGCCACCTCTGCCTCAGCAGGCCTTTCTTCATATAGCGCCCCCTCTTACAGAACAGAAGAAGACTTCATGTTTCACAACAAGCGTGATGTCAAGAACACAAACGATTTGAGAACAACAACCGCCAAGCGTACACCAACCACTCTTAAGCAGAAGACCACACAGACTCTAGAAAAACAATTATAATGCAACGTAAAACCTACGGATATCGAGAATAATTACATTTTTATACTTATTTATTACTACTTTTGTACTTATGTTTGTAAAACATCACAAAAATAAAGCATTTTCTTAAAATATCTTCTTTCATTTATATAAAATTCATGCGATGAGTTTTGAAAGGCAGCTATTGTTTAATGTTTATTTTAATATTTAGTTGTGTGTACATTTTCATTCAGGAATCCCTATCCTATTTCACAATTTTATAGGATCTTGGCTGAATAAGTATGATTCCTTTATTTACACTTTATTCGTACTCATTAACCTATACAGCTGTGACTATAATAACTTGTAGATATGTTACGGTAAATATAAGCAATCAGTAATTATCTATAATTACCGGTAATTATAGATAATTACCAACGCACATGGTAAATGTAGTTAATTATTCACAATTACCGGTAATTATATAAAACTCCCGCCCGACCGTGGTAAATGTTGAGAGAATACTCTCGTTAAGGATTGAAAGGAGATCATTCAGGCTTCATACATTTTTGGGCCTTTTTTCAAAGTGCCGGCCAACAAAAAAAAATGGTACGTACGTTTAGAAGAAGCTATTTGGAGCAATAGTCACTATGGCACCAAAGCTGTAGGATCGATGTGAGCCAAGTTATAGAAGTCAGAAAATTCGTTATTTTTCATGGAACAATGAAAAGTCATCTAAATAGGTATGACTATGTTACTGTTTGTTTCGGACTGTTAATAAGGTCCGAGAGCCCGGAGCCGTCAGACTTAACTCATTTTCTAAAGGACTACTTGTTACCCCGCATTTGGTCCTTTAGAAAAAGGCTAAGTCTGGCAGTTCTGGGCTCTCAATCTAATAGGTATATACCTATATCCAAAAATA